>CM061534.1:44031880-44053499 GCA_030545055.2 Neoaliturus tenellus
ATGAAAACTTTAACTCTGATCGTACGAAGAGTAAATATTTCTAAGTGTTTGCTCAAACCTTTAGGTAGCTCAACGCGCGGGGACGGGCTGTGAGCCGGCTATGAGGGGGCCGCCTTATATCCCCACCGGGCTACCACACCCAGGGGCGCCATCGGTGGCGCAGGGGTGGGGGTGCTACCAGGGGCTCAGGGTTGGGGGCGCCACTGGGGGCGCAGGGGTGAGAGCGGGGATTACCGTCTCTATTGATGTAAGTATCTTACAAGTTTTCGGCGCAAGGTCACTACACTTTAACTCTTGACCAACATAGGCTAAATATTTCAGAATTTTTCCCTCAAGGTCACCACACTTTAACTCTGGGACGACATTGACTTGTGGTTTTTCTGTGTTTTCACTCAAGGTCATAATACTTTACCTCTGGGACGACTTCAACTTGTAATGTTATTATGTTTTTACTCAAGGTCGCCACACTTTAACTCTGAATCTACTTAAACTTGTCATACCAAGAAAACTTTAGTTCTTATGCTCAAGGTCACCACACTTTACCTTTGGGACGACATCAACTTGTAATATTTCTATGTTTTCACTCAAGGTCACCACACTTTAACTCTGGGACAATATCGACTTGTATTATTTCTATGTTTTTTTACTCAAGGTCATTACACTTTAACATCTACATTTAAGGTAGCACCAAAACGGTGCTACCTGGCGTGACATTTTCAAGTTTCCCAAGGTCATCGCAATTCCCCCCACCACTTCCCATATACCTAGATTACGCGGAGCCTAATAGTCAGTCGCTCGGTGTCTGTCGTAGGGTGCACATCGCGGTTGCAGTAATGGTTAGAGTAAGGCAGCCGGGCCAGTTCAAGGTCACCCGAGCAGTGTCACATGACAGACTCAAGGTCATTACACTTTAACTCTAGGCTAACATGGGGTAAATATTTCTAATTTTTTCCTCAAGGTCACCACACTTTAACTTTGGAACAACATAGGCTAAATATTTCTGAGTTTTAACTCAAGGTCTTAACACTTTAACTCTGGGGCAACATCGAATAGTCATACCAAGACTACATATTTCTAAGTTTTGGCTCAAGGTCATCACACCTTAACTCTGGGACAACATCGAATTGTCTCCCCAAGAAAACTTTAACTCTTATGCTCAAGGTCATCACACTTTAACATTTAAGGGACTAATTAACATTTACATTTAAGGTAGCACCAAAACGGTGCTACTGCACTTTTGCTATTTCTCGTAGAAATTGGCTCCAAATCCTCAAGGTCACGAGGACTCTGAAGAGTAGAGTAGTCTCTCTACTCTTTGACTTTTTTTAAACTCCATTTGAATGACCTTGAGATTTCCCCACCACTTCCCATATACCTAGAGTACGGGTCACTTCTCGAGCTGGTTCAAGGTCACCCTCGAGGTCACCCACTACACTTATACTCTAAGTGTTGGCAATACCCCCACTACAATCGAGTCCCTAGGCTGCACAACGACGCTCCGTCAATCTGTCTCCAACTTGCGTGCAGTGCGCTTCGCTGTTCTTCGTCTCTATTGATGTAAGTATTTTACAAGTTTTTGGCCCAAGGTCACTACACTTTACCTCTGGACCAACATGGGTTGAATATTTCTGTGTTTTTACTCAAGGTCACAACACTTTAACTCTGAAACGACATCGACTTGTAGTATTTCAGTGTTTTTGACTCAAGGTCATCACACTTTAACTCCGGCGTCGAATTATCGTACCAGAGGTGCTCACTAACCTAACTTGTAATGTTTAGGGTGGCGTTTTCACGCCACGTAGTATCGCCATGAGTGTCCAGTCCGAATTTTAAGTTAGATTAATTCTACTGTGATCTTTTCCATTTCCAATTCGTTTTGCCTAAGAGTGAGATGTCGCTTTATAAAATGGTATTTCTCTAAAGTCATTGGGAATTGCAGGGATACAATTACTTTATTTAGACGACTCTTCACCTTAGAGTTTAACAGAACTTCCACTTTAACTTTTCTTCCTTGACCCTCACAGCCTAAGCTGTACAGTAAGGTTTCTTATAGTGCCAACTCGGGCCGAGAGAACAGTGTGTTGACTGTAGGACAGCTCATGGTGAAGTGATGCGATACTCCAGCGTACAACCTCACCTTCCCCCACCACTGTGACCTTCCCCCACTCCTGCTTTTACCCCCTACACTTTTGCCTTGGCTCAATCGCTACCAACAGTCTCTCAGTATTGTGCGGACTTTTGTGAAGGGAAGCCATGTCGCGGGACACTTTAGGTAAAAAACTTAGCCGTGTTAAGTCTTTATTAGTTGCTCAGTGTCCACCGCTCAAGGTCAAGCGGGTTTCCACTTTAGCCAAGTGGCGTAAATTGTTGCGCGGACACCCTAAGTTTTATACCAAACAGACTAATATAAGTTTTACTGATGAGGATTTGTTTAAAATATTGGATGAAATGACTTTTCCTTGCAAAGTTCAGTTAGTTACTCCCATTCCTGACAGTTTAGAGTCTTAGTCTCCTGAGCTGATATACCTAGAGTACACAGAGTCTGAAGATCAGTCGCTCGGCGGCTGTCGTGGGGTGCGCATCGGTGTCGGCGCTCCGTTGTTAAGTTTTCAAGGTCACAGTAATATCAAATTGTTGGTGTTGTGCTGGTTCAAGGTCACCTGAGGGATTACCGATTGCCCATTTAGACAGGGTCATGTCAGAAACTCGAGTTTAACTTGGCACTTTTTGCCGTTTCTCGTCGAATATTCGCTCCAAGTGGTCAAGGTCACGGGGACTCTGACTGAAACTCGGAGCGTAGTGCGAGAAACGGCAAAAGTGCCAAAAAATTTTAAGTTTCGGCGTGACCTTGACCTTAGTGGCGTGGGTGACGTCATTTTGATGACGTAAGGGGTGATGACGTCATCAGCACGTCATTTCTGTGACGTCATGGGTGTGACGTCATCGAAATGACGTCATTAGTGATGACGTCATCGATGACGCAATCGATGACGTCATCGATGACGTCATCGGTGGGGTCATTGACCTCGATGACGTCATCCCTCAGGTGACCTTGAACTGAGCCAGCACCAACAATTTGACACTACTCGCGCGACATCATGCCGCGTGCATAAACGGTCCCATTACACTGAATGCTCCCAGGAATCGCGCGTTTTCAAATCGCGCGACACAAATCGCGTGCATAAATGGGGCCTTAGGAACCGATGGAGTCTACCGGAAGTCAGTGAAGGTTGGATCTAACAGTTGTACCCTCACTATGAAGATAACCAACGGACGCGCAAAATTCAAGTGCCAAGACGAAAATCGAAATGAATTTTATGGAAATATAAATTCAAAAGGAATATATATGGATAATAAGTTTTACCGTAAGTATAATTATTTTACAGTTTATGTTATCATTGTACCTTCATAATGTTATAATTATGTTAGTTTAGTTTTCAAGTTGGTTGAAATAAAAAAAAATAGTGAACAAAATAAAACCTTTAAGGTTTAGAAAACATTGCAGTGAGACTTCAAAGTTATTACAAACTTCTTGCTCATTGTCAGTTTTTACATGTCGTTTATTTTAGGCTTAACGACGTGGGAAAAAAATTATATTATATTTTTTTATTTAAAAGATATTATTATATTATTATTTTTTCTTATTTAATTTATATTATAAAAAATTTATATTATATTTTTATTTTTATTATTTTATTTGGGGAAAATATTTTTAATTACAAGGATGAACGAATTTAGCACCAATATCACAAATTAAATTTTCTACAGTAGAAGGTCTTCCTTAAGAGACATCTTTACCCTTATAAAATCACTGAACACATGCCTCCGTATTCCCCTGTTTCAGACGGTGTTTTTTAATATTTATTGGTAAAATTTATGTTTTATTGTAGATTAAGGTTAGATGTAGGTCCCTGATACCTGATATATAAGTAAAAATTAATGTTGTAATTACAACACAATCTAAAAATAAGAAAAATCGAGTTACTTTATGACGTCACAGAGAGTAATACTTTCAACTTTTCAAAATTTTGAGGTATAAGGAACCTAATATAACTATTCAACTTAACATTTATTTAGGTTGAAGAAAATCGGTTGAAAAGCGCGTCCGAAACAGGGGAATAAAATACCATGTTTTCCATGATAGTCGTATGGTTAACATTGCTGACTGCGCAACAATGGGCTAGTAGCCCAAAGGTGAAGATGACTCTTACCTGCATTTTGCTAGGTATTTTTCGTACCACAGAGTAACAAATCCGAAAAAAATATTAAAAAGACACAAGAGGAAAAAATCCATGGCTAAGTTCAGGCAGGTTTCCATATTTCCATTTGGTTTATGACCAAATGATTATTTATAATTTTCTGCCAACAATAAAGCATTGACTAAGGATAGTTAATCGTTGAAAAATCATTTAAAACACATTTCTAGTTCCTTCGGAATGTTAATAATTTTTTATTTTATTTGTAGATGTCAAAGTCTGATGATACAAGTTTAAAACAATCCTACTTTCAGATTAATATTATAAATATAAATGTCCTGTTGTTTGTTAGACTTTCACACGAAAACTACTCAACCGTTCATCATGAAAATTTGTACACATATTCTTGGACGTATCAGAAGTAGCATAGGATACTGGTTATTTTAAAGATTTATTTTTTACAAAAGATAAAAAAAATTGTATAAAAATCTGAAAATCGAATTTTTTATTTTTATTGGTTGCCAAGAAACAAATTCAATGAAAATTTCCAGTATTCATTTCTACTGTATCTCTGCTACTTATTTAATGGCTACAAGTCGAGCAAAACCGCTGGTAAATTCTAGTAACTATGAAAGAACCATTGACTATATTTCACCCATAAGCCCTCAAGTAAATAAAAACATTAAGTTATGTAAATGCATTTTTTATATAAAAATAAAATTAGTTTCGGTATTGAAACGCGGGATGATGAAGCTAGACTTCAATAGAAAATGTCATTTTAGTATTTAAACTTAATAAATACAGTATTTCAAAGTAACTGAACACATTGTAATATATTTTTTAAAAAATATTTTAAAACTAATGGGTTTACCGAAAACCTTATTTATTTTTAAGCTTTTTTACAGCGTATGAAGGATGGGAAACGAAATCATCATCAGCGAGCCAACCAAATACGATATCATCATCAGCGGGCCAACCAAATTATTGGTGGGGCATGAGGCTTTGGTTGGCTATCAAAAATGTCTTCACAAGAAGCAAAAAGTCAGAGGGTGTCTATATAAATACTATGACCTTTTAATGAGCTTTCAAACGCATGTTTTGTTATGCATTAAGATGTAATTAAAGTAATAGGGTGCATACTGTTAAACTTTTACTTTTGACAATTGTTGAACATATCTTTATCCTTCAGACCTTTCGCGATATATGCAGATCAACAAAAGAAAATTAGTTCATTTTAAGAAGCTCTTCTTTTTGGAACTGTTATTAATTTTAAATTAACTTTCCAAATAACTGGTACCAAATAAAGTTTTAATTGATTGGAAATTTTGAATAAACTTAATTTAAAATTAAAAAAATTAGTTTACTGCCAGCAGTATTTGTTTAATACAATTACAAGTCTGGATATATATCATTATTTTTCATCATAGACAGCCGACGTAGCTTAGTGGTACAGCTCTGGGTTATCACCCAGGGGGCTCAGGTTTAAATCCCGGCCCAGGGACAAAAACAACATTCGGCCGCCCCCGTGATTCAGAAGTCACGTTAAGCCGTTGGTCCCCCTTCATACAAAACAAAAAGTTCTGGCCTCTCAAGCGAGTTGCTGATTAACCCCCAATACAGTAAAAGCTATTCGATGATTATTATAATTATTGTTTCATGGTTATTTTGAAGTGTGATTTCTATCTCACAATCTTAAAATGGGGGGGGGGGTGATGTTGTTCGCGTCGGCAGCATTCCATTAAAGCCTCACGTACTCCTCGGGTGGTGCAAAACAAACAACAATTTTTGGCAGCTGAACTATTACGCAAGTGATCTCTCAGATATGCCAGCCAAATCCTAACGGCCCGTTCCCGGGCCACTTTAAAATATACTGACGAAGGTGCTTTGCACTGCAGAACATCTTTTATTGATTTTATTATTATTATTTAAATTGGTAGCTGGCTATGATGGCCATACGATATATATATATATATATATATATATATATATATATCTTAAAATAAACTACGAATCACTGAACATAAACTCAAGGTAAAATCTTTAAGCTTGAGTGGGTGACTAGAACATTGATAGGAGAACAGCGAAATGTAGATGTTGAAAAGAAAAACAATGAACAATGCTAAACTTTTAAAAGTTTTTATTTAGCTCCTCACTCGATTTAAGAGCAGGAAAACAAAAGAATTTCATAAGAAACTCAGCTGTTTACACGTCAACAATATGACACTCCCTTTCTTAAAGTGGTAAAAATCAATCATTAGAAAAAGAATCGCACCATGATAACATGTGCCACAGATGCCGCTAGAGGTTTTTGGCTTGAGGGTTGATTCCTACTTTTAATCTTGCGTTACTGTTGTTACTACCCTTTTATTTCTCTATTTAAATATCCCTTTTATATGAGATATTAAGTTATTATATAGTTATGGAAAACAAATAAACTGTATTTAACAGGGAAACGCTAAACACTATTTTATATTTTCATTGTAACTGCAAATACGTCGAAATACACGCTTGTAAGTAGTATGAATAACTTTTTTTAGGTAGAGGCAGGAAAATGCAACTACGCAAACAGGTGGCCTGTCTGTAGTGTGGGACTCCCCTAAAATGGTGTTCACGCACTTAAAAACCTCTTCTACTCTTTAGGACTATAGCATACGTTACGCTTTACGTTACGCTAAACCTAAGCTAGGCTTACGCACGTGAAGCTTGATCCATATCTAGCCGATTTGTCAAAGGATCTGGGCCACTTCGCGGTCCAGATCGGTTTTCTTTTCGAGGAGAATGCCCCGGACGATCTGTGATAAACAATTGAAGTTCCCCTCACCGTCCATAATATTTTCAAAAAGATGATAACGGTTGGTAATGAACACATTTTTAGAGATTTTTTCCCTTACGCAACGGAAAAATATATGTTTTTTTTTTTTTTTTTTTTTTTTTTTAACGAGGTTGGCGGACTTCTTTTTTGCCTTACTTTGCCCCGTCCACATAGACTATTGATCTGTGCGTGGATCGTATTAGACAAAGTAAGGGGGTGAGCCGCTACAGTACAAGGTGAAAGGTACTGATAAAAGTTACTGGCAGAACGCGGATTCGAACCCACGACATCGCTGCCATGGTTCCGAAGTCCGGCGCGCTAACCACTACGCCACCGACTCACCCAAAATGCCAGTAATGTAATAATGATTAGGGTTTACATTATAGAGTAACTCTTGGATCATAAACTCTCTATCACTATAATTACTCTTTAAAAGGAAGTTTTTGTTAGAATATTTTTAAGAATATAATTTTTGCAGAGTTTAAGTTTGCAGTTAGTGTGTTTTCTTGTAAGCTACAACTAAATGGAAAAACCGCATTTTAAAATAATCAACAGAGACTTAAGATTATAATTTTCAAACAAAAATGATACACAAATTATTTGAAAAAATCTGACGAATATCCAAAATTGCCTTTGTCTGCGATATATTTTGTAAAGTCTTTGGAACAAATGGCAAAATGAACAATAGAAACGATGAACAAATGGACAATGGCTCTCTGGTCATCATTATTTTCACTTCATCAATTGGTTCACAGACAATTCTTTTTCAATCTAAATAACTTTCCATCTTCGATCAAAAACTACAGGTTAAAAGTCTATAATTATGTACATTTCATAATTAAAATATCAATTCCAAATACCCATTGTTCAAAATTATTCAACTAATATATCCCCAATTACTCATACAGAGCAAGAATTCCACATATTTTCACCTTTTTTTATTTATTCCCAACTAGGCCTAAATTATAGTTTTATACTATTGTAAAGTATGAAGCATGAATAATCAAGTTTTTCAGTCCGTCTGAATGAATAATGAAGAACGGGAGATACATACAAAATTAATAATAAGAAAGTAAAAGTGAGGAGGTTAGGTCTAAAGTAGACTTAGGTTGGGTGTGTATCAATGAATTACATGGATATTTATTTATTTTATTAGATATTTTACTACAGCTACAAATGCTGATTACAATGAAACAGATCAAAACATTTAACCTACATATAACAGTTTGAGATGCCTCATTTACATTAGTAAAAATAAAATAAAGAATTACAGTATAAGATAAATATATAATAGACAACATTGGCTCTTTTCTTCTGGCTTAAAAAAAGATCAATGTATTATGTACTAAACATTTAAATATAATAATACCCTCGCTTTCAAGATAACATAGACAAATTTAGGAAAACAAACAATACGTGCAAAAAATATCTGATTAAATCCTATACTACAATATGAACACTGTCTGAAGGGATGTGTGTTCCACGATCTCGAAATATAGCGGATAGATTTTGCATAAACTTTGCATTGAAGAGTGTTTTTCCCAAAAATAAATTAAGAAATAGCCTCAATCCAATGAATAACTGAATGTGGTCTAATTTAAGTTTAAACATTTTAATTTTTCACATTGGTCTTATGGGTTGCTATTTTGGTAACTAAATAACAACGAAAGGTATACAAAAATAGAAGAAAATTAAAGTTAAGCGGTCTTTTTGAATCAGCTGCTAACTATGAAAATATATAGTTGGTTGTTTGTGGAAATTTAATAGCTTTATTACCATGACACTATAGCAAAAGTGTATTAAAACCAACGAGCAAGGCTCGGTTAATCTGGTACTAAAATCGATAATTTTATGATTTCTTTATATTACTGTAATTTTAATATTATTGTATACCAGACTTTAAGAAACAAACTTTTCATAATACCACAGGAGAAACATTTATTTTTAAAATTGGTGCTCGAATTCGGTAGTTATCGTCTTTTATTAAATAAAATTAACCTATAACTAAAGATAAAGTGGAAAGACTTATCGCCTTTTCATGGCAAAGAGCGGAAGAGATGGCTGGTTAAGGGGTTATTACTGAAATGTTCTTAAAGGATTTCTGTCGTACTTCCCTCTTGTAGGGAGTGAAAATTGGTTTAATCTTATCAAAACCTTTTCAACGGGAATTTAAATGAAGGTTTACAATACGCCTACTGGAAATAATGTAAAAGTTGAAAAACAGCTGAATGAACATATTAGAAAAAATCTTTTAAGTTATTTTCATGGTATATAAACTTTACCAATAATCTTTTTTGAAGCTTAATATAGGCCTACCATAAGTTTTCAATGCAAGGTTTGTATGGGGGGTTAATGGTAATATTACGGTGTAAAACAATCTAAGTAGAGAAAAATTAGTAAACATTATAGTTTATTTTGCCTCTTGATCATCATTATAATACGTTTTACTGGTTACAGCAGGAAATACACATATGTTGCCTTTAAATAGTTCACTTCATTCCTTAAAGTCACGAAATAGTTTGCAAAATATAATCTTTTAAAGTTTACGATATTTTAGATAAGGTAACAATTTTTTTGGATAACTTATTTTATCATAAGTAACTGTTAAAGTTGTAATTTGATTCCAATAAATAATGTCTTACACACCAAGAAAAGACCGTTTATTACGGCGATAAGAAGGTAAACGGTGTAATGTAATAACTTAAGCGCAAAAGTATTAGATAAGGAACCCGATGTCTGAGGTAATTTGTAGCTCCGAAAATCTTTTATTTTTGTTTATACCTATAGAATACACAGGGAATATGAAAGTCCACATGGTATTAATATTTTCAATTGAAGCAAACTCTTTCAATTAATAATAGACTTTGTTTTGTAGCAAAACTAATTCGTAAAAGTTGGACACAATGGATAAATAAAAACATAAAAATTTAACCAAACTGTGCCAAAATTAAATTCATTCACGGACATATCCAAAATATCTCTAAATTTTGCTTGTGTAACACCCTCCTAAAATATATCGTTTTCTAGATATAAGATGATTTTTCTCTTCAATAACTTAATCATATCAATAGTACAAACCTTAATTTAAACTATATTAGCAAGTCAAACTTTCAACTATGAATTATTGCAAATACCACCTTTACGGAACAGCTTTAAAATAATCTAACAGCAATTTGTTGTCAATTTATTAAATGTATAAAAATATAAGTGTTAATGAAAAACATCTTCAACCTGTAGGCTATAGGTATCACTAATTTTTAATGTGTTAAAAAGTGCTCTTATATAAAAAAAATTCATTTAAAATGCATTAATATCAAGTCTTGTATCCTATTTCAACTTCATGACATGCATACGATAATGTCCATCAACAAATGAAACTAGTTTCACTGAGTTGTCATATGTAATAGCTCTTCAGTCACTGAAAAGCACATGCTAATGTTACATATCACACAATGTCACCCACACTCTCTAACATTTGTTTGGCAGTTCACTTATCAGATATGCCAATATGTCAAAGACAAAAGCAGAATACAATTATTATTTGATGTATTGTAATGCTTTTTGGCAATACCAGTGTATAGTGGTTGTTTAGGCCTATACAATAAAATATTATGTTCGTGATAACAATAAGTTTTAACTGATTATAAATATACTGGAAAATGGTAAGTCTTATTTTTATACAACAATCTTAAATTGAACAAAAGCCAGGGTAAAATGTTTCACATTTCGCAAAATATTGTATATGTTTCATCGGAAAAGAAGAACCAGCTTTGAGCAAAACAAATGAAGATATTGGAATCAATTTCTTCCTGTATACAGTAGGTTGGTCCGCCCATTTGACCTTGGTAAGATGAGTCTATGTTTGTGGGCAGAAATTCACCGTAGGGACAGTTCCGCAAATGGATTCTACCGCAACGATGGAATTATTAAATATGTTCGGTAAATATAGGCTTAGTATTAAATTCTTCAGAATTAAATGTATCATGTTTATCTACTAACTTCGATACTTTTATTTGAACATATTAATTGTTATTTTTCTGTAAAAAATATTATTTTTTAATTTATATATGTTTTAAGTGAGATGATCAGTATTCTATAACGTACTGTTAAAGCCATGTAGTCCTTCTTAAATTAGACAAATTAGGTTTTTTAAGAATGTTATTGCAATACACAAGTGATTATTTAAACCAATCTGTCAGTCTTTTTTGCGACATATTCGAGCACGCTTAAAAAGTTATATTAATTTGAGGAAGACCAATGATTGGTCAAAAGAAAACTAATTATTTAACCTGCTGTATTTATTTGGGCTATGAAATAATGATTAAGAAAATATTTAACTCAATATTGTCCGTGAATAATAAGGCATGAAACTCAACTATATACTCTTCATTCATTACTATTAGCTTTAAAATATATCATCTGATATATTTTTTTCCGATATATATTTTCAAAATGGCGTTCATTACAAACTTTAAAACTTAAATATCTCGTAACGGTAAATTTTACAAAGGTTTTACATAAGACTAAAAAGTTGAAAAATTATTTTAACTAAACTAACCAATAATACCAAGTTTTTGAGTATCTGACAACAAATAACGGAGTAATTGTCATTTATCTGCATAAAACTTAAATTTTGATTTAAATTAATGAAAATTTAGGTTATTTTAAGCAAAAAATTTGTTGTAATATCTTTATAAACTTGGTATCATTGTTTAGATAATTTAATTTTACAGCTTTTTTGGCCTTCGTCAAGTTTTTGATAAATTTACCGTACTTCAACTTATCACCAAATTTTTTATATATTTAGATTGTAATCTATGTCAAAACAACGATAATTTAATAAAGTGTCGTCTACTTGAAAAATAATCAACTTCACATTAGTCATGAAAAATTTAATTTAAAATGTTGGCATCGGCTAGCATCATTTTTCATAAAGTGTCATCATTCTTAAACATCATTTTTTATGAGTGTCTATTTTATATTTCCCTAAACGTTACATTGTTCTGTTATTCCTTGAACTTTATCTGAAACACCCATAGACGGAATATATAACTGCATATTTCACTTCGTATTAAGCAATTGTGTGATGGATAACATTTTGTCGACGTTACAAAACTCTTTCTTGTCTTTCAGGATTTTAGTACCAGCTGTAAGAAAATTTATTTTTGCTCGACGTCGAGCATCAAGTACACTGGTAAATAAAATGAATATTGTAGTTTTCAAAACGTCTTTGCTGCCCTTCAAATCATATACCTAAAACTTTTAGAACGAATTCGCAGGGGATACTTGAAGAATATGAGGTATAGTTAAGGGTTCATAAAGGATAGTTCATGAGTAATCTTAAGAGGGGGCTAAAATGTCGCTCTCAGAACGTCATGCAGTGCTTCATTTGCTCCCATTTTTTCATTTATTTTAATCCCGAAAAAAGTGGAAAGACTTTTAATGAAAGATAGGGACTTGGGCTATTTGACCTACTTTTTTTATTTTTTATTTTGAATTCATATTTAGAAATGAAAGATTGAAGATGATGAATGTTGGATCAGCACCTAATGCGGTGCTTAACCTGCTTCCTTTTCGCCTTTATATTAAGTTCGTTATAATTGGGAACAATTTTAAATGAAAGATGGAGACTTGGGCTATTTGGCCTAATTTTTTTTACATATTTTTAATTCATATGGAGCTATAAAGGATCAGATTTGATTCAAATTTCATTAACTTTGATCCTTTATAGCTTGATATTAAAAAAAAATCTTTTATTTATGTTGTAATACTTTTAATTAACATAGGTTATTGTAAGATTTCCAAACTCAATTACAAAACGATTGTAATGATACGAGCTATTCTTTCTCGTTCTTTCTTTAAAATTATTCAAGCTATTTTAATTTGAGGATAGTAAAAATGAAGTATAACCACAATAAGGCTACTTGAACTATTCATCGCAATATACAACCACCAGAGACCACCAGAGTCAGGCCTACCGCATCGACCCTGGCATTATGTTGGTATGAATGTTTTGTGAGCTGAGGTTGGCCACACTGAACATAACAATACATAAATTACCCAACATTTGATAATACTGGAATGAAAATTATATAACGTTTCCATTTACATTTGTTTTGTTTTATACCTAATTTAATCATGTTTTTTTAATGAATAAGTGCAATATCTGTCACAATCACAGTGTGGTAAACAATGTTTTAATTGGAAAACGGTTAAACATTAATTTGTTACGGTTTGATTACAATGTTAATATCAATATTTATTCAACTTTACGTTGATATTAACACCTTAACATGTTAATCAACTGAGTGAATAATATGTTAAGTACCAGTTGAACCGAGCCTATGCTCGGTAAAATTAATAATCGTCACGTCCTTTCTCTGAGAAAGCTTGTTCGCTTCGCTCACTCGACCTCTACTTTTTAAGAATAGTACGATTGCTTCGCTCGATGTAACATTGGTAATAGGTAACACGGAATATCTTGGTTCGGGATGACCGTTCAAACAATTCAAACACGTTGAAACAATTGGAGTGGAGCCACGAAGTTGCAGATTAGCCAATGAACTTGAATTCAGAAGTGGAATGTGTCAGATGCCAAGATATTCTGCTTACATACTAGTACTTATACTTAGCTGATTTTTGTTCAACTTAGTAGCTGAAAAATTCTCTGTAAGGATGACATGGAAAGTTTTAAGGGCTTTAGTACGAAAACTGGAATTTTCTCAACCATGTGACCAACTTTCAATTGATTCTTTATTGCCAAAACCTCGATATTAAAAAATAATAATAATAAATAAAAATGCTATGATGTAGCCATTGTTACTGATGGCTACTGATAGATATTATCCATCCTTAATTAAGTATCCAAAGAAATATTAATTTTGAATATTATTGAACATTTATGACAATGATTTATAGTATCATTGAAACTTTACCTGTACAAACATTGCCATTAGTTTTATTCTTGAGTTTTTTTCTTCAATAAGTTAAAGGCACTTTTTCTTTTCAAATATATTTCAATTCGAGTTTAAAACTCTACAATCAGACTTTTTATCTGATTGAATTCTTAGCATTCCAAATGTGACCATTACATACAAAAAGGAATAGACACACTCCCGTTTTGAGTGATATTATTTATATAAACATTTGCTTAATCATAAACTGACTAAGTACTGCAGTAAACCTTTATTCCTTCCATGGTTCTCAATTGTCATATTCATTGATGAAATACCAATTAATTAATACATCATGATAAAGAATTATCAAATAAACTAAATTCCATATAATATGAGAAAATTTTTTATTTTTTCCTACCAATAACTTTAATCCAAATCTAACTTATTTTATGACAAAATTATTTTTCACTAAAAAAACAGTCCTGTAAAATATATAATAAAATAGGTGATATAGTTAAAAATATCATGTTCTTTGATCATCTTACTGGCCAATACTTTTTTTAAAAAATAAGTAAATAAAATGTAAATAATAAATAAAATAAATAAATAAAGTAAAGTTAGTAAAATAAATAAATAAAAAATAAATATAAAATAAATAAATAAATAGATAACAATTATTAAAGCATCATCTTTGTAGTTTAATACCAGACTAAAACATTGTTTGATGACCAATTTTATCCATTTCATTCAGACATTTTTTTACTGATGTATTGTAACAAAACTATTTAATATTGCTGAAAATCTAGCACAATGTATTTGTGAAAACAGACGATTGAAAAAATATTAAGTTAATTTATTATCATCACTGTATAGGTTTATAGAGATAATCTTTCAATAAAATTAAAACGGTAACAAGTCTTAAACTGAGAAAACTAAATTGAAATTGCATCAAAGAATGGTCTTAAGAGAATTATTTGCTTGAAGTTTCTAATTCCGATAATGACATTTACACTTGCAAGATAAAACTTTCTAATCGGACTTGGTTATGCTACAATAAATATCAAATTATATCACTTAAATTGCATTTATATTCATATATACGTTGATTTTCTTTAAATTGAAATGCCAAACACATTCAAAACTCATGTTCCACTTATGAAATGCAAGTGACGTAATATGTAACTTTTGTATTCCACCTTTCCTGACGCCGACATGTTATTATTTCTGACAAGATTTGTTTGAAGATTATTCCAATGCGGGTACCTCTATTATTGTTCCCGAAAATTCTAAACATAGCTTAAAATTGCGTACTTAAATATTTCTATTCTTCAAACCTATCGAAAAAAAGTAATTATACAATGGTAATAAAAATACTTAAAGAAACTCTTTTGAGCACATTTAAAAGACATTCTATCCAACCAATAGTTAATTTTAAATCATTGAAATGCTCCTATCATTGTAATTATAAAATATAAAAGATATTTTAATTCAAAATAATTCAGTTAAGAAAATATTTGAATATTATTTGTATCTTACGTATCATTTGTAATAAACATATCTAAACTAGAGTTTTGAAAATTACTTAAAAATACAGGTTTTGACATAGTTAATTACAACACTTTATCACAAGCTTAAAAATTGTAAAAAAGATTGTTATCAAACCATTTTTTATTGAAACTAAAAAGATTTACGCAAGTATATTGCTAGCATTTTTGATATATTTTACAATGTCGTCATTAAAAAGATTAGACCTACTTTTTATATGATTAATTTCTATATAATGATTAATAGCCCGATTAATAGGAAAGAAGTATCAATTTTAATTTTATTATAATTTTCAACTAAACTCATGTACACATTATTAATTCAGAGCAAAGATATATGTTAAATCTACAATAATCCTACTATTGATAAATGTAAATATCCTGTTGTTTATTAGACTTTCACTAAAAAAATACTGAACTGATCAGCATGAAACTTTGAACACATATTTTTGGATGTATAAGAAGTAACATGGGATAGTTTTTATTTTAAAAGAATAATTTTTTACAAAAGATTAAAAGAATATATGAGAAATATGATAATCTGGTTTATATTTTTTTATTGGTTGATGAGAAATAAATTTAATGACAATAATTGTCATTGAAAATGAAATTATTTCGAATACTAGCGGTTTTTTAACATAAATAAATAATCAGCTGTTTATAATTTTTTTTATGACTACAATGCGAGAGAAGCCGCGGGAAAAAGCTAGTATGAAATAGTAGAAAAAACAATAATTAAAAAAATTAAGTTTGGTAAAAAATATTTAATTTAATATCTAAGTATCAAAGCTCCATGTTAAATAAATTAACTTTATCACTAAATAATCTCATATTATAAAAGACGACTATGTTTTACATTTATATTGAAGATACTGTAGATATATTTCTAAATTCTAGCTATTTATGTATAATGAGAGAAAATTCTAAACGTTAAAGGAAGAAACATTTTGATGGACATCTTACTTTTGCTTTTGAAACAGACAAAATTATAAATGGGGTGTCGGAAACATGGAGCTCAACTGCCTTGGTTGAAATATTCTTAATATTATTTTTGAAACACTTACTTGAAACTGAAAGTAATAAACAGTCTTGACTTATTTTATATGTTTATTAATTACAACCTTATTAAGGCTATGTAAACGAATCATTTATTGCAATTAATAACGTGGAATCTTTGAGCTTATAAATCAATTAATCGGAATGTATAGGCTGTCCAGCTTCAAACTCTAAAAAATTTCCAAGTTATTCATCAAGCTAAAATAAACCTTTGGGTATCAGTAATAATTACGTTTTCTTATATAAATAATTTTTATTTCAAAACAGGTTGTTGTATTGAATTCATATTTGGTATGTACCTTTATAACACCAATGCTGATTTTCCGGAAAATGGCAGACATATTAAATTCTTAAAATAAAATTGTTCAAACCGGTAAATCTTATCAAAATGTTACAAAGACAGAAAAATTTACATATTAAATTATCTTAACATTAATTTCAAGTTTGTAAAGATCTGACAACAAATAACAAAATTATTGTTTTTTCCCTAAAATCAAAAAAAATTTAGCATTAATTACGAAATCAATGTCTTTCTCAATTAAAACTCACCAAATTGATGAAGGCCTATAGATGTCTAATATTTTCTTTCTTGAGACCGGTTTCAAATCAACTACGATTCATCATTAGTCATAGTTCTTACTGCTCGTTATGGTTGTCAACGGTTAATCATGTTTAAAGTTCACATTTAAAATAAACTAATAAAAAATACGTCACGAAAAATGTTTGTTTATTTGTATATTTTTGGTGCTTGTTTCTTTATTTTAAAGGTGAACTGTAAATGTGTTTACCTGTTGACAACCACTAATGTGAGCTAAGAACTATGACTGATGATAGATCGTAGTTGATTCGAAACCGGCCTCAAGAAAAAAAATATTTAGCATCCTTAGGCCTTCATCAATTTGGTGAGTCTTAATTGATAGATACATGTGTCAAGGCTCAGATACACTGTTGAATGTTTTTATGTCAAAACGTCACCATAATCCCATTTCTTGTTATCTGATCTTTAAAAATTTAATATTATTGTTTTTATGTATAGTTAGCAAACTTTTTTGTCATTTGTAAAACTTTTATAAAATTTACCGTTTTTTGGGATATTTGAGTTACAAAATTTAAAAGGGTTGTCAATTAAAAACACCCGTCGGAAAATAAAATTTTTCCTGAAAGCAAACATTAGTGTCATGCATAAGGTACATGCAGGTACATAAGGTACATGCAAAATATGAATTTAATACAACTACCCGTTACCGAAATAAAAATTACTTAGTGCAAAAAAACAAAATGGCAGCTAGCGGCTTAACAAATCATTATAACACATATGTATATACGAATGTTTTCAAAGTTACAAAACTATGGAAATATAATGTTAAATAACGTGTTTTTGGTTGCAAATTTTGAATATTTCTTAAATCATAGGTAAACTAAAAATAAAGGCAAAAGTTTAACTTATAATGTTCCAGTAAGTTAACTTTTGGTTTTTTTTAATTTTCACGAAGAACGATTAACGTTTCCTGACATATTTTTTCCTACACAAAATTTTTTTATGAAAACATAAGAAATACAACTACAAGGTATATTTGTTACATGTGTAAAGTTTACTAACAACTGAAACATTTTAAAATGTATTGAAATGCACAAAATTTAAAGATTTTACTTGAAATTAATAAAAACAACTATTTCCAAATATATTCTTGTAACTAATTAAAAATAATAACTGATTAAGATTAAAATTATAATTTCGTTACGTTAAACATGATAAAGGATATATCATAAAATCAGCAAAAGAAGCTTTTGTTATGTAAAATCAATAATATAAAGAGGAAATGAGGTATAATAGAGTGTTAATTGATATGAAGCTGCATGCTATTTAGACTAAGTAAATTTTTTTATTAAATACAGAAATACAGAGAAATTTAGTTTTGTCAGCAAATAACCCACTGCCAATTGTTGCTTTTATTTATAAAAATGCATTAAACAATGAATTGATGTAGATACAACAAAAAGGTTTCAATTATTTTTCGTCCATTAAAACATTATATTTATTTACTCAGCAGATTTGAATTACACACAACATGATTATTTCAACAAAAGACTATGAAGTGTTGAAACTATTAATGATATTTTTTACTACCCTTAGTAGTAATTGTTTTATTTACCTACATAAACAGCGTAAACCATAACACAATTTTATGGATTTTACTTAAAATATATTTAAGTTCATATATTTCCTATGACATAAGCAAGTAGGTCACTTTGCGGTCCTTCATCGGGATGGAACACTCCCTTGAGAGTGTCCACTATCATTATTTCTAAAGTGTCGTCTTCATTACTATCATTTTTCATGTACACATCTTTCCCATATTTTTCTTAACGTTGGTATATTCCCAATACATAAATCATTTTTTTAATACGAGCAATGTTTGAAGGGATGTGTGTTACACGATCTCAAAATCTAATGGGTAGATTTTCTTTAAACTTTGCATACAATGGTGTTTTGGCAAAAAATAAATTAAGAAACAGAATCAATCTCAAGACAAATCAAATTTGTTCTAAATTAAGTTTTAAAATTTGAATTTTTAACATTGGTCTTAAGGGTTGCTATTTTGGTTAAGAAATAACAACGAAAGGTATACAAAAATAAAGGAACATTGATGTTAAGCAGTCTTTTTGAAACAGCTGTTTACTGTAAAGATGTATAGTTGGTTGTTGATGGAAATTTAATATCTTTATTACCATAACACTATATCAAAAGTGAATTTTAAAACCAACGAGCAAGGCTCGGTTAACCTGGTACTTATCTATTATATATCCTACTTTTATGAGCTTCATTAAATAACACTGGGGCTTAAACTTAAAAAAAGCCACAACAAAACAACAAACAGCAACCCGTGTTATTTTAAGTACTACAGGTTGCATCTGGTTGACCACTAGAGTTGGGTTTACCACACTGACCCAGGCATTATGTTGGTATTAATGTTTTGTAAACAGAGGTTCACCACATTGAGGGAATTGTGGATGATTCCCATTACTATAAAAATAGTATTGGTTGTAATGCTTTTGCTATAGTGTTTCCGTGTTTTTATTCACTATAATAAATCAAAAAATTTTGATCTTGTGCTTTGTTCAGAGGCATTAAAAATAAGGTATAAATACACACAAAAATGTATTTAATGATACTTAAAATAACCACCCTATGAACATAAGGTAATTATTTATGAAGATAAAGAAAATGATTTTGTAATTATTATTTATTGTAATATTTTATACACATTAAAATTTTCAATTTCATAAACTTTTTCTTGTTCAATTTTACCCCCAAATTTTCTTGTCCCCTCCTACTGTCCAATCATATTCATATTTTGGAAAAGTTAAGTTCCACCTTCGCTTCACGATAGGTCGAAGCCGTGGATCAGCAATTGTTTTGGCTATTCTGCATGGTTGCAAAATTGCAGGTTATAGAACTGTCTGACCTCTTGTTTAGTCAACAAATAGGGCTTACCTATCATTTTCTGTTGTTTCACAGTGAACTGAATGAATTTAATATTGTCTTAACTTATTCTACTTCTTAATTAATTACATTTCTTTACAAGATTAGTTATAGTAGCGGTGTTATAAAGTTTACAATCAAGTTTACTTTTACATTAATTTTTTCAAATAAACAAATATGTGTTTGAATACTTTATCGGTATCCCATAACATTATAATTTATTATCAATTGAATTACACACTAACTAAATATATATAACGGGTATGCCTGAAAAATACCAAAACGTTATAATTAAAAATAGCCCATGCATCTATAATCTATTGAAAGTTTTTTTCCGTGTCCTACATTATTAGTTAAACTAGTATAAAAGTAACTTATTAACTACTCGTAATTTATGTATAAATACACATGCATACATGCCCAAATTTTATAAAAATATACAGCTACTTAAAGTTGTGAAAAACAATAATTATTTCCCAAAGTTTCATAACTATTCCCATAATATAACTAGAGGCTCTGAAAGGTAAAATTGAAATATTATGAAAGTATGCTCAGCTTCGTTTATGAAACACACAAAATTATAGATGAGAAGTCAAATCAAGCGGCTAAAATATCTTGGTCGAAATTCTTTAAATATAACTATCAATACATTTTTCAGCAAATAGATTAACTTAAAACCCTGTTGAACAAACTGGGTATTTTTTCATTGAGATTTTTATTAATTTTTCTGGTGTGATGTAAAACCCTGTTTTGTATATTGATTTTGAAAAAAATATTTGTGTAAAGTCTAATTAATCAGCTGTAGTTTTTCCAATGCAGCCTAAAGTATCTAAGTCGGTTGTATTGGAAAGTAAAACTCGATTATTAGTATTTTTATTGTAATGTATCTTTATGTTGTTTTATTAATTTTATCAATCTCACAGAATTTGATACAAGTCAGTCAAACACAACAAAAAAACAATATTAACAGACAAACAGTTGATGTTTCTAATTTCAAGAAAGAAATTTATTTACACTAAACAAATATTAATGTTGATAAGTTTGTAGGTCATTATTTTTATATTGTTACGTGGTTGAATTGAACCTCTAGGGAAAATGTCGTTAACATGAATGTATTAAGTGGGAGTTCAAAACTCATTAAATTTAAAACCTCGACTGACGTCTAGGCTGTAACCGCAAGTCTTTAATACCCACGTAATAACAAATACTACTCTAAAAGTGCTATATAATTATACATTAATTTTATCGAACAACTGGCTAGTAATAATTCTTTTATAGTCAGGAAAATTTATCTTTTACAATTTTAGTGAAATAAAATTTCGTTATACTACTAATGGAAATAAGTTAGCTGTTTTTAACTACCTCAATCGTGGGTTTAGATAAATTTTATTTATCGGTAGGTCAAAAAACAGCTTCATTAACTTTTGGCATACAAGATAAATTAATACTATAGAAAAAAATCACGTTGGTGAAACCCAAATGAAAAAAAACACTATTTAGTTCACAACTAACGTGTACTAATGTACAACTAATGTATGTATTACTTATGAAGAAAATGGTAATAAATAATAACTTTGTGTATCCTCAGCATTATGATATGAATGTAAGGAAAGTAAAATAATTTAAAAGTA
>CM061534.1:44053522-44469069 GCA_030545055.2 Neoaliturus tenellus
AAAGGCCAACCTTCGCCCAGCTATAGATGAAACAACCACAACTGCACACGGTTTTAAACGAGTACAAAACCTCGGGATGTGGCCTTAGGTCCAGGTTGTAGTCCATGGGTATAGGGTCTTAGGTCTAGGGTCTAAGAACTTAAAGGCCGACTTTCTTCTAAGTATAGACAAATTAACCACTGCACACGGCTTAAGAAGGAATACTAGACCATGATGTAAGGCCTTTGGTCTTAGGGTCTAAGAACCTAGGACTTACCTTTAGCTATAGATGAAACAACCACAACTGCAAAACGGTTTATGCCGAGTACTAGACCATGGTGTAAGGCCTTTGGTCTTAGGGTCTAAGAACTTAGGACTTTCCTCTAGCTATAGATGAAACAACCACAACTGCACATGGCTTATGCCGAGTACTAGACCGTGGTATAAGGCCTTTGGTCTTAGGTTCTAAGAACTTAGAGGCCGACTTACCTCTAGAAATAGATGAAACAACCGCAACTGCAAACGGTTTATGCCGAGTACTAGACCATAGTGTAAGGTCTTTGGTCTTAGGGTCTAGATCATGGTGAAGGACCTTAGCTCTTGGGTCTTCGTGTAGGGCCTTAAGTATTGGGTCTAGACCACGGTGTCTTTTCGGGGATCGTGAGTTGCGATTAACTTGTAAGTTTTCAAGTCTTAACCCTATGGTTTTAGGTCTTGGGTCTAAGAGCTTTAAAGCCTAGCCCACGGTGTAGGGCCTTAGGTCTTGGGTATAAGTACTTAACAGCCTAGACCACGGTGTATGGCCTTAGGTCTTGGGTATAAGTACTTAAAAGCCTAGACTACGGTGTATGGCCTTAGGTCTTGGGTATAAGTACTTAAAAGCCTAGACCACGGTGTATGGCCTTAGGTCTTGTGTCTGAGAGCTTAAAAGCCTAGAAAACGGTTTATGGCCTTAGGTCTTAAGTCTAGCCCATGCGGACCACCTTAGGCATTGAGTTTAAGTGCTTAAAAGCCTAGCCCATGGTTTATGACTTTAGGTCTTGGAGTAAGTACTTAAAAGCCTAGACCAGTGTGTATGCCCTTGGGTCTTGAGTCTAAGAGCTTAAAAGCATAGACCAGGGTTTATGGCCTTAGGTCTTGGGTATAAGAGCTTAAAAGCCTAGACCACGGTGTAAGGCCAATAGGTCTTGGGTCCACAGTGTCTTTTCAGGGGTCGTGAATCGCGACTCCCTTGTAAGTTTTCAGGTCTTTACTTTATGGCCTTAGGTATTGGGTCTAAGTACTTAAAAGCCTAGACCAGGGTGTAGGGCCTTAGGTCTTGGGTATAAGAACCTAAAAGCCTAGACCAGGGTGTAGGGCCTTAGGTCTTGGGTATAAGAACCTAAAAGCCTAGACCAGGGTGTATGGCCTTAGGTCTTGGGTTTAAGAACCTAAAAGCCTAGACCAGGGTGTATGGCCTTAGGTCTTGGGTCTAAGAGCTTAAAACCCTAACCCGCGGTATATGGCTTTAGGTCTTGAATCTAAGAGCTTAGGTCTTGGGTCTATGAACCTAAAGGCCTAGTCCACGGGTCTTAGGACTTGTCTAAGAACCTAAAGGCCTAATCAAAGGACCTTAGGTCTTGGTTCTAGCCTATGGTGTAGGGCCTTAGGTCTTGGGTATAAGCACCTAAAAGCCTAGACCACGGTCCTTAGATCTTGGTTCTAGACCCTGGTTTAGGGCCTTAGGACTTGAGTATAAGAACCTAAAAGCCTTGACCACGGACCTTAGATCTTGGTTTTAGACCCTGGTGTAGTAGGACTTGGGTATAAGAACCTAAAAGCCTAGACCACGGACCTTAGATCTTGGTTTTAGACCCTGGTGTAGGGCCTTAGGACTTGGGTATAAGAACGTAAAAGCCTAGACCACGGACCTTAGGTCTTGGTTCTAGACCCTTTTGTAGGGCCTTAGGTCATTGGGTATAAGAACCTAAAAGCCTAGACCATGGACCTTGGTTCTAGACCCTGTCGTAGGGCCTTAGGACTTGGGTATAAGAACCTAAAGGCCTAGACCACGGACCTTAGGTCTTGGTTCTAGACAGTGGTGTAGGGCCTTAGGATTTGGGTATAAGAACCTAAAAGCCTAGACCACGGACCTTAGATCTTGGTTCTAGCCTATGGTGTAGGGCCTTAGGACTTGGGTATAAGAACCTAAAAGCCTAGACCACGGACCTTGGTTCTAGACCCTGGTGTAGGGCCTTAGGACTTGGGTATAAGAACCTAAAGGCCTAGACCACTTACCTTAGGTCTTGGTTCTAGACCCTGGTGTAGGGCCTTAGGATTTGGGTATAAGAACCTAAAAGCCTAGACCACGGACCTTAGGTCTTGGGTATAAGAACCTAAAAGCCTAGACCACGGACCTTAGATCTTGGTTCTAGACCCTGGTGTAGGGCATTAGGACTTTGGTATAAGAACCTAAAAGCCTAGACCACGGACCTTAGGACTTGGGTATAAGAACCTAAAATCTGGACCACGGACCTTAGATCTTGGTTCTAGACCCTGGTGTAGGGCCTTAGGACTTGGGTATAAGAACCTAAAAGCCTAGACCACGGACCTTAGGTCTTGGGTTTAAGAACCTAAAAGCCTAGACCACGGACCTTAGATCTTGGTTTCAGACCCTGGTGTAGGGCCTTAGGACTTGGGTATAAGAACCTAAAAGCCTAGACCACGGACCTTAGATCTTGGTTCTAGACCCTGGTGTAGGGCCTTATGTCTTGGGTATAAGAACCTAAAAGCCTACACAACGGACCTTAGGTCTTGGTTTTAGACCCTGGTGTAGGGCCTTATGTCTTGAGGAGAACTTAGAGACCTAGATCACAGGCCTTAGGTTTAGGGTCTAGACCATGATGTAGGGTCCTAGGTGTTGGATTCAAGAACCTAAAGGCCTAGATTACGGGCCTTAGATCTGGAGGCTAAGAACCTAAATGCCTATGTAGGCCTTAAATCTTGGGGCTTAGAACCTGAAGCCTAGACCACAGACCTTAGATCTTGGGTCTAGACCATGGTGTAGAAGGTCTTTGGTCTAAAAACCTAAAAGCCTAGACCACGGTGTATTAGGTATTAGGTTTAGACCACAGTGTCTTTTCAGGGGGGCTGTGAATCGCGGCCCCCTTGTAAATATTCAGGTCTTAACTCTATGGCCTAGGTCTTGGGGCTAAGATCCTTAAAGCCTACGGTGTATAGCCTTAGGTCTTGGGTCAAGTCCATGCGGTAGTTAGGAGTTGGGTAAGATGGATGGAGGTTGGTCTTCAAATACTCCAATCTGAATCTGATAACCATTTCTGATCATAATTTCATATTCAAAGAAAAAAGACCTCGTTGCCTAATGTTTGCTCAATTCATGGGGGGCTGTGAATCGCGGCCCCCTTGTAAGTTTTCAGATCTTAAGGTTTTATGGCTTTGTACTAAGGTGTCAGGCCTTATGTTTACATCTTAGTCCCAACACATTAGGTCCTGGCTGGGGGCTGATAGGTCTTATACACAGGTCATAGCTTTAGCCACTAGGTTTTTGAGCTTTGGACTCAGTTGCAAGGCCTTAGGTTTAGACTTTAGGTTCAACACATTAGGTCTAAGCTGTTGGGTAATAGGTCCTATTCACAGGTTAAAGCCTTAGCTGCTAGGTTTTAGGGCTTTGGACTCAGGTGCAAGGCCTTAGGTTTACATCTTAGTGCCAACACATAAGGTTTAGGCTGTTGGCTAATAGGCCCTATTCACAGGTCAAATCCTTAGCTGCTAGCTTTTAGGGCTTTGGACTCAGGTGCAAGGCCTTAGGTTTATCTCTTAGTGCCAACACATTAGGTTTAGGCTGTTGGATAATAGGCCCTATTCACAGGTCAAATCCTTAGCTGCTAGCTTTTAGGGCTTTGGACTCAGGTGCAAGGCCTTAGGTTTACATCTTAGTGCCAACACATTAGGTTTAGGCTGTTTGCTAATAGGTACTATTCACAGGTCAAAGCCTTAGCTGCTAAGTTTTAGGGTTTTGGACTCATGTGCAAGGCCTGAGGTTTAGATTTTAGGTCCAACACATTAGGTCTAAGCTAAACGCAAATAGGTCCTATTCACAGGTCAAAGCCTGAGCTGCAAGGTTTTAGGACCTAAGTCCAAGGCATCTCATCTTAGGAACCATGTGTAAGGCCTTAGGCGTAGATCTTATGTCCAACACATTAGGCCTAAGCTGATGGATAATAGGCCCTATTCACAGGTCAAATCCTTAGCTGCTAGCTTTTAATGCTTTGGACTCAGGTGCAAGGCCTTACGTTTACATCTTAGTACCAACACATTAGGTTTAGGCTGTTGGCTAATAACTATTCACAGGTCAAATCCTTAGCTGCTAGGTTTTAGGGTTTTGGATTCAGGTGCAAGGGCTTAGGTTTACATCTTAGTTCCAACACATTAGGTTTAGGCTGTTTGCTAATAGGTACTATTCACAGGTCAAATCCTTAGCTGCTAGCTTTAAGGGCTTTGGACTCAGGTGCAAGGCCTTAGGTTTACATCTTAGTGCCAACACATTAGGTTTAGGCTAATAGGCCCTATTCACAGGTCAAATCCTTAGCTGCTAGGTTTTAGGGTTTTGGACTCAGGTGCAAGGGCTTAGGTTTACATCTTAGTTCCAACACATTAGGTTTAGGCTGTTTGCTAATAGGTACTATTCACAGGTCAAATCCTTAGCTGCTAAGTTTTAGGGTTTTGGACTCAGGTGCAAGGCCTGAGGTTAAGATTTTAGGTCCAACACATTAGGTCTAAGCTAAACGCAAATAGGTCCTATTCACAGGTCAAAGCCTTAGCTGCTAGGTTTTAGGACCTAAGTTCAAGGCATTTCATCTTAGGAACCACGTGTAAGGCCTTAGGCGTAGATCTTATGTCCAACACATTAGGCCTAAGCTGATAGATAATAGGCCCTATCCACAGGTCAAAGCCTTAGCTGCTAGCTTTTAGGGCTTTGGACTCAGGTGCAAGGCCTTAGGTTTACATCTTAGTGCCAACACATTAGGTTTAGGCTGTTAGCTAATAACTATTCACAGGTCAAATCTTTAGCTGCTAGGTTTTAGGGTTTTGGACTCAGGTGCAAGGGCTAAGCTTTAGATCTTAGGTCCAGCACATTTGGCCTACGCTGATGGATAATAGGCCCTATTCACAGGTCAAATCCTTAGCTGCTAGCTTTTAGGGCTTTGGACTCAGGTGCAAGGCCTTAGGTTTATCTCTTAGTGCCAACACATTAGGTTTAGGCTGTTGGATAATAGGCCCTATTCACAGGTCAAATCCTTAGCTGCTAGCTTTTAGGGCTTTGGACTCAGGTGCAAGGCCTTAGGTTTACATCTTAGTGCCAACACATTAGGTTTAGGCTGTTGGCTAATAACTATTCACAGGTCAAAGCCTTAGCTGCTAGGTTTTAGGGCTTTGGACTCAGCTGTTATGCCTTAGGTTTAGATCTTAGGTCCAACACATTAGGTCTAAGCTGGTGACTAATCGGCCCTATTCACAGGTTTAAGCCTTAGCAGCTATGTTTTAGGGCTTTGGACTCAGGTGCAAGGCCTTAGGTTTAGATCTTAGGTCCAACACATTAGGTCTAAGCTGGTGGCTAATCGGCCCTATTCACAGGTTTAAGCCTTAGCTGCTATGTTTTAGGGCTTTGGACTCAGGTGCAAGGCCTTAGGTTTAGATCTTAGGTCCAACACATTAGGATTAAGCTAATGGTTAATAGGGCTTATTGATAGGTTAAAGCCTTAGCTGCTAGGTTTTAGGGCTTGTCTACTGCCTTGGGCCTTAGGAATTAGATCTTAAGAGGTTAAACTGGGTTAAAAATTGGAGAATTTTGGCCTAAAAATGTGTCTTTGAAGGTAAAATTGCAATTTGAAGCTGAAGGCGCTCACAAAACATGAGTATTCCCTGGATTATATTCAAAATGCTCCTTGAAATCACTGTCTGAAGTCCTGAAAAATGCCCTGAAATGGGCTGATATTTGGCCAAAACCAACCAGAATCCGGTAAAAAACCGGTCAATTTGAAGCTGAAGGCGCTCAAAAAAAACTACGAGTGTTCCCTGGATTATATTCAAAAAGTGGTCATTTGAAGCAAAAAAGTGGTCATTTGAAGCAAAAAGTGGTCATTTGAAGCAAAAGTGGTCATTTGAAGCAAAAGTGGTCATTTGAAGCAAAAAGTGGTCATTTGAAGCAAAAGCAGTCATACGAAGCAAAAAAAAGTGGTCATATGAAGCAAAAAAAGTGGTCATATGAAGCAAAAAGTCATCAAAAAAAACTACGAGTGCGCCAGAACCGGTGTATAACCTACTACTATGTTGAGACCAAATACTATTTTTAATCTTACGAAATTGGCCTCTGAAAACATCCAGAAAAATAAAAATTAATAAGTACCAAGTCCGAAAATATTTGTATTAATAAATGTGGCTGGGAAGCTGAGTGGTTAAAGAGCTCACCTTTGAATCTGAAGGTTGCCGGTTCGATCCTGAGAAAAGTTAGTGCTTTTTGATGGTTCGATACTGGACCCAGCTGCCTTTGGTCATTGGGCTATTAATTAATGATCCTGACAAATGAAACATTTGATATTTGTCAGTAACAAAGCTACACCTCATCTGATCCATCACAATCATCACACTCACCCCTTCAGTCATACTCACTTTAAAATACGCACCGGACAGAGTGCGTCGGTGTTTCAAATATAATATCTAAAAATATCTTAAAAACAAAAATAAATATTTTTAAAAGCGTCTGATATATAGCTAACAAAATAAAATGTCAACCTTTCCTTTCTCCTAAAATCTCAATAATTTTACACTTTCAAACCTGACGCAGAATCATCCTTTATCAATGAAATTCTCTGTTGTAGTAACCACAATGCAACGGGGAATGGAAATAAAAGAGGGTCTGGATGGGGTAAATTGCGCAAAGTTTTTGGAAAGGTTGGTTTTGGAGGACCCCGACCCCTCGTCGCCCCTGTACATCCCGAAGGCGCCGCCCCGGAGGTATGAGACCCTCAGCAAGGCCATCGCTTCCGGCCAGTACATGGACCAAAAGGAAGTCGAAGCTCCAATGTCTGTGGAAGAAGCTAGAGGCATCAAGCTGAAGGACAGGAGAGCAGGTGAAAGAGCTACATTACTGTTTTAGCAGCACTTTTTGTTAAATATATTTCAGATTGACAAGGAATTTCATCTAATGATTAATTCATGTTGATAATCCCTGTTAAGGATTAGCCTATTAATATCTTACAATTAAACTGGGTAACCGAAAGCTCCAAAATATTGTTTCTTAGAATAATAAATGATGCCACATGCAAGATCATTTTTATGGATGGTTAAAGCAAATGCACAGAGTAAGAATAAGTGTAGATATAATTTTCTTTGGATACAATATGTTATTGAATGTGTAACATACCCTCGATTACGTTTTACGTGTACGTTTTATTCATCATGATTTTAAATTTCCTTTTAAGGACAAAGTATATAAATATTTTAATCAACAACAACCTTAAAGGTTTATAATGTTGACAAGTACACTCTTAGTACCTTAATTTGACAAAAAATTTGTTGTAAAACAAAACTAAACATGATTTAATACTTTTTATAGAAATCAATCTTAAATCTTCAACTAAAGCAAATTTCTATTGGAATGGTATTATTTATATAACCAAAAAATTGTGTAGAAGTCAAAACTGGTGAATAAAAACTGTGTAAATTGTTGTGAATCAAAATTACATGAGTGTCAAAGCAATAATAGAAAAAACATTAGGCTTAAATTATAAGCCATTTAACATATATAAAGAAACACTAAATATATATTTTATATTACGTACATTAAAAATAGTATATAACACAGTCAAGACAAGACAGTTAGTGTCAGCTGGAAGTGGCAAATGAGGTAGTTGAGAGAGACTGAGGAGAATCATCAACGTCACTAGCAGACGGTGCTCTCCCACTGTCTTTCATCTTCGATGGGCAAAACCAATGAGGTTAAGCTAAATATAGAGTGAAAAAAAGATATTGAAGTCTGTCCCTTGTTGATTGGAGTCATTTTACCCATGATTCCCGCCGTTTCCTTGGTATCCAGTTGTTTTTTACACTTTCCCAATTAATTGTTATTTGTAATTTTACCCACACCTATCCGACGTTTCTATGGTAACCAATTTCAAATCCCTGCATACAGACCACCAAATAAAAGTGATTTTAAAAACAAACAACAAATAATCAGAGGTTTTTAAAGTATAATTTGTGATTTTGTACGCTTGCTGTGACCAATCAAGCAAAATAGTTAAAACTGCTTAACCACAAACAATTATAGTTAATACAATTTATTACAAATATACATTTAAACATTTATGTCATCATTTAGTAATTCAAACCATAAATTATTTTCAAAAGTTCCCATTATTAATGAATAAATTTTTGTTAATTGATCAAAAAAGTTCACACACACTATTGATGAAAGACAATTGTAAAATACCTTCAGATTAAGATCCTCAAATGTTTAACCCTACTTAATAATACAAAATTAAATGAGTGTTATACTATACAACTATTCCTTACCTTACTTTAATGTGATATTGCAGATTTTAACTCCCCTTTATTACATCATTTGATTTTTTTTTAATATAGGTTTTAAGCTGTACATAAATAAGTGTTTGTAGAAAATGTTTGAAACTATGCAGATATGATAAAATAATAGAAATGAATAGGCAGGATTTGATTTCTAAAGTTTAATTTATTATATTTCAAATGCAAATTCAATCACTTTAAATTTGAAGTTCGGTATTTATTTGTTTGTGTAATCCCTCTAAATATAATTGAAACTCATAAAAGGATCTTTTACATTTTGCTAGGAACCGATTGCTCCACTCCTTGCTTGTATATCTTTAATTTTAAAACATAAAAATACAATTTTGGATTGAATTCAATCTACCTTGGTATATTGTATTGTAATTATCGTACTAAATAACAAAAAATCTTATCCTACATTATAGAAAGACAAAAACGATCAACAGAAAAAAGAGATCTGGAGATGGAGAGGAGAAAAGCAAATTTGGCAAGTGGTATGGGGTTTGAAGAAGATGATCTTATGTTTACGGACCCATTTGGAGGGGGGTCGTACTCACCGTATGGTGGACCGAGTGGCTCTCCATTCGGGAACAACCCGTACCCAGGGTACTCGGCGGACGATAGAAGGGACGTGAACAGCCACAGAGAACAGGACTACGTCCCGGGGGCAGAGCAGGGAGCTATGTACCCTGACTCGATGGATCCAGGACTGCGCTCAAAGAAACAGGCTGAGTTGGAGGAAATGGTAAGTAAACACTTGGAAGAAATACAAGATTAAGGAGTTTAAGGACTGGGACGGTGGCGACGTCCTGTAAATCAAGCTACTTGGAGGTCACGAATTGTGGATAGTTATAAGCGATTGTTTGTGGATGCGATATTCTCTGATGAGTATTAACGTCTGCACTAGTGAATACTACTTCATCCATAAAGATCATCCTCATAATTAGACCAATTCGTAAATGTGAGGTCGAAATTATGGATCGGATCCCACGTTAAGCTGTAGGTTACTAGATACCATTGGCTGTTTATTTATTTATTTATTTATTTATTTATTTATATACGGTTACACCATTTTTAACAATTTTCAATTTCAGTTATGCTAGGATGACATGCAGAGTACATTTGATCTAAACAGCTATGACAATTAAAGAGTGGACAACAATGTACTTAAATAGAATAATTACGATTAAATACGATACGTAGTACCGGTATTACTTGACTAGAAAGAAAGACAATTAACCCTTTGGCTAGACAATTACTTATGGAGTGATCTTAAAAATAAGTCAATAAATATCAATACAAGCATTTTCAATGATCGATACAAAGTGCAACAGTGCAGACATGCGTAAAAAGAAACATGCAAAGAAGCGGGCGAATATTGCACATAAACTTAAGTGACTAATAATTATACAAATGCTGTTGGGCTATTCTAAGTCTATTCTATTGGGCTATGGCTATTGGGCTATTCTAACAGTCCTGTCTAAGGAGAATGTCGGCCTTAGTCAGTAACAAGACTACAATATCGCGCCACAATCACCCTACACTCATCTCTCATTCATATTCAGGTTAAAATACCCACTATGTGAGGTCCCTGTCTCAAGATAGTGATATAGTGATACTTGTAATATACATGTTATCCTATACTATAATACGAGCAATGTCTGAAGGGATCTGTGTTCCTCGATCTCGAAATCTAGCTGGTAGATTTTGCTTAAACTCTGCATTTAAGAATGTTTTGGCCCAAAAATAAGTTTATAAACAGTCTCAATCCCAAAAAAATCGAATTTGGTCTTAATTAAAGTTTAAAAATCGTAATTTTTACCATTGATCTTATGGGTTGCTGTTTTGGTAACGAAAGGTATACAAAAATAATGGAACATTAATGTTAAGCAGTCTTTTTGAAACAGCTGTTAAATGTGAAGAGATATAGTTGGTTGTTGGTGTAAATTTAATAGTTTTATTACCACGACACTATATCAAAAGTGAATTAAAAGCAACGAGCAAGGCTCAGTTAACCTGGTGCTGTTTAAACAAACACCCATAGAATTTTTATTTTAGGGACCTCACATAGTTCATATTTTAACCTGAATATGAATGGGAGATGAGTGTAAAATGATCATGGCGCGATCTTGTAGTCTTGTTACTGACTAAGGCCGACATTCTCCTTAGACAGGACTGTTAATTAATAGCCCAACAGCCAATGGTATCTAGGGACCTACAGTTTAACGTGGGATCCGAACCACCCTATCGACCTCATACACGAATTGGTCTAATTATAAAAATGGTCTTTATGGGTGTAGAAGTATTCACTAGTGCAGACGTCAATCCCCACTGGGGAATATCGCATCCACAAGCCATCGATCATAACTATTAACAATTCGTGACCTCCAATTAGCTGGATTACAGGACGACGCCACCGTCCCAGTAATTGTGGTACATGCCTTTTTCAAACAGTTCCAAACATCAATAATTTAATGAAATTTTACTAAAACAGCTTTAGTATTAAAAATATTAGGTGTAAACAGTATTGATGAATGAGTTTTGAAACCTAAGGATGGCATATTTATTCCTAAATATCATCTCATACTAGTTGGTTTTAGACATAAAACTGTTTGGTATGTTAACATATTCTTTAAAACTGTTTAGCAAAAAAGCATTATTTATTTATTTATAGCATTATGAATAGATTGATTTGAAGTTACCAGTAACTGATGTTTAAATATTTTTTTCATCGCATCTTAAATTCAAAATAATTATTTGACAATCCGGATTGAAGTATACCCCATTAGTTTAGTTCGATACTATTTCAATATAAAATAATCATGTTCTAGTAATATCCAACATCTCTTTAATTTATTAATTGGGACTCTTTCCTAGGATTTTGTAGGAATGTTTCAGTGCTTTAAAGTATTCATTGCCTATAATGTAAGATTTCTAGTAAGTTCATAGTAATATCAAAGTGTGCCTCATTTGTATCACGTAGATACAATTTAATACCCTGCTTGTTAAACTATAACTGTATTTTTTAAGTCTTGGAAATGTTTTGTTAACCATTACTGCTATTTAAATATTTTACAGAAAGACTCGCTTTAAATATGTTGAAGCATTTTAGAAAATTAATATTTCCGAGGAAATAAATAGCGATATAGTTATGCATATCGAAGCTAAGTATTGTTATGAACATAACATATTTTTTTACAAAGCACCCTTAGTTTTTAAAGAAGTTTTTATTTGGTTGGATTAACATGTTTCTGACATTAATGCCATCGTAAGAGTCAATATAAGCTCACGAATCTAAATAACAATTATTTTACCTTCTTAAAACTAAAATTGAAAGAAATGTTTAAAGAGGATTATTTGTAAACCAAATCTAAATGAGGTTTACATTTCATTTCATAAATAATAAAAACCATTCTTGGTTCCTAGCTAAACCACTAATTATATACATTTCTAAATTAGAGTAAACATGGTTCATTTCCAAATTCATATTTAGAAATCTAAAATCCCAAATGACCCCTACAAGTAAAAATCCCACTGTAAATATTACTTTCCAGTTAAAGAGACGAGAAGAAGACTATAATCGACAACATGGCGGGGAAGAAGACGAGGGGCAGGATGATGATGGGGATGATGGAGAAGAAGATGGCGAGGAAGACGAAGAGGAAGAAGACGTAGAAGGAGATGAAGAGGGACAAGAAGTTGACGAAAATGACTTAGACCCAAGTCAATACCAATATTCGTCACCGATGTACGCTCCGGGAGACGAAGAGTTGAGGAGGGACGCGCAGGAGTTAAGGGCCAAAGATGAGGCGAGGATGAGAGGGGAGTATCATGACAAACCTGGTGACAACGAGGAAGAAACCGGTAGCAGAGATACGGCTGCAGAGGGAACTGTTCCGGAAGGGACCGGAAGAAAAAATGAGAATCAAGACAATATCGCCTATCGGCCGGGGAGAAAGCTCAAGGAGAAGTTCATGAAAGGTATGTAAGTTGAAAAAAGAAAAATAGCTTAAGAACACAAAGTACCTACGAGGGGCTAAGTGTATCCAAACATTCCGAGAACGGCAATTACTATTTTTTTTTTCGTAATACACGCAAAATTCTTCATACCACCATCAAAATGTCATTTAGGTTATGTTTGATTTTGCTGTTGGAACACACTGTCAACAATTAACATAGCCTCAAACTAAAACAAGAGCTATTACAAAAGTACAACAATTACCAACAGCTGTGGTATGGTTTGTGACAACAATTGACCTCAAATAGCTGTTTGATTTAGCGAGCGGGAATGTATTGAAGGCGGAAATGAACTGTTTTGCGTACTGTTTACAGGCGTGACAGGGTGACTATTACCAAGCAGTTGTGGTAAAATGTATTTTTAGCACCATTCGAAACACGAATAAGCCACACTCTTAAACTGTTGTAAGGCACCGCACCGTCCGTTTTATGCGCTGTTTGTACGAAGAATTTTTTACTATCTTAAATTTTTATATCAGTTTTCTCACTTCCCCAGAAAAGGTTTTTTTTTGCTAAACCATTGGAGCTGGTCCCATGACTGGTTAAAATAAATTCAGTTTCCGTTTTACAACCCTTAAAAGTTCCCTGTTAAGAGAATTTTGTATTTACTTAATTGAACAAATATGGCTGATAAGAGTAGAAATAAATCAACGTGTTAAGTTTTCAACCCGTGTAATTCACAGGATTTGCAGTACCATATTCCCTGTTGAGTAAGCGAAGCGACCGAACTTATATCACTAGTTTTACAAGTTAATTAAGAAAATTCTTTCCAGTACTTACGGTTAATATAGACAAAAATCTATGAGACATTTCAGACATTAAGACAAAACAGCAAACTACAAAAAAAAGGGTTGAAACTTTCAATTACTATGCATAAAACATTACTTAAAAACTAATATATTATTCAATTATTCATTATAATAACATATAATCCTAATATTCAAGTATTAATACTGAAAAGTGTATATTTGAGGTATAACACATTTTTTTATTATTGCAGAAACGCCGCTTAGTTTAACTTTTAAGTAGTAGCATTCGAATACAGCAAATTGAATACTATTGTAGAAACCTACAATTGTGTACTTAAGAATACTAAGCACTCATGATAAGAAGCGGGATATGAATAGAAAAGTTGTCAAGTTTAAGTGCTATCTCTTGCTAAGTATTCACAGCTTTTCAAGCCACTTTAGCCCTCCCGCCCCCACTGACTCTGCTTCCAACCCACTGTCATATTCCACCATCCAGACAATACCCTTTTCATTAAAATACCTTGCGAACTCTTTAGAAATAAAGCGTTTGTTTATTTAAAATAAAATAGAAATTTAAGGTTATGTTTTTGTGCAATTAATTATTTTTTTTTTTAGTAGGTATATTATATATACATGTCCAGAATAAGTGGACTATTAAAATCCCTTTAGATCTTTTAATAGGCCTATGTCTAAAATAATATAATTAAAATGAACGCGTTTGATTAAAAATTTTACTTACTAAATGCTAATAAACAAAGATTATTTACTGAAAAAAATATTTCCATAGATTCAAATATTGTATAAAAATCATAGTTATTTTATAGTATGATATATTCATAATTATTTTATATATTTTTTTATGCTTTTTTCCTTATTCATATGCTGTTTAGTCATCTGAACCATAATTTGAAATAGTTATTTAATAACTCACTGTCCTCTTTATGCTTTAATATTTGTATTTTTTATTATTACCAAAATAATATAAATCAAATACTTTCTTGACGTAAATCAATCTAATTAACAATAAATAAATTTTATGGACAAAAGTCTCAAAGTCTCCTTGAAGCAACTCATATTTATTCTAGACTTTTTACTAAAACAGAATGCCAGATCAAGATAGGAGGGTCCATAAAGGGGTAAGTATGGTGATGTCCAAAAAAATGGAATGAGTTCAACGAACAACTCTCCCTTTAAAAATAATCTAGAAATTCCACTCCTAACATTTTTAATGAAGAATGGGTATTCAGTTAGCACAGAATAAATAAATTAGGAGTAATTACGAAAACATCCTTCATAAATCTAATCATCCCATGAATTTCCAGACAGGGAACAGTTGGAGAGAATGTTGAACGCCCAGGGTGCCTCGATGTACAGCAGACCCGGCGATCCCCCTCCAGCCAATAGACCCACAGGGGATGGAGACCCCAACGAGCCCCCCGACCCCAACCGTCCCCCGCCCCCACCAGGGCCCCCTTACCCACCGGGGCCCCCCTACTCACCGATGGGTCCGAGGGTAATGAACGCGAAAGATATCCAGAGGCAAATGGCCATGCAGAAGTTGGCGCAGGCAGCATTGAAGGCGATGAGTCAGAGAGGGAAGGGCAAGGGGAAGAAGGGGAAGGTACAGGTCATGTTTGTGTAAGGGGTAGGTGAAAGAGTGAACATTGTTGGAGACACTTGACTATAAGAGTCTTGAAACAGTTGGACGAATTAAAATATTAAGGTACTTGGAGAAACATCAAGCCATGAAGTAATTGATATATGTTTTAGAAGAGTACTACCACCATCATATCTTACTGCACCTTTATTTACTCAGCTTCTTTCTTTGTGTTAAATAATGGTTGACTCTTATATTTTGATTGAATTTTAGCACTTTTTATTTTTAAACTGTTAATATAATTTTTATATCGAGGTGTTTTACTATACTTGACTATGTTTTAAAGATACTTTATTACTCAGTAGAAAAACTGTAAAATACTTGACTTTGTTAGTTTTGTGTGACAGAAGTGACACCACCTATCCTCATATAGATTATTTAAAACAAACATAATATATTAATGGATATCATAAATATTTTTTGTATTACTCCTGCAAATAAAGATTTTCTTAATTAATTTACCCTACAATTTTTCTGGTTTAACTCATAAGCAAAGTGTCCAATGCATAAATATAATAGTGCACAATATAGATGCAATACAAAGAGGCGCACTCTGTGGCAGACACGTTCAGAGCACAACAATGGATTATAGTATTAGAGCAATTAGATTCAGTAGCGTAATTGGAATCTGCTTTCAGCGAGCGGTTAATGGAGAAAATATCGGATACCTGCAATTGCACTTAAACACTGTTCTACAACTATGTGTTTTACCCTAAATTTTAATCTATTTAATGACAAAAAAACCTTAACTCAGTAAGGAATCCAGCAACATTTGCTTATACAACATAGGATTTAAAAATATCACACCTTGATACTTTACCTAAGCGTTTACATAAAGTGAATATAACATGAAAAAATTATTTGGATGTTATAAAAAAAAATATTACACATAGACATTTTTTAGTTTAGTTCACATTTTTACTAACTGGGAATAGTTATTAATATTTTAGTAACAATAGTTGTACCTTATTATTCTAACTTCTACATTAATTAATGCTGGAAAAAACAAAATCAAGACGGTTTTAAATTTGATGATGGTGTTAAAATCTTCACCAATATTAAAACTTTATTCATTACATTTATGTATTCATATTGATAATTACATTTTCTGTGATTATACATCAGTCAAATTAGGTTTGTGTCGGGACTAATTCCAAAGGAGCTGAATTTTTTACAGTTGATACACCATAAAAGGTGTGCATTTTCCAAAAGTCCCAAAAAATCCCTCTCAACCTTCGCGACCTACAAAGTTAAAACCTTTTTTAAAGTTAAAATTTCAAAATGCTATAAAATCAAGTACAGTTTGTAAGGAGAAGTGTACTTTTCAAAGAATGTAAAGAACCATTATAACTGAATAATTGTTGTTGATTTTTAATGAAGTCTATTCCAATCTCTCAGATTTTTCCGATAAAGTTTGTAACCGTGTGATGATCGTCCTTAAAGAGCTTAAGCAGCCGACTACTTGAAATATTTTTAGGGTTTATTGGAATAAAAATAACTTCTTTGTTCATGATTTTCTAATAAAAAGGAATGTTTAAAATTTCGTCTAAAATTTGTAAAAGGACAAATGTAAAAGAATTATTATTAAATTTGATTAATCATATCTCTGAGTACATGTAGATAATTTTTATTACAAATAACATGTGACAAGGATACCCATTTTATAATTTTGCTCTTAATGCCTTTTTAATAATGACGGTAATTTTACTAAAATATTGTTTTAAAATAACTTGTTTGGAAAACAAATGTTTTATATGAGCACAAAGAAAGAGCCAATCCCAACCCAAACCCATTGAAACTTGCCACTTCGCAATTGGTCTTCAACCGAGTTTGTTCTGTTTTATTAGCTCCAAATCTGTTTACACTTGTTGGTGGCTGAATTTTAAAACTAACTTTTCACACAATTAAAAATAATTTCCTCCAAAAGTTTTAGATTATAAGAGAAGGTGAATAACACATTAGAGATTATTAAAACACAGTTTGTTTAGCTACACTATTTCTGTATTTGAGATATCGAATTGGTTAAAAACAATTGGTACAATTATTATTTTGAACAATGAATTTTTCAGGGTCATTTATAATATCATTTACTGTAAATATAATTATTTTGATTTATTTTTCAGTTGTAAGTAATTTAAAGCTTATTAAATGTTTTACAGCACTTATGTCTTGTGTAAAATACATATTAGTTTCTCATTCTATCTTAAATAATCACTGGAAGAGTGGTGTATATAAGGGTTTCAGTTACGGCACAAATAAAGTATCTACTTTGTTATTTTGTAACAAAGTTGTTTAAAAGTTTTTCTGTCAGCCATCATTTGGCAGCACTGAAATCACAAGCACCTGCTTCCATCTTTGCTGTTTTAATGGAACTTGGACGTACACCATTAGTTCAGTAAATAGACGGAACTTTTTCTTTATATTCTCTAAGCCCAAAAGTGGAGCTGCACATGGCTACACCCTTTGTGTTTTAATAGGCTCGGGTATAATATATTTAACTTGGTAAACTATCTAAACCCGTTTTAAATGTTGAAAGGAGTTAATAGAACAATAATAATAAAAAAGTAAGTTAGATAATTTTTATAAATATAGTTAAAAACTGTTTCTTAAATCAGAGTAAGGTAAGTTTGTATATGCCTAATTTTCTGCCTGAAATAAGTGTGACACTTTAGTAATCGTTGTTGCTTACGATCAATTATTAAAACATCTTTAATGTACTTTTAGTACATAGTAATTTAAGTCTATAAAATAAATATTTAAGACGTATTTGTTACATCCAAAGAGCCATTAAGAGTCACTCAAGATATTTGATTTTAATTATAAAGATTTTTAACCGATAGTTTTAATATTTATTTACTTTTAAATATTCATTACTAAACCTTTCTATAGTTACCTTGTTTTTAATTACAAAATATCTTTTCCTAATAGATTTTTTTATTAGTTTTATAGTGTTTGTAAACGATTGACCTACATAAATAACACAAGTATCCGAATCAAATACACATCCAATCAGAGGTGTTCAAAGCAACAATAATGGATTATGGAATAAGGGTTGAATTGCAATTTATTTTCAACAAGCGGTTAATGTTGGAACTAACGGATAAATGCAAATGTAGTGCGACATTGTGAATTAAAATTGCTTTTTTTATCAGTGTTGTGAATTCTGTAAACTGAACTACACAAATGGTTCACTTTTTTATTCAAATCATGAATATTTTGCACAGTCGGTTCATATTTAAAATTTATTAAAAACCACACATTGTGACTAAGATGTATGAGTAAGTATATGTAATTATATGTACGAGTATATGTAAGATGTATACATTTTGCCTATAGTGGATTATTTCATTATCCTACTATGATCATTACAACAATTTTCACAATTAACATAGTAAAAATATTAAATCATAATTGAGCACATTACTTTAAGTAAAAGTTTATTGAACACCAAAGTATGACTTTTATATTTGTTTATGAAAGTAATTTGGATGATAATTGGTTGTTCCCAACCCTTCTCGATAAAAAGAAAATACGAATGAGGTTTGTGTTGTTAAAAATGTTTTATTTGTAAATTGGGTTTTATTGATTAAATTATATGATTCCAATTATGATACGGGTATTTTCGAAACAAAATTAAAGCAAGATATTTTCCACAAAGCTTCTATACCAATCATAATTGATGAAGAAATAGACTGGAAGTCTAACTCAAGGGGTCTCAAATTGATCAAAGATCAACAGTTTGTCATACAATCTTAAAATAAAACTATTCCCCACAAAATTGACCCAAATGAATAATTCAAAAATAGTTTTAAGTTTGGATAAATACAGGATGTCCTAAAAACAGATTACCACAGGTTCGACGCTTGGAAATTTCAAACACAAACATTCGTCATATTGTACATCATTTGAAAAATCTATCCAATAAAAACTTTTTAGTAAAACAGAATTTATTTTTCTTTATTCGTTTCAAAATGGCGTCCATTTTTGTATTCAAACTAAAAATTTCTGGAATAACCTGTAATTCTTTTATTAATTGTCATAAACAAATCCTGATTCAAAATACTTATTTGAAATAAGCAAGGCTTTACAATGGTATGTCTCAATACCAATTTTATAAAAAATAAAGTTTCCTATTTTTTTATTTTATATAAAAAATATGGAATTATTCACCTCCTTGTTTGAAAATCTTTAAGCCCCAATTTTGTACTTTTTAAGGATAATGTGGAAACAATCAAATAATTAACATATCTGCTTGGCTTTGTTTTGAGCGGGCATTACGTATAGAAAACTCTATAATTAATTATTAGCCTTAGTCAATTGAATATGATATTAATCAGAGTTTAATTTGGCACGAGTTGTTGTTGTTATTGGTGGATAAGGAGACCCCGGCCGAACCGTTGAGCACGTCTGCCTCTAATGGGCATTTTGCGCAAGCCCCCAGAAGGATGGGATATTGAAGGAAGAGAAAGGGTGAGGCACGGGACAGACTGTCCACTCATGTTCCAGCTAGGGGTTTCCATGCCCATAGCATTTCTACTCACCCCCTGCCGTCTACATATATTTCAGCTAGGGATTAACCATGCAGTTCGCATTAAACCCACGCTGTCTTGAACATGAATGAGGTTTGAAGGAAGGGAAATTGTCATAGTGGACAGCCAAAAGACTTACCACAGTGTTATGACAACTTCGTTTGCTCTACCCAATGTCAACTTCGCAACAAGTTTAAACCAGTTTTAAAGTTGTCCTTGGGTACGAGTATGGTAACATGAAAAAATGTAGAAGGCAGTATGTTGTAAAATTTATATCGCCCCGACGGCAAAACATTATTGTTTCAAAAATAGTAAATACACAAAATGGTACTAATCCATAAACCCTAGAGGAGTTACTTATTATCTTTTTATAAGTGCTGATTACATTAAAAATTAAAACGTGGAAAACTGGAAACTTGTGTAACTTAAAATATAAAAACATAAAATCATGAAAATGTTACGTCAGACCTTGGTCAGTAGTTGGCATAACCAGCACACGTGGACCAGTACTGATTAGAGTGGCTAAAGCACGTGACTAGGGAAACCCATCTAATTGGATAACTATTGTCGTAACTGTTTACCTGCCAAATGCTTTATTATTGGTACCTAAAAATCATCATTTATCAATTTATTGAATTTTATCTTCGTTATTAAGTGTTCAAGACATGCATTTCTTTAAACATTGAGATCAATGTAAAAATTCTATTGGACTTGTTGTGTACCTTAGTTAATTGTTATTTTGAAACAATAAGAAAAACATTTAGTTTATCAAAACAATTGAATATCAATGAGGAATATTGAACTAAACTAATAATACTGTAGTACTATTAATATAACTTAATAGTACTATAGTAATATAGTATATAGTAATAGTACTTTTTAATATAAGGAGCATATTTTAACATAAATGGTAATTTAAACACAATCGTCCGTTCTTTTGAACTACAGGATACTAAACTAACAGAATTTCTTCTTAACTGACTGTCATGCATTCCAAACTTAGATATTTAATCAGTATTAAAAAAAGTATTTTAGGAAACACACCTCCATGTGTAAAAAAGTGAAAAATTGTTGTTAGATTTTTGTGATTTTTTAAAGAATTTTTGTGAAAAATACATATAATGTTTTATTACTAAATTGCTCCCAACAAAATGGTGTGAAGAGAGTTAAATGTTTTCCCTGTCTTTCGAAAAGAAATCTAAATAAGCCAAAGTTGGCCAACACAAAGACATTAGAACTTCCCACTCCGTTACGGTTCTTTATATGGAGTTACTCCGGTATATTGGGTAGAACACACTTACCTTCGGTTTGTCAGCAAATTGAGTTGCGACCTCTCAGACAATTATAGACCTTTATAACAAATTACAACTAATGTTAAAAACTTGTAATTGCATTTTATGAAAGAAAATCAAATTACTTGATCGGCTAAATATATTTTAAACATCAAATTACATATATACATATATACCAAATTTTGTCACGTTTCAAGAACCTTGGAATCATATACTATTATCATATAGTTTGTTACTAAAAAGTTTATTTTTCGATGACAATCCTTAAATTACTTGCAAGCTGATTTTTATATATTTATTTCTTTATTTTACTTATGTATGATGTTAAAAACTATTACGATTTTAATAATATTTAAATGTTTATACAATTCCTAGAACATAAAAGACAAAGCGTGTCTTTTACTTCAATATAAGATTATGAATGAAGTTTTGAGTTTGGTTTCCGTCATAAATTGATCCTTGACATCCACTTTGGGGGGATGAAACTGTAATGAAAGTGGATCATGTTTAATCGGATTTATTTTTCATTAAAACTTGTTACCTTTGAAGAAAGCCTTTCTTATATTTTAATACAAAACAAGTAATAATGAATGATAATAGTTATATTTTACATTCCCAGCTAAAAAAAACTTCAAAACGTTGTTGTGAATTATGCTAAATATGTTGTATAAAACAACCTAACTTTAATGTAAACTTAAAATAAATATTTCTGATCTTTGAGGGTTGAATATGTATTGATACTCAATTGTTTTTATAACCTTTTTGTGGGTTTAAGAGTAAGATCCAACATGTTAAAATTACTTAAATAATGAAAAAAATAAAAAATTATATTTTCATGTTTTGTTTATTCTACTCACATTTATTGTTTATCACATAAATGATTACTTTTTATGGTTCAAACCTTACGAAAACAATTTAAAACAGTAATTATAATGAGAAATATTTTGCTATTGAACTGAAATCCCTCAATTAATGCAAAATAAATTACTTGGGGATTTTAAATTCTAACGACTCATTAACCAATAAGCTGTCAGTTAAAGTATAAAGTCCCTTAGTGCCTAATGTTAGTGGAATCAGGTCTACCAAGTTGGTAATTGTTAAGATGTTTTATAGCTTAGCTTTAGGCCTTGAATACTAAATACTTTAGTATTCATGCTATAGACCTTCATGAACTAAATATGTTGCAATCATTTTTGAATAATACAAAACAATTTTACATCTTATCGATAATGTTAACCTCCAGTGAAAAAGATTGCACTTCGTGTCGAGTATATTATACTTACAATGTAAATAAAAGTATAATTTACTCATATAAATTAGTATAATAGTATAATATATTTTTAGGGAAGGTGTAGAAAAACTGAATAATACGAAAATCACTAGAGGCCCCTGCATTTACGTGCATCGGCAGTTAAAATTTAAACTGTGAATGTTAACAGAGAAACAATTGGTACTTCTAGTAACGATTTTTTACACATTATAAGAATAAAAAGTTTTAGTCATTATCAATATACACATTGATGGTGAATATAAAATATTAATTTTTTAATCTTTTCATTCAGTTACTTATAAAAATAACCTTAAATTGAATAAAATAGTAGTATTAATTGTTTCGATAAAAATTTTTAATCCTAGATCGTTTGCCAGTACTGTATATTGATAAGAATATTTTATGAGTTTTTGTTTATGATTTTATCTTTAATATGTTGTAACTTTGTTGTTGAAATAAAAAGGAAATCTACATAAACTTAATTTATTAGTGTAATCAATCTCTGCACTCCAAAGAAGGACAACATTTCATAACAGTTCAGTCATCATAAACCAACCTTGGATCACCCTAAACTATTCATTTATGGTACACAGTGTGAATCCTGTACAAGGCACAAAGCTATATCAGAATTTGTATGTGGTTTATCAACTATAACTTTGGAATGTAACGGATTATTTAACATTTTCTGATCTATACGTAAAGTATATCAAGTATGTTAACTACACTTGATATATATATAAGTAATAATTATTCTTGCAACCTAACGTTGGTTAGTTATTATAACAATAACTAACCAACATAAATTATTTAATTTATATTATTTAATTAATATTATGTATTATGTTTATTAATTATGTATATAATTAATTATTTAATTAATTATATACATTATTTTTTTGGTACGAGCACTTACGTAAGCTCGTAAGTGGTTATGATGTCGTTGTAAAACAGCTGTACAACGCTTATGTGCTATGGATAGCTAAAATTAATCATACACAATATATTTGGTTGTGGAATGTAGGGCTTTCTTGGTTTATTAAAAAATTACGAGATAATTTAAAATATTTTAATCATATTAATGAGTCACATTAAAAATATTTTTACCAACGTACACACATAGGTAAATAGTTGTGAGCCTAAATGAGGTTAGAGATGCAGTATGTAAAGATTAAAAATTGGGATTACAGTAACCTCACAATGTGTATTAGTAATTTACACCCACATGTTTCCTAGTGTAACTAGCTAATGTAACATAAAACATTTTGCAATTTTTAATGGTTTACTAAATTTGAAAACCAATTCAATCCCAACAATTTTAATGGGTCCTATAAATCTAAGTAAAAAGGTTATTTTGAGAACCGTTTGCTTTTCTCGTAAAAAATACTGAAATACTAAACTCAGTAAATAATTTTCCTATACAAAGGGAATATTTTTATTACCATCCATACTTTCAGAATAGCTACCAAAATGTCTCACCCTACGGCCCGCTATATAGAAGAAGAGGTCTATATTGGACATTGCCACTCTCTACTGTACTGTCGTTTATACTGTTATTGTTATTTTCACGATACAGAATCTGATACAGGGTTCATTCGGGCGTGCTGCGAATTGCTTTAAATTGTAGTATTTATTTCATAATAGTGTTCCAGAATTTTTAAATGGTGATAACAACATTTTATAAATATTTCTTAATTATATATTTCGAAAAAAAGAAACGGACCGTAATGTTTGTAATAAGTATTCTTTCTCATTAACAATAACAAACCAATTGAAAATAGTAAAATCATCAAACAATAAAAAAATTGTGTCAAAGATTAATTATTCTGTAAAAGTATATCAGGCTGCGTAGTCAATTAACCTTTTTTTTTTGTAAAGTATTTTCATATTTAACCAATTTGCTAGTATAAAAACACTCAGAGCAAAAGCTTCAAAACGTAATTTGGAGCTTAAGTGTTGGAAGAAAACCAGGAGATTTGTTTTAGTAATGGATTGGGCTAATGTTTAAGGAGTTTGTGAAAGTTACTCCTTCTAACTAAATTAGTTCCTTTCAGTCTCGTTGTTTCCCTTTCTTTTCCATTCATTTAAATGTCCATAATACTATAGTTTATAATAATACCTACAAGATAATAATCGTCCTATTGAATTAAAAAATTATTAATGAACTAAATATGTCGCTATAATTTATGAATACAAAAAAATAAATCTTTTCGATTATCCCCAAATGTAAATTGTTCTAAGAAAAGAACCACATGTATAACTTAAAATACTATTTGTTTCTTTTAATAAAAAATATATACACTACATGAATTGACTTAGAATTTAAATATAAAGTATATATTTGAATTAAAGTCACAATAATGTTTTTACTTATCTTCAACCCATTGATCACAATATTAATAAAAGATTATAAATTATATAAATTACATGCAGTGAAAAAGAAAAATTTAAATCAATGAAAACCTATATTTGTTTCAAAAAGCTTATCCCTTTTCGGGAAAATAAAAATACGTATGGAATTACAGAAGATCCAAAAGTTGTACCCAAGAGCCTAGATAGTACACAATTTTCAGACGCAAAACGTACTTTTGTCCCAGACCTAAAAAAAAAAAACCATCTGACATACGTTTATGTGCTAGGAGAGAAAATTCAACTGTTTCCTAAGTATTATTATTGTTTTATTTATTTGATATGCAGTACATTTAATTCAAAGTTTTGTTTATAACATGAAAATAACTAAATGAAAACACCATATATTACTGACTTGGTACAAATAACCACAATAATAGAATTTTGATTGAATGTTTTATGAATAAAATATAATTTCGTATAACGATTTTTTTTTGTAAAAATTTATGATAAACTACAAGGATCTTTTTTTATCAATTCAGTCTCTATAAAATGAGTATGAGTAACGTCTACTCCTGGTATTTTCCTATTTGAATTGTTAGAGGGGATTGTTACAGCTCCGACGTTAAAGAAAAAACGATGGCCGTGTATAGCCATGTCTGGTAGGCCAAGTGTTAAGTTGGTAGTTGTGAGTAACAAACAATGTACATTGTCTGGCGCCCCTAGCTTTTAAACTTTGTTCTCTAATACAATTTTACAACCAATACATGCTACATTTGTAATATGTTACCACTTGTTCCAACAGTGTACAAAGGAGATAGCACATTTATGTTTTGAAGGCATTATAATATAGTTTATAAATATTGAAATTAGGTCTTTTAGAGAATAAATAGGAGTTAATGATTTTACAGCTTTATACCTTCTTAATAATTAATCAAATCTACTTACGTAGCAGCTTGTGGGTATTAAATCGTTGAAAGTACTTAGCCAAACGTGTTTCGGGAAATTGCCTCCCATCTTCACCGGCAGTAGGGTTCAGTTAATTCAAATAAAGCTCTTATTAGATGTTTATAATAATCTTAAACTATTACACAGAAATAAAGGACACAGAAGCTCAGTACTGATTTTGACACACCAAATACTATCACAGACATGTCACAGTTTACCGGCTGGTTACCTTAGGCATAACAGTACGGTGAAATTACTGTAATCTATACTTACCGTACTCCAAAACATATTTGGCTACATGTTTTCAATAACGTTATACCTATAGACTACTACGTAAGTAAATTTAATTAATTGTAAATATTAATTTTTTATTGTTTGGTAAAAAAAAAAAATGCTCAGTTCAGTTATAACAGTAACTTGTGATATTTTTGGTAACAAATATAAAATGTTTATTATTTTTTTAAATATTTAATACCAGAAGAAATCACTGCATTTCAGAAATGAGAAAATAGAAATACCCATACATATTGCAAATGTTAGACTACACTACTCTTTATTTTAAACACCCCTAACAATTTTTCACATTAACTTTTTTGCTTTGAAAAACAAGATTTAAGGCTTATCTTTAAATAAAATGTATATTAATTGTTACATAACATTGTACTAATTTAATTTTGAATAGGGGTGGTTTTATAAATAGGATATGCAAATAGGATATAAATAGGATATGCTGGAACCATTATTTACCAGCATTTGATCACCTTCTTATTATTTGAAAGTTGTCACCACAGTATAACTTTAAATTAGTGATGTATATATACAGCTATTATTCTTGAAAATGTTTATTACCTGTGGTTAATAAATTCTCTTTCGTTTAGTAATGTAGCAATATAATTTTGAATTTTTAATATAATTTGTTATTTTATGCTCTATGGAGCAAAATAAATAAATTAAAAAATAAATTGAGATCACAATAAAATACGTTATATAGCGTAACTTAAGAAAAAAATTAAGAAGGCAATTTAACGTTTATTTTTTATTGTTTCTTTAAAGAAAGTAAAACAGCGTTTGAAGCTTTTGACATAAAACCACAAAGGGTGCCTGGGCTGCCGGTCGTGATAGCTGATGTGGCTAACGCGTAGGCACCTTGGCCAGGTGTCTACGCAAGCGCGGGTTCGATACCCGCTCACGACCAAACCTGACCTGGTGGTGCAACTCTTAAAAGGGTTAGCCGATCTGTGGTAACGATGGTGGGAGGGCCCACGTTAAATAAACGGTGGCAGGCTTGGGTGGAAGTTGACGGGATCGGTTAATTCTTTGAGAGTTGCACCTCGGTCAACATTTATTTTGCTATTTTTTACTAGTGTTTACTGTGTGTGTGCCACTACGGCTTTGAAATATGCAAAATGACCATATTTGTATACTAAAATGCCAATAGAACTACGGAATATCATGCCAAAACTGGTTTAAAATATTGCGCGATATTTGGGTTGCCAAATGGTAACGCTAGGTCATAATGGGTTGATAGGGGTGGTTTTATAAGTAGGATATGTAAATAGGATTTAAATAGGATAGGCTGGAACCATTATTTACCAGCATTTGATCACCTTCTTATTATTTGAAAGTTGTCACCACAGTATAACTTTAAATTAGTGATTTATATATACAACTATTATTCTTTAAAATGTTAATACCTGTTGTTAATAAATTCTCTTTAGTTTAGCAATGTAGCAACATAATTTTGAATTTTTAATATAATTTGTTATTTTATGCTCTATGGAGCAAAATAAATAAATAAAAAAATAAATTGAGATCACAATAAAATACGTTATATAGCGTAACTTAAGAAAAAAATTAAGAAGGCAATTTAACGTTTATTTTTTATTGTTTCTTTTAAGAAAGTAAAATAGCGTTTGAAACTTTTGACATAAAACCACAAAGGGTGCATAGAAATGAGTCTATTTGATGAACAATGGCTGAATATAATGAAGTAACCCTCTGTATCGCTAAGTCCTCGTTCTGTAGCAGAGACTTTAATTAATTTATGCTATCAAAAGAAATAAACTACATTAACTATAGAACTTCAGATTATTTATAATATTTAGGCCCTTACTACCAAATAAGACTGTAACGAATAAATACAAATATGCTATTACTTAATAATATAAATAATTAGTTAAAATATTAGTTACATTTTGCCACTTATTTCGAGTTTTGTAAGGAGATGAAGGAATTTTGTTGGATGAGGGATATATTAAACAGAAAATATTAAAACATTCTAACTAAGAATATAATTTAAATAAATGTTTAAAAATTTAGCAAAATACAAAAATAATTTATGTAAAAAAATAATATGAAGATTAATTACTATTAGTATTTATATCAATAGTGGCATCAGAACACGTCATGTGCTTTGTAGTTTAATTTATTATTTCAGTTAAATGCTACATAATCTAGAATACAATTGTTACAAGCTGATTACATTTCAGATATTTCTGAAAAAATGTTTATTTTGTCTATTTTTATATCTTAGTAATTTTTTCCGGTTTTCATGCCTAAGGCATTTTAAATTCAGATATTATCGCATTTGTTGAAATAGTATTGTTAATATAACATTGTTCAAATAGCACAATGGCAATTAAAACTATTACCATGGTTGCGATGAAGAAAAAAGAAGAACAAGAAGGATAAAAAGCAATGGACTAATTAAGTGTTTAATTAAGGAGTAGAATTTCCAACTAACTTATCAAATATCTCAAACGAGAAAAATAATAAATAAGAAACGACAAATTCGATGATTTCTTCTAATATCTAATGTCTGAAAATTTGTGAAACTAATGTCATACATGACAGATATATCTTCTTATATGTTTCTGCATTATTTTTTAATAAACTGTAAGATTTTGTTGTAATAGTTTTACTAAATTATAGAGGAGTAGAGAAAATCATATGATTTTTTTAGTTTTCAATTATTTTTACTAACTATTGTACACATAAATAAATATTAAGGTACTAATATAAAAGTTTTAGTGACAATGTTCTTTGCAGTAACAATAAGAGAATGAACGAACGATGCAGTCCATTGGAAAGTACCAATGGTGAAAAAACTCGAATACCTCAAATGAAATTTGTAGGTTATGAAAAATTTTATTAATTTACATTATTTCTAATGAACAATAGTTTTACTTTTTCGTTATTAATGCACGCGAAACTTAAACTATCTAGTATTGGCTGGTAAACTTTTATAAATATCTCTTTAATTTTGGATTAAAATTAATTTTCGTTTAGTAAAAAAATAATAATTCTATTTTATTAATCTACTTAGTTTCTGTCAGTATGGGTTGATAAAAGATATAATCTATTAGTTTATTGTTAAAATTTATTAATACATCACTTGTCAAACTTTTTCATGGAAAAACAAAAATCTTTATTGATTATATTTCTAAATACTGGTAGATCTACTTCGATACAAAAATATACTTTCATTTTATAATTATAAAATGATTTATTAATAAACTATATGTGAACTTTTTTTTATATTTTAGGTTATTATTTGACGATATATTAATATATACATATATAGATATATTCATTTATTTATTTATTTATTTGAAACATGCAATGCAATAATGTAAACCAAATTCAAAACTTAATAATGTTGTACAATTGGATTTATGGCCTTGCAAGGATAACATGTATAGTAATATATAGCATTAATGTCCGCCCTTACTACGATTAATATTCCCTTCCCATTTAGTTCCATTTCCTCTTACATCCCACGTGTCTTTTCTATCCAAAATGTGTTTTCAATTGTACAAAACGGAATTATGCATCTATTGCATAATTTACTGTGTAATTGAGTACCTGCATTGAATGTTGATCAATTGTACCTTGTGTATTGTTTAAGTTTATAGTAAGTTTTCAACATATTCCACTGTTCATGTTCATGGCATTCCTGTTTCTATGTTCTGTAAAATAAAGTTACGCGTAATTTTCATTTGAAAATTTCTTTGTGTACAATAGTTGAGTACCTGCATTGACTGTGATCTTTATCTTAGCTTAGCTTATAATTGTGTTAGGTTAGCTATCCATAATATCTAAAATGTAAAATGCATGTAATTGTTGATGTACACATTAACAAATAAACAGTGATAATTTCGTAATTTAAATTAGTAATCGAAAAAGGAAAGACGGCCATGCTATAAATAATAAGCAAAATATTTATACTTTAGATACTTTAGATACTTTATTTATACTTGATCTTATACTGTTGAAAATGGAATCCTTAGGAAATTGTTATCTTTAAACTCTTGAAACGTGGAAAAAAGTTTTATAAAACTATGGTTTCACAAATGAAAATGTGTACAAGCAATGTGTCTTAGATTGATTAGGCATGGTTTAACATGTTCATGGATAGAAAGCCAAACTATTTAGTCAAACCTAGCAGTTCAGTAAACCTAAGTTAGGAATAAAACTCACAGATTCCGACCATACAGCAAATCGTTATTGTTACTGCTTGATTCCTTGATTAATAATTATATTTTAAAATGTCAATATTTCCAAAGAAAAGGTTTGTTTTAAGATCAGTTTTTAAAGAACAATGGAGAAATAAAAATTATTAGTAGATAAGGTAATTAAATATAAAACTTTAAGTGACAAATATTATTTCTTAACACTTAAATAACTTTAAAGTACAATAATTTTTTGGGTTCTGAGATAAAGTATAGACAATAGTTAAAACTGACAAAAGCTTTTACTCAGTAGGTAAATAGAGTTCCCTAGTAGGCCCTAAACATGTGAAAATAAGTGTTAAGTTGGAAGCCGTGCGTAAAAAGCATAATTTATGTCGTCTGGAGCAGTCGAACGGTTGGGTTTGTTCTCTAATAAAGTGTATAACAAACAAGTTTACAAAATAATAGTTATTGGAAACACGATAAATATTGGGTATCAAGTCTACAGCTTGACATGACACAGGTTTCAATATGTAATAATAATAATAATCATGATGTTTAATAATACTTTCAAAAACATCTCCATTAATTTTTATTAGTTTTAATTAGTTATAAGGAGCATTTACCACGTTTGGAATAAATAAAAAGTGGAAAGCTGTTTGAAGGACGAAATTTTATTTGTCCATTTAATGAACAATAGATTAATTTAATAAATAACCTCTCCACATCAAAAGGCCATTGGTCTGTTTAGAGAGTTCCATTAGTTTAATGTAATTAAATTAAACTAATCTAGTGGCCTCAATGTTTTGCTTTGTTCATCAAGTTGTATCTTATAATTTCATAATTTTTTTTAATACTTTTATTAACAAATAGCATTGCAGAAATACCCTCTTGAATTGTGAAAAATTAGCATGTATTAAAATTAATATATATATATATATATATATATATATATATATATATATATATATAAATATTATGTGGCATATGACACGAGTATTTAGTAATATATGGCATAATTTCATATTAATATCAATACAAAAACAATAATATTAATATCGTAAAATACATGTCCTTTTTATATAATGTCATGTGCCATGTAGTGAGATTTATTTATATATAACAATTTATTACAGTTATTATGAACCATGAACTAGTCGTAATACGTTTGGACTGCTGGGAACGTAGTAACTGAAATAAATACCAAAAGAACATGGGACTGAAAGTAGAATTAAATTACAAGGAGCCTCTGTTCCAACCTTTTTGAGCTCTATCCCAATCCATTACTGAAACAAATCTGTTATGTTGGCTTTCCTCAACATTTAAGCACTAAATAAGGGGTTTTTACATTGGTGGTTTCTTTATAATAAACAGTCTAATGTTGTATTCCTTTTTTTAACTTCATTAGCCTGTTATTGAGGGAGTTTCTTTCGTGTGAAGGGTATATTTGAGGAACATTTTGTCTACATCATAGTTTTCATCCGTTAGTAGTCTATTTTTTTTTCTTTTTGTATATAAATTCATAATAAATTGTAAATGATGAAGTAACGTCAGGTAATATAAATATATTTTTTTATATAAACCCAGTATAATCCAGTACATCCAAACACTACTGTATTTGTGTTATAATTGGTTTTTAGTATTAATAACATTGTGAATGTACGACAGTCTAGTGCCGATGATTGAAACGACCTAATGTTACTTTCGCAGGTCACGGAAAATTTTATTACTTCGCCATTATGTTTTGACAATAAGTTTTATCTTTAAAAATGATTTTATCTATTTTATAAATACGACAGTACATCAAAACTATAAGTTATGTTAATTGCTATATTTTTTAAACGTTTTGACGGGGAACGGTACAAACCCCAGTCTTGCTACTATCTAACATGGACCAGTTGTTAGAAAACATAATTAATTAATAGCCCAATGGCAAATGGCATCTGGGTCCGTATTTAAATACAGTAATCTAAGTATTGTGTTTTCAGTTAAACAACTGACACATTAATTCTCATTATTTTTTATTACATACTTAAGGTTATTTAATAACTTATTCCAACATTTCACTTATCAGTCAAATGTTAAGTTTTTGTTATTTCCATCTCTAATGTTTTGATATGTTTCTTATTATTGGATATTTGCGAATGTTGTTACCTATGATTACAGTTTATTGTTTTATTTATTTTTCCAGCAAAGCAATTAATTATTACAAGAATTAACTTATTGCTTATTGACTTATACTGGGTGTTTGGAAAAAAACGTTTTAGGAATTCAGGAGGTTATTGCCCACATCAAAATAAGCAAAAAAATTCCCATAAACATATGTCTTAAAATGCTTCGTTAACCCGCTAGCCGCCATTTTGTTTTTTACACTAAATAATTTTTATTTCCGTAATGGATCATTGTATCAAGTTAATATTTGGCATGAACCTTCATCATAGTAATACCCATTTTCAAGAAAAAAATTATTTTTTTCCAATGTGTATTTTAAAAATGGTGGCCATTTAAAAATTTTAAACTAAAATATCTCAAAACCGGTAAATTTCTTCAAAATTTTTTTAGACACAAAAAAGTTGACAAATTTAATTATCTAACCATTGGTACCAAGTTTGTAAGGATCCGACAACAAATAACAGAGTTATCGAGATTTTTATGCATAAAAACATTGATTTTGCATTGTAATTAATGCAAATTAAGGTAATTTTAATTGAAAAATCTCAATAACTCGGATTTAATTAAAAAATCTTATTTGTTGTCGGATCCTTACAAACTTGGTACCAATGGTTAGATAATTAAATTTGTCAACTTTTTGTGTCTAGTAAAATTTTTATAAAATATACCGGTTTTGAGATATTTTAGTTTAAAATTTTTAAATGGCCGCCATTTTGAAAATAAACATTAGTAGTAAGGAATGGGGGCTTTTGGCTCAGTTCAAGGTCACCTGAGGGATGACGTCATCGATGACGTCATCGAGGTCAATGACCTCATTGATGACGTCATCGATTGCATCATCGATGACGTCATCACCAATGACGTCACTTCCTTGACGTCACACCCATGACGTCACAAAAATGACGTGCTGATGACGTCATCACCCCTTACGTCACCAAGATGACGTCATCGATGTCACAAAGGTCAAGGTCACGCTGAAACCTAAAATTTTTTGGCACTTTTGCTGTTTCTCGCACTACGCTCCGAGTTTCAGTCACAGTTACCATGACCTTGACAACTTGGAGCGAAATTGCGATGAGAAACAGCAAAAGTGCTGAGGAAACTTGAAGTTTGCAACGTGACTCTGCCTAAACCGTCATGTGACACCGCTCGGGTGACCTTGAACTGACCCAGAAGCCCCCATTCGACCATTACTGCAACCGCGATGCGCACCCTAAGACAGACACCGAGCGACTGGCTGTTCGGCTCCGCGCACTCTAGGTATATGGGAAGTGGTGGGGGAATTGCGATGATCTTGGGAAACTTAAAAATGCCAAGTCAGGTAGCACTGTTTCGGTGCTACCTTAAATTTACATGTTAAAGTGTGATGACCTTGAGGTTGACTGTAAATTTGAGACTTAGGATTGTTTTTAAAGATGTATCTAAAGAATCTTCAGATTTGAGTCAACACTTAGAAAAATTTACTCTTAGTACAACTGTTTAATGTGTATTTACCAGAGTTTAAGTGTGGTGACCTTGAACTACCTGAAATTGTCAGGAATCGGAGTAGCAACCGCGATGTGCACCCTACGACAGACACCGAGCGACTGACTGTCCGGCCCCGTGCACTCTAGGTATATTGGCTCAAGAGACTAAGACTCTAAACTGTCAAGAATGGGAGTAACCAACTGAATTTTGCAAGGAAAAGTCATTTCATCCAATATTTTAAACAAATCCTCATCAGTAAAACGAACACTAGTCTGTTTTGTATAAAACTTAGGGTGTCCGCGCAACAGTTTGTGCCACTTAGCTAAAGTCGAAACTCTCTTAACTTTGAGTGGTGGACAGTGAGCAACTAATAAAGCCTTAACACGGCTAAGTTTCTTACCTAAAGCGTCCCGCGACATGGCTTCCCCTCACAAAAGTCCGCACAATACTGAGAGACTGCTTGTAGCGCATGAGTCAAGGGAAAAGAGGTGGGGGAAACAGCAGGAGTAGGGGAAGGTCACAGTGGCGGGGGAAGGTGAGGTGGTACGCTGGAGTTTCGCATCACTTCACCATGAGCTGTCCTACAGTCAACACACTGTTCTCTTGGCCCGAGTTGGCACTAGAAGAAACATTTCTGTACAGCTTAGGCTGTGAGAGCTGAGGAAGCAAAGTCAAAGTGGAAATTGTGTTAAACTCCAAGATGAAGAGTCTCCTAAATAAACTAATTGTATCCTTGCAATCTCCTATAACTTTAGAGAAATACCACTTTATTAAGCGACACCTTATACTTTGGCAAAACGAAGCAGAAATGGAAAAGATTACAGTAAAATTAATTTAACTTAAAACTTGGACTGGACACTCATGGCGATACCACGTGGCGTGCAAACGCCACCCTAAACATTACAAGTTAGGTTATTGAGCACCTCTGGTATGATAACCGATGTGCTAGAGTTAAAGTGTGATGACCTTGAGTCAAAACACTGAAACACTACAAGTCGATATTGTCCCAGAGTCAAAGTGTAGTGACCTACATTCAGAACTTGTAAAATTACTTACATATAGAGAGCTAGAGAACAGCGAGACGCACCGCATGGAAGCCGGAGACATACTGGCGAAGCGGTGTTGTGCAGCCTAGGGACCCAGTTGTGGTGGGGGTATAGCCAACACTTAGAATACAAGTGTTGTGGGTGACCTTGACCCACTTAACTTAGTCAACCCCCCCCCGACAAAAAGTGCGAACACCCCCCCCCACCCCCCCCGACAAAAAGTGCGAACCCCCCCCCCCCCCGACAAAAAGTGCGAACCCCCCCCCCCTGACAAAAAGTGCGAACCCCCCCCCCCCCCGACAAAAAGTGCGAACCCCCCCCCCCCCGACAAAAAGTGCGAACCCCCCCCCCACCCCCACCCCCTCCCCCACCCCCTCCCCCACCCCTGATATCCTGGGCGTGGCAGCCCCGGTGGGGATATAAGGGGGTCCGGCCAGAGCCGGCTCGCAGTCCGCTCCCTCGCGTTGAACGTGAACGATCGGGACGGACCGCCATAGGCATCACTAAACATTGAATGGCGCCTTCAGTGTTTAGCGAAGTCTACTCTAACTTTAAGACTTGTATTAGTTGTAAGATATTGCGCTTGCGTTTGGGTATTGCGAATTGTTTTATATGAGAGTGTTTTACTTGTACCCTATGTCTCCTGTGTCTTTTATCCTTTGTGTCTTGTTTGTTATATGTGTTTAATGTGTATGTGCTTGTTCCAGCATTGACTACGTTGAGCTCAATTGTGTGTTGTAAGTGTGTTATATGTTTCTAAAGTGTATACGCTTGTTTTAGCAATCCCCCCTTGAGCTTTTTCAATGCTCAAAGTAAATTGTAAAGTCAGGGAACGGGAGTAGGCCCCCGTGTAAAGCCACTTTTAATAATTGGTAGGCTCCTTGCCAGGCATGCAAAAGGTTGCGGATGGCATTTGGGGAGCATGTCCGTTTGTAAGCTGGCAAGCAAAAGGTTGTGGCGGCCTCTGCACTCGGACCGAGGACGTAAGCCATTAGGGTGTCCTCAGTATGTTTCCCTTCTGGAAACTCAAAATTATGTAAATGAATCTTTGTTAGATATTTGTGTTTTTAGTCCCCAAGGCCCCCGAACATTCGTGGTTCGCCATGGATGTACGGGGGCCGAAATTTTTAATGTCCGTGTGGCCTTGACCCACAAAGACTTGTAAAAATTCAATGCATTGTAAATTAAAAATATTAAAGATAGGTTACGGGAGTAGGCCCCCGTGTAAAGCCTATTTTAATTATCGGTAGGCTCCTGCCAGGCATGCAAAAGGTTGCGGATGGCATTTGGGAGCATGTCCGTTTGTACGCTGGCATGCAAAAGGTTGCGGCGGCCTCTGCACTCGGACGAGGACGTAAGCCACTAGGGTGTCCTCAGTTTGTTTCCTTCTGGAAACACAAAATTATGTAAATGAATCTTTGTTAGCTACTGAAAAGACAATGCAGTAAATGTTTACAAGTCTTGCGTGGCGAAGGGTACACGACATTGGATGTTGCCTTGTTGTCATAGTTGGGTCTCTTCGGAGGCTACAGCGATGACAACCCAAGTGCCTCACACCCCCAAAGGGGGGTGTGGGGCTTAATTTTTTTAAAGTTTTTTCGTGACCTTGACCTAAATACAGTAATGACCCCCCCCCCTACCCCCCCCCCCGAACTTTTTTGAGAAAAAATTTTGACCTTGACCAAAAAGTTTTTTGCTCCGGACGAGAAGTGCCCAAACAAAAAAATTTGTACAAAGTAGTGGATTTAGACCAAAGATCATTGGTTTATCAAACCTGTTGAAGAATAAATTGAAAATGGGTGTTTAAAAGCCAAATCTACTACATGATTGATAAACTGGATGTATATGACGTCACCTTCCCCCACCCTTCAACCTCGGGTATAAAGGGACCCGGTTGAGCGCGCTGCTCATTATTGCGTGGACATTCATCGAGTGCACACTCAAAGCCAAACTGTAAAAAAAATGGCTCTTTGCGATATTTGTGGTGAGTTTTTCCAAGATGAAGATATCTTTGTTTTACACCGAGAATTGCATCATGAAGAGAACAGAAAAGAAGAGATTGTTGTAAGTGAAGAAGACTTGGATGCGTTTGATCGGTTATTGGAAAACTGCCAGAAGCAGATGGACGACTGTGATAGCTATCTACAGTTACACCGAGAATTGCATCGTGAAGAGGACAGAAAAGAAGAGATTGTAGTAAGTGAAGAAGACTTGGATGCGATTGATCGGTTTTTGGAAAAACCCCATAAGCAGAAGGACTGGGCTAGCTATTTACAGTTAATGCAAAGAAGAAGGCCAAGTGTTATTCAATTTGCCGGAGCTGGACCATCTACAGCTGGAGGATTTATTCAAGAAGAGAAAATGGAAGAAGAAGATACGGAAGAAGAAGTGGAAGATGTAAGACAACTGCGTACCCAAGAAGAGGATATGGAAGATATAAGACAACTGCGTACTACAGCCTTGCCAGGACCAGTTGTAATTCATTTCAAAATTAATAACGTGCAATTAGAATTGGAAAATTTTATAATTCAAGCTAAAAAACTAGTTGTAAAAACATTGACGGAAGAATTGGCAAGATTGAACTTTATTAAATTTGGATTGGTGTTGGAGGCTATGTTTACTAATACCGATGGCGAAAATTCACCGAGAGCATTCATTGCTAAAAACCGAACCCTTACAACCACATCTGATATCAACGAAATTTTAGAAGAATGTTTGGTTGAACTGCTAGTGAAACTTCAAGAACATGAAGGAAGAGGATCCGGCTGGACGCTATCATCAATTGAAGGTATGGATGTGAGGGTTCACAAGCATGGATATGGTATGAGAGGAAGCAGCTTTATCCCTCTACCAAAGGTGATCCGAGATACAAGATCATGTATCAATGTGAAAAATGAGGATAATGAATGTTTCCGGTATACAATGTTAGCAAAATATGTGGGACATAATGCCATTAGACCTAGCATAGCATACGAAGCTGTTCAACACCACTATAACTTCCAAGGTATGTCATATCCTGTTAGTCTTAATGATGTTGCTAAATTTGAAAGAAAAAACCCAGGAGTTTCAGTTAATGTGTTTGGTTTAGACGAATCAAATAACGTATACCCGTTACGAGTTACAAAGACTGAACGTCAAAATCATACAGATTTGCTGCTATTGACCAAAGGTGAAATATCACATTATGTTTACATCAAGAACTTTGAAACTTTGGTTGGACGACAAGTGACTAAAAAGAAAATTAGAGTAACAGTGTGTAAGAGATGCTTTTGTTTCACAAATAAAGACTTGAGACGTGGAGGATCAGAGTGGTTGTCAGAACACCAACGTCTTTGTAATGACAACTATGAAGTGAAGATTAGTCTGCCACCACCATCTAGAGCATTTGTCCAGTTCAATAAAACAGTTCACCAATACCGGATTCCACTAGTTATCTACGCTGACTTTGAATCCACGTTAGTGCCACAGGAACTTCCGGATGGTGAAGTAACTAGAAGAACCAAATATCAATTGCATCAACCTAACAGTTTTTGCTTATTGGTAAAATCTACTTTACCTGAAGAACAATTGCAAGACTATGGCTTAACATCCACTCCAATACTCTACCGTGGTGAAGAAGCCGCTAAGTATTTTGTAGACCAGTTGTACGACATTGCTGAAAAGGCGCAATGCTTATACGGTAATGTTGTACCTATGGAACCTTTGAACCAAAATCAACAAGAAGAATGCAATTCGGCAACAAGATGTTATTTATGCAAGAAGAGCTTCAGTGAAGAAAATCAAAAAGTAAGAGATCACGATCACCTGACAGGGTTATACAGAGGAGCTGCTTGTAATTCATGCAATATAAATTACAAACTGCCAAACTTTATCCCTGTCGTGTTACACAATCTTAGCGGCTATGACTCTCACTTTATTATCCCAGAGTTAGGACGAGATGATGGAAAAATTGAAGTATTAGCTGAAACATTGGAGAAGTACATCAGTTTCTCAAAAACAGTAGGTAAAATTAAACTTCGCTTCGTAGACTCTTATAGATTTATGTCATCTAGTTTGAGTAAATTGTCTGAGAACCTAAGAAGAGAAGACCTAAAAGAAACCAGCAAAATTGTACCTGAAGATAAATTGGACTTAGTAATGCGTAAAGGAGTGTTCCCCTATGATTACATAACTTCTGTAGAAAAATTTGTAGAAACTAGTCTGCCACCGATTGAAGCCTTCAATAGCAAGTTAAATGAAAGTGCAATCACCGTTGAAGACTACAATCATGCTTGTAATGTTTGGAACCAACTAAACATTCAAACCTTAGGGGAATATTCTGACTTTTACATAAAATTGGATGTAACTCTGCTGTGCGATGTGATGGAAGAATTTCGAAACACCTGCTTCTCCGCCTATGGACTGGACCCTCTACACTCGTACACATCTCCAGGATTAGCATGGCAAGCTATGCTAAAGTCAACCAACTGTCGATTAGAACTTCTAACAGATATTGATATGGTGCTCATGATAGAATCTGGTGTACGAGGCGGTTTGACACAAGCTGTAACACATCATGTGAAAGCTAACAATAAGTACATCCCAGGCTTCGACGAGAGACAACCATCGGTCTACCTTGGCTATTTTGACGCAAACAACCTTTATGGTTGGGCAATGTCAAATCCGCTTCCCTACGCTGACTTCAAATGGATCGACCCAGCCACCATCGGTGACATCTCACAGATTCCAAAGAATGGTTCAAAAGGCTATATTTTGGACTGTGATTTTGAATATCCAGAGCACCTTCATGATCATCACTACGACTTGCCTCTCTTAGCCAAGACTGAAGTTTCACCAACAGGAAGATGGCCAAAATTGATGATGACCTTGGAGAATAAAGATCGGTATGTGGCTCACTACTGGGTAGTTCAACAAGCTCTTGAATTGGGTCTACGTTTAGTAAGAATTCATAGAGCAATTGAATTCACCCAGTCTTGTTGGTTGAAACCATATATTGATTCCAACACTACAAGAAGAGCAGCAGCAACATCAGCATTTGAAAAGGACTTTTATAAATTGATGAACAACGCCATCTTTGGGAAGACCTTAGAAAACAAAAGAAAACACAAGATTGTAAAATTAGTAAGTGATCCTAGGAAATTGGAAAAATTAGTGCAAAAACCAAATTTTGGAACATCCATGATTATAAACGAAGATCTAGTCGCCGTTAGTATGAAGAAAACAACAATAGTGATGGATCGTCCGTTATACATTGGAATGTCGATTTTGGATATAAGTAAAACTCTGATGTATGATTTCCATTACAACAAAATGGTTAAACACTACGGAAGAGACAACATTGGAGTTGCATACATGGATACCGACGCGTTCATCTACTGGTTAAAGACTTTGGACATGTATGAAGATCTAAGGAGTTTCCCATACAAAGACGACTTTGACTTCTCTGACTATCCAAAGAACCATCCAAATTATAATGAAAAGAATAAAAAAGTAATTGGAAAATTTAAAGATGAAGCAAATGGAATGCCTTTGGAGGAAATAGTTGCGCTGATGTCCAAATTATATTCCTTCAAGATGTATATGGAAAATGACATACCGACAGTGAAGAAAGCTAAAGGAGTCAAAACATCATACTTAAAGAAACATGTGACATTTGACCATTACAAGACCTGCTTGTTTGAAGATTCTACAATGTCTGCAACGTTCAACACTATCAGAAGCTTTAAACATGAGGTCTACAGTGTCACTGAAGTTAAAAGAGCACTATCAGCTCAAGATGATAAAAGGCATATTATGCCGGATAAAATCCATACTCTTCCTTTCGGCCACTACTCTCTAAACCCTATCAACTAGTAACCTATTCTTCGTCCTTCTACAACTTTGACCTTATTCCTTTCTCCTTCCGTAAAAAAATGGGGAACACGGCAAGTCAAACGCCGTGTTCCCCATTTTTTTACACAAGTTTGGATGACCTTGACCTATATAAATGATGTGAATATTCAAGACAACATTCATTGTGATTATACATATGATACATGAAACATTCAAACCTGCAATATGAAGAACTTGAAGCAAGAAATTGTCAACGAACTTCATAAACCTGCAAGAAGAAAGTTTCCACGAAGAAATACAGTGATAAAAGGAATAAATGATTTATATCAAGCGGATTTAATCGAAATGATTCCTTATAGTAAACAAAATAGAGGATTTAAATACATATTGACTATTATTAATTGTTTTTCAAAAATGGCAGATGCTTTACCACTAAAAGATAAAAGCGGTAAAAGTGTTACAAAAGCAATGGAAACAGCTATACAAAGAGACAAACATACTATTAAACATTTACAAACTGATGATGGAAAAGAATATTTTAATAAGGAATTTGCAAATTTAATGAAAAAACACAACATTAACCATTACTCAACCAATTCAGAGGTAAAAGCATCAATAATTGAAAGATTTAACAGAACTTTAAAAGGTGCGATGTATAAGATGTTTTCCAACAGAGGATCACACGTATGGATTGATGTGTTACCAAAACTTATAAGCGATTACAATAACAAGTTTCATAGAACTATCGGTATGAAACCAAGCCAGGTGACTAATAAAAATGAAAAACTTGTATTAAAACGTATAAAAATGAATACTAAACCAAAAGTTGAAAAACTAAAGCCTAAAAGGTTTAATGTTGGCGATAAAGTGCGAATAAGCAAATACAAAGGTGTATTCAGTAAAAGATATCTTCCGAACTGGACAAATGAGGTATTTACCGTATTTAAGGTGCAACCTACAGTACCAGAAACTTACATTTTAAAAGATAATAAAGGACAATTGCTTGAAGGAGGGTTTTATGGACATGAAATGTTAAAATCAACAGTAGGTGATGTATATTTAGTTGAAAAGGTGTTGCAACGAAAAAAGGATAAGGTTAAAGTACGATGGTTAGGATTTAATAAAACGGAAGATTCTTGGATACATAAAAAGGATCTAATATAATGATAGAGCATCATTTTGGGTTGAACCATTACAAAGGATGGAGATAATACCGCAAAAAGACAATTTTACTATTAATAATATAGATGAACTCACAGTGGATGGTTCTCAATTCAATACTGGGAAACACGGTGTTTTGTTACCAAACACGGTGCGTTGTCTGGTTACCGGTCCTTCCAATTGTGGAAAAACAAATGTAGTATTCAATTTGATTACAAACCCTAAAGGATTACGTTTCAATAATTTATATGTATTTTCAAAGTCACTACAACAACCAAAATATCAGTTATTGGAACAAATACTCAATAATGTGCCTGAAGTTAAATATTTTAAATTCAACGCGAGCGAGAGTGTCATGCAACCGCAAGAGGCTAAACCATTCTCAGTATTCATATTTGACGACGTATCTTGTGAAAATCAAAATACAATAAGAAATTACTTCGCCATGGGTCGACATAACAACATAGATAGCATTTATATTGGTCAAACTTACAGCAAAATACCGAAACAGCTCATTAGAGACAATGCAAACATGTTAATTGTATTTAAACAGGATGAAACCAACCTAAAACACATATATTATGACCATGTAAGTGCGGATATGCCATTTGGACGATTTAAAGAGTTGTGTGGAAAGGCTTGGGCTGAAAAATATGGGTTTTTAACAATTATGAAGGAACAACCGCTAAACAATGGTCGATACAGGATAGGATTTGATAAATTTATACTAATACACTGATCATGATGTAAAACATTCATTGTTGTACAACACGTCTTGCTACAAACATGGTTAACCAAGAAAAGTTAATAAAGGAAATAAAATCACTTAGTGATTCTATTCGAGATAAAAACAGAGCATTAAAATTAGGTATTAGCGAAAGGGAGAAATTTCTTGAATCTACTTTTAAACCTATTACTGAACCCTTGAAACAATTAAAAAAAAAATTTGCTAAACCCGTTTTGGAAGGAGATGCAATTGCACCTATTACAAAGTTTGAAAGAGAAAATGTAAAATCAGAAGATTTTAGTGATGAAGACCTGGAATCCTCTACATATAGTGGTTTTACCGGCGGAGAACCTGAAAGAGAGCTAGAATCACCAGACTATAGTGGTATAAGAGAATTATATGAAGTAAAAGCTAAAAGAGGACATGAAGATGTATCAACTGCTAGTGAAGAGGAAAAAGAAGAAGAAGCAAGGGAAGGTCCGTCAAACATAAGCTTGTTGGGTGAAAACATTCATAACAAAGGACCTTTAGGAAGGAAATACATGATAAAAATGTTAGCTGGAATAAATCCTAATAAAAACTACCATAGTTATGGAGTAAGATTAACAGAAGAAGGTTTAATGGTTGGTAATAGCCCGGTAAACATTGATGAAAATGATAATATTATTGTTGGTAATCAAAGATATAAGGGCACAAGAGGATTATTTGAATTATTATTTGAAAAAAAGCCTTTAGAATTGTTAGTTAAAGAAGAAGACATGGAAGCATATAAACAGATTTTGGAACACACCAATGCATACAGGAGAAAATATTTAGCTGACCAACCAGTTTTTAGATCTAGGTCTTTAAAATATAGAGTATTTGTATCCAAGTTAATACCAACAACGAGAAGACAACCAATGCCGATAATGCCAAGAAAACCTGTAAAACGAAGGTTTGTGTCATCCACTTTGGATATAAGTGCTCCAGAACCAAGAAAAAGAAACAAATCTGTTACAGGTACAGGTTTAATGAAGAAACTATATAACACAAATGTGATTTATTACAATAATATCAATAAATTGGTGGATAGAATGAAACTAATACATGAAGCTAAAGAAGCGGGTCATACTGGATTGGAAAACGAATGGGTGGCTTTAGTGGATGAACTCCGAAACCGTGGGGTAATCTCATAAAAAATGCGTTACTCACTAGATTACTATTCAGTTGCACCATGAGTGTCGACAAGTTCGGACGTTACTCCTCGGATGGGTTATATTACGCAAATAATTTAAAAAGAGGAGCTGGTTTACCACAAACACCTGATGGGGATTATGATATAACTAATAAAAGGTTAAAAAACATAAAAGATCCCACAGATGAAAACGATGCAATAAATTTAAAAGTATTAAAAGAAAAGATATCACCAACATTAAGACTACAGAAAAACACATATGACGCAGGTAATCATAGAATTGTCAATGTTGGTAAGCCAAATCAAAACGCTGATGCAATAAACAAAGGTTATTTATCATCAGAATTAAAAAATACGTTAAAATTCAATGGAAAAACGTATACTGCTGAAAATAAACGTATATCCAACGTAGATGACCCTAAAGATGCAAAAGACAGCGTAAATAGACGCTATTTACATTCATTAATACCTGAAAAGACAAAAGATGGTTTTTCTTTTTATAAATTTGTTATTAACGATATAGGTTATCCGAAAAATGAAAATGATGCTGTAAATTTAAAATATATAAAAGATCATTGTATTACACGTGATGTAGGAGTTATTGATTGTCTAGGTAATTGTTTAGCGAATGTTAAAGATGGTTCGGCACCATCAGATGGTGCAACAGTGGGTCAAATGAAGGAAACTTTAAAGCAAGAAACATCTGGATTTGTAAAACAGGATCAAGTAGTATCACGGTCGGGTGATGTGTTTGTACAAGGAAATGAAAAGTTTATTTTACTTGAACAAAAAAATAATGTTTGGGATTGCAAAGACATGAAATTATCAAATGCGCATTTAGCTACAGATGCTCATGATGTTCCGATTTTATCACAAGTTTTACATACTAATCCAAACAATTATCATAGAAGTTGGTTGGGTACAAATCGAAGAATAATTGACATATTTCCAGGTATCGATGATTACGATTGTGTTGTAGTAAAACAATCTTTAATATTAGACAAACCAAAAGGTAGTACTTTCAATGCGAAAAATAAGAAAATAGGTAATTTGGCACAAGGAACAGATCCAAAGGATGCTGCAACTGTAGGACAAACATTACAATATGATAGTGCAAATCAAGAGTTTATTTATAATACCAAAAGATTTAAATTAATGGATGTAAATGATTATCAAAATATATTAATTGCAGATCCAAATTCATTTAGCGGATTTAGAAAATTGTCTGGTGAGGAATTTATTCATAAAAATCATGTATTTAGAAATGAAGCAGACAGATCATTAATTAGTGCAGATTTAAAATATTTTAAATGTCCCGGGAATGATGCAAATGTAACTGATGAAGACTAAGAATTTGTATAAAAACTGATATGGGTTAGAAATCGGGACTAATATTATAAAAATGGGTTACACTCTAGAATGTTATTCAGTTGCACCATGAGTGTTGACAAGTTCGGACGGTATTCATCGGATGGATTATATTACTTTAATACTTTAAAAAGAGGTGTTGGATTACCACAAACACCTGATGGAGATTATGATATTAGTAATAAACGGTTAAAAAACATTAATGATCCCACAGATGAAAATGATGCAATAAATTTAAAAGTATTAAAAAAAGAGATAGTACCAACACTGAAATTAGATAAAAACACATATAACGCGGGTAATCATAGAATTTCCAACGTTGGTAAGCCAAATCAAAACGCTGATGCAATAAACAGAGGTTATTTATCATCGGAATTAAAGAATACGTTAAAATTTAATGGAAAAACGTATAATGCTGAAAATCGGCGTATATCCAACGTAGCAGACCCTGTAGATGAAAAAGACAGCATAAATAGACGCTATTTACATTCTATAATACCTGAAAAGACAAAAGATGGGTTTTCTTTTTATAAATTTGTTATTAACGATATAGGTTATCCAAAAAATGAAAATGATGCTGTAAATTTAAAATACATCAAAGATCATTGTATTACACGTGATGTAGGAGTTATTGACTGTCTTGGTAATTGTTTAGCGAATGTAAAAGATGGTTTTGCACCATCAGATGGTGCAACGGTGGGTCAAATGAAGGAAACTTTAAAACAAGAAACCTCCGGTTTTGTGAAACAAAACCAAGTAGTAACACGTCAAGGAGATGTATTTGTACAAGGAAATAAAAAGTTTACTTTACTTGAAGAAAACAATTATGTTTGGGATGGTAAAGGAAAGTTATTGACAAATTTAGGTATTGGTGAAAAGCCTGGTGATGCTGTTACTTATGAACAGATAATACAATTAGAGCCAACTGGAAAAAAATGGTGGAATTGTGATAACAAACGATTAACAAATGTTGCAGACCCTGATTATGCCGATAACGCTGTAACTGTTAATTTTCTTGTTAAAGTAATAGGTAATTTATTATTTGATATGCATAATTATATTGTAGCAGGACAACATAAACCTATTGACGAAAAAATGAGAAATACATGGATTAAACAAGAAATTCTTTATAAATATTTTTTTAATCATAATACACAAAAGTTTAGATCATCAGATTGGGGTACTTTTGATATTTAATTAAATAACACCATATATTACATCATTTATGTGCAACCTGTCATAGAGGTAACACATGGGTTACGCTTTTCGAATATAAAAGACAATCATGGCGTTTCATTACACCAGTCCATATCGAGACACTATACGGAAAGGAGGCGGTATCACGTCCACAGCGGTTTCTCTGTTAAGTAAAGCTTTAAATCGTATTCCAGTAGGATCTATCGTAAACAGAGCAATAGACGCTTTACCATACGAATTTCATATACCGGGAGGTTATCAGTATTGCGGACCAGGAACTAAATTGAAAAAACGACTGGAAAGAGGTGATCCAGGCATAAATAAGTTAGATCAGGCTTGTAAAGAACACGATATCGCATATTCCACGTTTACCGATTCAAAAAATAGGTCAATCGCTGATAAAAAGCTAGCGAATATAGCTTGGCAACGAGTAAAGTCTAGTGACGCTAGTATTGCGGAAAAAGCAGCAGCTTTAGCGGTAACAGCAGGTATGAAGGCTAAAACAGCGGTAGGAGGTGGAAAAAGGAGGGGTAAGAATAAAAAAGGATCAAGCAAGAGAAAACATGGTGGTAATATTAGACTAAAAAGACGTTCTCTGAGGAAAAATAATAAAAAACCGACAATATGGTCAATGGTAAAAAACGGGGCTGGTCTATACCTAAGACCGTATCGTGCATATTAAATAAAAGAAATCAATTGGTTATACCGCATAAAGCGTTGACTAATGTTGAATTATTTAAATATATTTCCTGTTTAAAAATACCATTTTTCCGCGGAGTATTTATGAAAGACAGTTTACCAAAGAAAATATGGAAAAATGAGACTGGAATCGTAAATTTGGATAATACTGAAGGGCCCGGCACCCATTGGGTGTGTTATAAGAAACTAAATAGTAATGTATATTATTTTGATAGTTTTGGAAATTTGCCACCACCTAAAGAACTTGAACATTACTTTAAATCTGCTAAAAACATATATTACAACTATAAAAGAGAACAACCTGATAATACTTCAATATGCGGCCATTTATGTTTGGCCACTAGCTAAAAGTATCAGTCACTATTGAGATGTCTTCCTATACGGTATCATTAACAGGAAAATCGTCCACTTTACGAAGTATCCTTTTTCCAGCGTTACGCTTGCAAAAAGGAAGATTTTGGGAGGCAGCACTGTTGGATTTTACAACTTACAACTCTATTCCCAATGTTACGGAAGGTAAAAATAACTTATTGCATTATTATAAAGGAAAAGATGCCAGTGGTAAGTTAACAGACTTAGAAGAGTGCAGTTTACCCACAGGTTCTTATGAAATTGATCATATTAATGAATTTTTGCAAAATAAAATGGGAAAAGACAATATATCGCTAAAAGGTAATAATAATACAATGAAAGCTGAGCTTACTTCAAAATATTATATAGATTTCACTAAGCCAAACTCAATTGGTGATTTATTAGGATTTCCCAAAGATGGAGCAATTTTAGAACCAAATAAAACACATTCCGGTAAACAAACTGTAACAATATTAAAAGTCAATAGTATAGACATAACTTGTAACATTATACAAGGAGCTTACAGAGATGGAGCAAATACTCATATAATACATACTTTTTACCCCAGTGTACCACCTGGATTTAAAATTGTTGAAAAGCCGCAAAACCTGGTATATCTACCTTTGAACACCACTTTCATTTCAGACATCGTGTTGAACGTATTGGATCAAGACGGTAACTTGATAGATTTCCGAGAAGAGCCTATTACGGTTAGATTACATTTAAAATCAACACTTTAATACAAAATCATGGGTTTAACATTTAAAAGCGAACAACCTACGGGAATCCGCATTAGTAGCTCTTCAGCTGTGGAGGAGTTAACACGCGAGAACATTCGTTTCTTAGAGAGAATTGGATTAAAAGTAACCGATAATGGATATACTGGATATAGCTCAGGGTCCAACATTCGACGAAACCCTATGGGAAAAAGAATATCACACCCACAACCCTTACACTTCATCAAAATTAAACAATAACGATGAAATTCGTATTCCCATACAAAATCAAGACATTTACACACTACCATGTGAAAGTTACTTGTATATTGAAGGAAAAGTTACTAAAAAGGACGGTACTACTACTGGTACAACAGTTCCATTTATAAATAATCCCATGGCTTTCCTGTTTGATGAAATTAGATATGAAATATCAGGTGTAACAGTTGATTCTACTAAAAAAGTAGGTATTGCAACAACTTTAAAGGGATTAACATCTATATCACCTAATGAAACCAATTTAATACAACCTGCAGGATGGGTTTTACCTGCAAAAGACACAATCACTCCAGATACAAATGGAAATTTTGATTTTCATATTCCGTTACGTTTGTTGCTTGGTTTTGCTGAAGATTATAGGAAAATAATATTAAACGTTAAACAAGAATTAGTTTTGTTGAGATCTTCAAACGATAAAGATATTATTAAAGCTCCAGACGGTACAACAGATGCAACTTTAGAATGGAAATTAACATTAGACAAAATTGTATGGAGAGTTCCACATGTAAAATTAGCTGACGAGCATAGAATGCTACTATTAAGAAAGTTAAAGGCTGATCGTGATATTGTAATTCCTTTTAGAAGTTGGGAATTTCATGACCATCCCAGCTTGCCAACTACGGATCGACACACTTGGACAGTTAAAACATCTAATTATGTGGAACGAGCCAGGTATATTATATTTGGTTTACAAACAGGCAGAAGAGACACCATCACCAAACATGCAGGCCAATTTGATCATTGCAACTTGAAAAATATTAAAGTTTATTTAAATTCACAATTTTTTCCATACGATAATTTAAATGTGTCATTCGCTAATAAAAAGTACAGCATATTGTACGATATGTATGCAAGATTCCAAAGTTCATATTATGGTAAAACGAATGCACCTTTACTATCACCAGAAAAATACTTAGATGGTTACCCTATAGTTGTAATCGATTGTTCTAAACAAAATGAATCGGTAAAATCATCAAGTGTAGATATAAAAATAGAAATGGAATTCAACGCGCCTATATCGGCTAATACAACTGCATACTGTTTAATTCTACATGATAAAATCGTAACATACACACCTTTAACTGGAATTGTTAAAAATGTATTGTAAAAGACCGGTTTTCCTACATTCCAATGCATTCCGCGAGTATAAAAGCAGAGCGTTCAGCTCGCTCCTCATCAGTTTGTTGCCTGTTGTTGTATGGGTAGCATCTTATTCAATATGGTTTCTCCTAGTGGTACACAAGAAAATGTAGTAGATATTGAGAAGGAGATATCCGACTTTTTAGATCTTCAAGGTCAACCGGAGGGAGATGAACACAACGCTTGCGGACAACTCTACGCCAGTAATAATGTTGAGGAAAAAGGTAAAAGAAGAAAGAATGCACACAAGAGGAAAAGGGATATTGAAGATAATATTTCTCCTAACATATTAAGTGAGGTATTCTTGCGAATATTTTACCCAATCTCTTCCAGTTTGGACAAAAGTGTTTTAATCGGTGTTATGAAATCTACAGATTATTCCCCTACTGTAATTTTAACTCATGGACCCAAAATGATTTTGTTTACGGACACTGCTTGCGAATCGTTTATGAAACACTTGCATCTGCTAGAATGCTATTTAAGTAGTAACATGTTTGGAAGAAAGACAAGAGTAGGCCTTTTGGATTCAAATGTGGAAATCGATATTGTTAAACATCGTGGTGATCATCAGTTGCGGTTTAGAGATACAACAAGACATGATAACAAGATTCAACTTAATCGAGAAGAGTTTTTTATTCTAACTTGTGCAACTGAACCAATAACGAGATACTTGAGACAACTGGTGTTTTCAAGTTCAATTATTAAAGATTATCTGGAAGACACTTTGGACAAACAACCGGACGCACCTATATTGTACGGACCTGTAGATACTTCTATATTCAATAGGGTTTCTCATGAAGTACAAATGTGGAGACAATTGGAAAAGTACGCTCAACTACATAAGAAATCAGTAAAACGTGAAAAAGAGGAAGAAGAAGAAGGAGGAGAAGAATCAAGTGTTAGTGATGAAAATGAAAACAAGGAAAATGTAAAGATGGAAACCTAAATGACAATTAACTACACAGCAATGGTTAATTTTTAAAACAATATCAAACACTTTGTGGGGTTAGGCCTACCGGGGACGGTGCCCACGTTAAATATACACCAACGCGCCAACAACTGTACGGCCGGGTATAAAAGTCGTACCTACCGTGGTGTGGAAATCAGTTGACCTTTGGACTTCGTCATGAGCAGACGAGTGATCTTCGCAATGGAGAAGGAAGAAGAACAAGTAAAGTCCAAACCTGGTATAATTGAGTTCCAAGCGTTTCGGGGTAATGATGATAGATTTATCATAAAAGAACTTGTGTTTTTCGACATCAATACAAGTGTTCCTTATTCGTTTTTATTTAAACCACCATGTTCTTATTCATCTTTAACTAGTAAAGCCGCTACTACCAACAGATGGATTTCAAAACACTTCCATCATATCGATTGGTATGATGGTTTTACAAGTTACACGGACTTGTATCACATTATGCATCACTTTTCAGACAAGTTTACCAATATTTACACAAAGGGGCTGGAAAAGAAAAGATGGATCGAAGGATTTACTCATGTTCCGGTTAATGATGTGGATTTGGATAAAAACTACAAGTATACGATGGAAAATGTTTGTATTTGTACTAAAAGTCCAGAACATGAAAAAGATAGACATTGCGCTTTAAAAAACGCCTATAAACTCGCATCTTACCTTCAAAGTGGGGAAATGGGGAGTGGTGGGGGTAGCGGGGGTTATATAAGTGAGGAGCAGACCGGGACCTGGCATGAGTATTACTCGAGATTCCGAGACGACAACATCTCCCAGCAAGAAGACGAAGAAGACGATCTATAACTTGACCATGGCATCTCACCAGTTCCTGCAAACTTTGGTTGAGCAGTTCAATGCTCACTCCAAATCTACCATACTACCCGTCAAGAAGTGTTCCGAACTTAAAGACGAGAAGCACTACATTATCCACGCCATGAAGAAGATGGAGACTACAGTTGGAGAGGCCATCTGCTGCAGTCTTAGCGAGGCACCGTTCACTCCGGGGGATGAGCCCAAGTTCCAAGTCTACCTGCCGAAACGGTTCGTCCATCTCCTCCAGAACGAGGATCTGCGCTCCATCCAACCCGGCTGTCTCTACCTGGTTTCCCACGGTTGCACGGGTAGCAATTCCACCGAGTTGACCATCCACATCGCCGACAAGCAGCAGTGTTAGATTTAAGTTTTACTGTTGTACATATGTTATTGTAATGTTTTATAAATAAATAAACCATAAAAGACAAAAAATGCAACATATCAATATGTGAAGTTTGTCACATATTGATATGTTGCATTTTTTTTTTTAAACTTCGCAGGTGACCTTGACCTTTGACCTTTGCATTTCACAGTTACCTCCACCACCACGCTACAAGTCAAACCTGCTTGAATGCAAAACACCCCCACCACTTTTTCATATACCTCCAAGTGCTGTGCCTCGTCTTCATTTCAACTCCAGCAGCCAACCTAACAACATCAGTATGTCTCTGAACGTAAGCTGTGCCAGCTATGAGGAGGTGACGATCAAAACGCAACAGGAGCTGAACGACTTGTACAAGGAGTTGCAGCTGATGGTGGCAAGAGGCTACCGTATAAACGTGCAAGTCTACGCTTGCAATATACGGAATCTTCGGCAGCCGAAGGAAGAGCCTTGGACATTCCTCTTCAACGACAGCTTCCTCACCGGCGTCAATGAAGACCGAACCAGACAACTTGGATTACTTCAGCTGACTAGCGGTTGTCTTCCTTGTCCTTACAATTGTAGAATATGTTTATTTCTTCATTATATTAAAGAAGTAAAAAGAGCAAAGCCACCTATCTTGTTACTGACATATATGCTCAGTAACAAGATAGGGTTTTTTTAAAACACAATTTGAATGACCTTGAAACTTCCCCCTCCACTGATTCGCTACCCCCACCACTTCACTGTTGATATACATGAGACAACATAATTAGATACCTCATTCCTTCTTCAACAGCCAAACCTACAACATCAACAATGGCTAACCTACCAACAGATGAAAGATGTCCTCACGCATGCTGTGACTTCGTACACAAGTTAGAGAAGAGGATGCAAGAGAGGGCGATAAGAAGAAAGCAGATCCACTCAGAAAATATCATGATAGTAAACGGCTATCTTTTGTTGTTCGGCCTTATCATGGTTGTACTTTTCATACTGTATGGCATAGTCACATGTGTCGGCAAGGTTGCAGAAGAAAACGCTCGCCACCATCAATTGGAAAGTTTCAATGTTACTTTCTAGGTTTTCCTTTTTTAAAACTCCATTTGGATGACCTCGAACTTTCCCCCTCCACTCCTTCCTTTTTAAAACCCAATTTAAATGACCTTGAAATTTCCCCCTCTACTTTTCGATAATGTTACAACTGACTGCAGCTCACCTCATTCCTTGCTTAGCTGCCATGGCGGAAGGAACTCTTTCTCAAGTTGACTCCACTACGGACGAAGCATTTCCCTTGCGGTGGACTGTTCATTTACAGGATGCGACAGAAGTGGAAGTCTTGTATCAAAAATTACTCAATGTATTCAACGGGAACCCTGGACCTCTTGAATGTAGAATGGATTTGAATTTTGATGCAACCAGGGTCGGCACAGAACCTTCAACTTCAAGCCACCCTCAGCAACGAGATTTTACACATTTATACACTCCAATATCACCGGAAGGTGTAACTGTCTGCGAGGCTGACTCAACTACACGCTATGTTCAGCCGAAGCCTTGGGTGTTGATTATTAACAATGTGTACAAAGTGGATTTGGTATGTAATAGATTAAAGGAGTTGATGGTACAAGATCCAGGCCTGCGCTTTCAAATAGATATACATTTCATCTGGAGAGCACCTGCGCGGGGCTCTTCGTCTGACAGCTCTCCAAGTACGACGGACGAGGAGGACGACTAGTCATTTTTTTTAAACTCCGTTTGAATGACCTTGACCTTTCCCCCTTCACTGAGTTTATTTAAGGTGCACTCTCACTGACTCTAGCATCATTTCATCGCGCACCTTCACCGCAGCAACATGGAGAGCCAACTCAACTACTGTTGCGAACAGAAATGTTTTTCATGGCCAAATGACATTGATGTGGTGGATGGCTTGGCTTGTAGAACATGTGAAGCTTTTGGTCAGTGCATGTGTAAGTGCAAGTCTTGGAAGAAGCCGAAACCGAAGTTGAAGACATTCCATGTGTACCAAATGAGAGGGCATAAGTACACTTGTTGCCCTGAACGTTGCATTGAATTCAAACTAAAACAGCTAACTGGCTGCAAATTGTGCAACAATCATTTTGCAGGTTTTTGCAAACATTATTTAGGAGCGTGTCAATACAGATCAACTTGGCATACCGAAGCACTCACTATCAATGAAATGGCTATAGACTCACAAGAGTAGTCTTTCTACTCTTTGACTTTTTTAAAACTCCGTTTGAATGACCTTGAAATTTCCCCCACCACTTCCCCATATATCTAGAGTACGCAGGGCCCAGAGGTCAGTCGCTTGGCGGCTGTCGTAGGATGCACATCCGTGTTGTGCAGTCTGCTGTGCAGTTTTGATTTTAACCAGTTCAAGGTCACCACACTTAAACTCTGGCGAAAATGTCAAGCTGTTAAACACAATCCTAAGCCCCAGGTTCACAGTCAACCTCAAGGTCATCCCACTTTAACATGTAAATTTAAGGTAGCACCAAAACGGTGCTACCTGGCTTGACATTTTCAAGTTTCCAGAGGTCATCGCAGTTTCCCCCACCACTTCCCATATACCTAGAGTGCACGAGGCCGGACAGTCAGTCGCTCGGTGTCTGTCGTAGGGTGCACATCGCGGTTGCTACTCCGATTCCTGACAATTTCAGGTAGTTCAAGGTCACCACACTTAAACTCTGGTAAATACACATTAAACAGTTGTACTAAGAGTAAGTTTTTCTAAGTGTTGACTCAAATCTGAAGATTCTTTAGATACATCTTTAAAAACAATCCTAAGTCTCAAATTTACAGTCAACCTCAAGGTCATCACACTTTAACATGTAAATTTAAGGTAGCACCGAAACAGTGCTACCTGACTTGGCATTTTTAAGTTTCCCAAGATCATCGCAATTCCCCCACCACTTCCCATATACCTAGAGTGCGCGGAGCCGAACAGCCAGTCGCTCGGTGTCTGTCTTAGGGTGCGCATCGCGGTTGCAGTAATGGTCGAATGGGGGCTTCTGGGTCAGTTCAAGGTCACCCGAGCGGTGTCACATGACGGTTTAGGCAGAGTCACGTTGCAAACTTCAAGTTTCCTCAGCACTTTTGCTGTTTCTCATCGCAATTTCGCTCCAAGTTGTCAAGGTCATGGTAACTGTGACTGAAACTCGGAGCGTAGTGCGAGAAACAGCAAAAGTGCCAAAAAATTTTAGGTTTCAGCGTGACCTTGACCTTTGTGACATCGATGACGTCATCTTGGTGACGTAAGGGGTGATGACGTCATCAGCACGTCATTTTTGTGACGTCATGGGTGTGACGTCAAGGAAGTGACGTCATTGGTGATGACGTCATCGATGATGCAATCGATGACGTCATCAATGAGGTCATTGACCTCGATGACGTCATCGATGACGTCATCCCTCAGGTGACCTTGAACTGAGCCAAAAGCCCCCATTCCCCACTACTAACATTGGAAAAAAATAAATTTTTTTCTTAAAAATGGGTGTTGCTATGATGAAGGTTCATGCCAAATATTAACTTAATACAATGATCCATTACGGAAATAAAAATTAGTTAGTGTAAAAAACAAAATGGCGGTTAGCGGGTTAACGAAGCATTTTAGGACATATGTTGACAAGAATATTTTTGCTTATTTTGGTGTGGGCAATAACCTCCTCAATTCCTGAAACGTTTTTTCCGAACACCCTGTATATGTAGTACAATTGTTAAATTGAATATTTTAAAGTTTATCTATATCTGTTATAATCTTAATATTTAATGATTTTTATGCTATTATTATAATTTTGGTGGAGAAATTAAGAGTTGATTTTATCATTGATTTTTAATTGTACACAATGCAACGAAATATTTGTAAAATAATACAAACCAAAACATATATCTAAGTAATACAACTGTACGTACTAGGTCACTAGGTCTAAGTTTAGGAATCGCTGTATGTATACAACTCTTCTTCCATTGGATTAATTTTCTTTCTATCCACAATGTCTCTGCACTAAAACATGAAAGAAAAAATATTCGTACATCTGAAAATAAAAGTTTATACATATATTTTACACTAAATGATGATAAGTTGTTTTATTAAAAGTAATTTACGTTGTATGCGTTTGTTGTTTAAACAATGTGTTTTATGTTAAATTAAAATAAATTGTATTACAATTAAATTCGCTTTTCAATATTTGTAAACTATAAATAACATGTATAATCACACAAATTAAATTGCTAGTCTAAAATATATTTATATAACGCCAAAACTCAGTAAAGCAATACACAAGTATATTTAATTCTTTTGCGAAAATCCTACTGCTTAATAGTAACAATAACATTTCAAAAGGATGGTTTTCAGAAAAAGGGAACTAATGTTAATTGTACTAGTAGATTTCGTAATTCCTATACAGGTCATAAGTATTTAAATCGCTACATTTAAATTTGGTAACATTTTTGTCATTATACCTAAATAAAATTTCAATTAAGTAATTTGAATGAAATCTGCTTAGCACAAAAATAACTACAGTTTTCAAATTGAGAGGGTAGTTAACATAATTTTTTATTACACTTTAAATAAAAACATTCCTCCAAAGGATAAAAAAATTTTATTTGTCTTGGCCTTTGTATTTACATAGCATATTCTACATTCAGAACTTCCTTTGTGAACCTAAGCTCTCTATAACAAAAGAAGGAAACTTGAACTAAGAAGAATACAGGATAAGAACAAGAGCTTTGTACCAACTCTGGAGAAGAGAATAGTGTTGGTACCTGACTGGGGTGTGAATCGTTTTAGTTGTGCCCGTCTGAAAGACCCGATTACCCGACTTATCAACATTTTTCATAATGCAAGTTGGTTTATGTAAACGAAGACAGAATTTAGTAAATAATGTTTATTAGCTACTGGACCACGGCAAAATTGATAAAAAAATTGAATGAAATCATACTAAATGTTTGTGTTACTCCAGAGTCTTTGCCAGCTTACTAATTAATTAGCTTAATAACGCGTTATGGCATCCAAATAAAAGTTCATACAATATTATTGGAGTACAGCTCATCGGTCTGGAATCCATACCAATTAGGTTTGATTTCCACCTTGAAAAAGTCCAAAACCAATTCATCCGTGTGGTTGGCCTAAGGATGGGCTTCCCCTACAACGAGATCCCGGTCAATGACATCAGATGCTTCCTTGGGCTGCTTCCACTCTCCCACAGAAGGACTTTGCTTGACTCAATGCTGGTGTACAATATTATTAACGGCAGGGTGGATTACCCAGAACTTCTTGAGAAGCTGTCCTTCCGCATTCCCCGCCAGTCGAAGGTTCAACAAGTATTCGTCAAGTCCCATTATCCTACTGCTTACCATCAACACAGTGCCATCCCTCGATTGATGGAGTCTGCAAACAACATCTGTAATTTTGTGGATCTCTTTGCTGACTCCAACTCCAGGGTAAAGAAACTAATGGAACAATTCCTTGCGGACAAAGTTAGAGCTGAGGAATGAAAAGTGTGGACTTATGTAGTACATAATTTATTTTGTATTGTTTTCCTAGTATAGGGTTATTTATATTTATTATCGATTTTATTGATGTTATTGCATTGTTATAGTTGTATCGATTGTTTTGTTAGAATATTTATTGCATGTTGTTGTATTGTTGCCTTGCACTCATTATTAGTAGAAAAATTTAGTAACACTATTTTAGAAATCATTTGCTAATGTAAATCTTTAGATTGAATTTGTTGTATTGTTGTTTAGGTCAGTTATGCTTTATTGATTCTGTTGCCAAGCATGTAGCATGTAAATATAGTCAATGGTGTGTTAATTCATTGTAAGATTTTCTAGTCTTGTAGTAAATTCTACTGTATATTTTTTTGTAAAATGGTGTATGCCGTGGAGATGAATAAATAAATAAATAAATAAATAATAAATAAATATTTTTTATGTTAGACTTCCACCTACTTATTTAGTTAAGGCAAATAGGAAACAAAAGTTGGAAAGATTTTAAATTAAGTGGTGCTTTCTAAAGTAAAATGAAAAACTAAATTACATGGATATAAATTACGTCACGAAAATTACGAAAATAGTTAAAACGGAAACAGTCGTAGACAACCTGCAAATATTTTTAGGCTTGCTTGTTTTATAATATCAGATGAGAATTTATTGACAAACTAAATATATAAACAATGCATAAGAGTACCAATTTAAAAGAGTTCATACCTAACTAATAAAATATAGACAGACTAAAAATGTGAAGTTATAACTGGAAAGTAAAGAGATAAACAGAATAAAACCCTTGTTCACAACTGCTGTATAATATACTCGAGGGATAGCTTTATAACATGCAGCTTTAAAGCAAGCATTTATGTTGATATAATGAACGTCACTTTATTATTTTCCCCCTCAAGCGGTAAACATTTTCTATTGCTTTTACATTTTGAATAGTAAATGATTTTATTTGAACTTTCAATAATCTATTTTCAACAACAGTTTATACAACCCGATTATTATCTGTATTTAAAATTATGAAACAGTGCCTTAATTTGATTTATTAAAACTAAAACGGTGTATTTATATTTAAAGAACATGCCGTAATAATGATGTATTGACATTTGTATAAGTTACTACGACTTATAGCATCATACCATTGCAAAGTATTGGGTGATTCTAAACAATCATCCAAGCATTATTTTATCTGAAAAGTTTGTAATTGATATGTTATAGGAACTTATGCTGTTTACAAAATGGAGGAAAATATTCTTTAACTGACCTAAATTTAGTGGAACTAATAACTTACCTAAATATCACCCGTTATAAAACTTAGATTTCTTTTACGGTATTGAAGGGTATACCGTACGAAATAAATTATTTTACTGTTCATGATTCCATTATTTGACATGAAAAATACAATTTTGTTTTGTTACTGGTTCAATTCAGATTTTATGTGATTTAATTTCGGTAAAATGGCTAATAGAAAGTTGGGGCTATTAAGGAATAGGGTTATTTCTTATTTAATTGAAGTATTATGGAAAAAATATGAATATTGCAACCAATTACATAAACCTGTTTACAAAAAATCTAAAATTATAAAATAACATGAATACTTGTGCAAAGTGCAATGTATTACATTTTTTTTTCCTCTTAATTTTGAGAGGTATCATATGTATACCAAACAAACGATTTTTAAAAGACTGTGGTAGCTTATTATTTGAAATTTCAGTGTTGAAATTTGAAATAATTTGCATATAAGTAAACAAATTACAAATTTAAGTTTCAAGCTAAAACAGTGTATATGGATCGCGCTGATAAAAACTTCTAAGAGAAAGAGAGAGAGAGAGAGAGAGAGAGAGAGAGAGAGAGAGAGAGAGAGAGAGAGAGAGAGAGAGAGAGAGAGAGAGAGAGAGAGAGAGAGAGAGAGAGAGAGAGAGAGAGAGAGGGGGGGGGGGTTCGGGGTATTTGAAACTATGCTACCAATTCTCTGGTTCAGAAATGATGTCACTTAAACCAACTCATTACCTAGATATTTCCTTTTCTTAGCATTAATAAAGTTTGGGAACTCAGCGACTATGTCATATCATAAAATTGCTGATATGTTTTTAAAATACTTTAAGAAAAATTCTATTTTAAAGATTTTTTAACTATTAATTTCTAACTTTCGGCAAACTTCTGAAATTCCTGTCTCACTTTCCATGTATGTTAAACAGTTAAAGAAGTCATCTAAGTTTGTGTGTCACGACAGTAGCAGCAAAGTTGAGTATCAAGATCTTGACATGTAAAACTTGAAAAGGTGCTAGAGGCAGTGTTACGATACTGCTTCAGCAAGTAGAGTGTTATAATCTTTGAAATCTCCATAAATGTTGTGACTTTTTCTCAGAACAACATAACGAACTGATGCTTAATGATTTTGATCCACGTTTACTTCAATCGAGGTTACTTTTATCAATAGGTTTTCCAAATATTATGAGATTCATTATATATCGTCTTTCTATCTGTAACCTTTATCTGGGAAACATTTCTGGAGTACAAAGTTTTTATTTTAGGAATTCAGAAAATTTAAATTATTATCATTTCTATTTTCAGTGTAGTTTGAAACATAACAGTCTCTTAAGCTAAGATTATAACCCTCATGAACAAATATGACATACTGTTAGCTATTGGTTTTATATTTTATCCAAAATGAAACAAAGGAATTTCTTCTGCTTGATAATATGTCAATTCATTGTAGTATACGGACTATTTACCCGTTCTTCGAACGGGTCGTATGTATTTTGTTTATACCAAATACATACTGCAAATTCATTGACGAATGTAACATAATATCTTGAGTGCACATTACAACTTGTGCAGCTTTCTTGTAATTCATACTTCAGTATCTCAATTTCGTTCATAGATAAAAAACCCTGACATGGGTACCTTTAAGTGATACCTTTACCTTGGCCGAGGGCTGAGGGCTATGAAAAAAACTACATCTTAAAAACTTATTCCATGAAACTTTCTACGTATATAATTGCATGGTAAAAGTAGTGTGGCTTTTGAGTCCATCGATTACAAATATATTTATACCAACAATCTTTTTTATAAATTTTATTGTAAAAAAATTGCTACCACAAAAATAAAAAAATATATTTTAAAACATCAAATGAAATATATTTCTTATAAAATTTTAAGTAAATGTTTACGTGGACTTTTCAACCAATGTTGTTAAGTCCTGTAAAGGATGTATGGGCTAAAGAGATCAACAAATAATAATGGTCAATTACATGGCGTTCTATATAAATATGTTATTTTTATTTTAAAATGACTACGTTAACCTGTCACACACACAATCAAGATCGTGTGTACAACTTTTATGGTCACATTTCAAGCACAAAGCCAAAAATCTACAAAATTTGAGATTGTTTTTTTTTTAATGAGACCAAGATGATTCATTCCAAAACAATAACTAAGCCACTAAATTGAATATTAGCCAATGATATTATGGCGATGAGCCTATGTGATGTTTATTGATTACAATACTATTGTTTCCTTTAAAAATCCATTTGAGTAAAATATTCACATGAGTGACTAAGTTGTTATGCCCAGAAATGATTTGGCTTAGTCACGTGGAAAGATTGTTGTTTGTTTCACTTTAAGCATTAATTTTTAAATATGGTCGTTAAACTTTGTATACACAATTTTTGTTTTATTTATTTCATGTTGGCATAGTTGTTTGAAATTAAAATTAACAGTTTTATGTCGTACGAGATGGTTAATTCAATTTGCAAGTGGCCCAAACACCTTGCATAACTGATACTATAATATTTTGAATTGTTTGAACATAAATAAGTATTTAACTAACATAATAAATTACACAAGTTCTTAAAAGCATAGAAAATTATTAACGTTGTTAAATGTCCATTTTTCTTTAAAAAAATAATTATCATTAAACTCTAATCATGCGTTGTATTTACATATTTTGAATTTTTTATATAAAAATATCGTTTAGCGCTACTAAAAAATGCTTATTTAGGTATTTATACTCACTGTCTAATACAATTTGCAGAATATAATTTCATAGAATTCAAATAGTTTAAAAGAAGCATTAACGCCTATTAAAATATGCCAATACCATAACAGCATATATAAATTACAGTATACCATAATATATATAAATATATAAAATAATAGCAAACAGTAAGGAAATTATAGTAAGAAGGAAGAATATACAATAACATATTTAATATCTACTAATTAGTGAAAATAATACAGCGCATAAATCAGCAACGTACAATATACAACGTAGCACTGCCACTAAATAGCGACACTACATCCATGTGGCCCTTTAGTGGCACCATCGACAGGCAAAATACATGCTAGTGTATCACAACATCACCCCACTACTATTCAATTATGATGGGAGCTTAGCATGAACTTACTGAAGGACTTCGTGGTATCCACAGAGAAGGCTACAAAGCCATCAACACTGTTGCTAGTCCGCAGCATACTAGGAAAGAGGCAGAACATGAGGTAATTCGTACCGCAGTTTAAAGTAGGGCCTATGCCACTCCAAACTTGTGCCTTATATGGGACAATAGACCAGTACATTTGAAAGCTTGTGTAATATCATCAAATTTAATGATGTTACAATTTGATGATGAAACGTTTTGGCTTGAAGCTAGGTGTAGGAGTAAAGATTATCATGTTGAGTTAATAAAAACTTCAACGTTGTAAAATGAAACCTATTATTTAACATTATTTGTTCACTTTGACAGTAATATTTTCTATTAAAAAATATGTCACTATAAGTGAAATTTTCAACAATCTTATATATTAAAATTAGAACTTTGGTACGACCTGCCATACTCACTGTTCGAGGTCACTGCTATAAAGGAAAACCTACATTGTTATAAGTACGTAGGATTTTAATGTTTTTATCAGTTGTCTAAGTTTGAATCAATATGATTCAAACTTTTTTGCATTTAACTTTTTTGTTTGCATTCAATATGATTGGATTTACCTTAAGACAATTCAAAATAAATTTCAAATCTATTTCCATCATGGTAAAAGAATAAAATTTCTTTTACGATCCAAATTTATATTTTAGTAAATAATATACCTTGCTTGGAGAGGCATATTCAAATTCTTAATTACTTGTCTTGCGTTAAGGACCCTCAATTAAGTCAGTTCCGAGAGTTGGTTAGATCGTTGGTTCTTGCGTTACTTCTTACTGCTCCATTAAGATGAGACTTACAAAGTTTATTTATTCATCAAAAAATGATAACAAACTTATTGCGTACCTAAACTACTTCCAAAAATATCTTTTTTAGGTACCGTAATTGAAGTAAAAGTGATAATAAACATAAAACGTTTTGTTATGTTTATCAATAGTTTTAATTTAAAATAGTACTCAATAAGTAGTGTGTTTTGGTCACTTTTAAAACCGGCCACGTGCCCACCGGGCCACGTGCCGCGGCAGCTGGCGCCAGCTGCCATGTCACATAGCTTCCGGTGGGGGTTAGAGGGTATATATGAGATGCTGTAGTTATATTTTATGCCATATAGGTTGGGGTGGAGATGGCGATAGTGTTGGCGTTAGGGTGAAGTGAATTTGCGCATAAAATTAAAATTAAAAGTTAGTTCAAAATTGAAATTCGTCGGTGTTGACGAAACTCTAACAGTTGAAGAAAAATTAAGAGTTAGTTGAAAATTGAAATTCAAACTTATAACTGAGATGCGGAAAATATGTCAAGGTCATCCAGAGTAAGTTTTAAAAAATTCTATCCAACTATCACCAGAAATAGTTTTAAGTTGAAGTAGTTGGTGATAGCGGGATAATTGATTCGTGCCATGGGAGAGGTGTTTATCGTTTGAAAGTTGGCGATCGAATGAGAAGCGCCGCCTAGGGAGAGGGCTTATAAAACGGCAACCTTCCCCCCACCACCCCTTCCCCCACTCCTTTAGACCAATAACCGGTCGCCGACTCTATGTGGTGAAACTGAACTAGACATGGCGGCCGCCATGGATAATTCTAACCTCAAACCTTAGTTTTGCATTGGTGAGCATGAGCCACCCCCACTCCTTTACCTTTCTTTTATATTTTTAAAACCGAACAGATGTTCGGGCAGGTGTTGGGAGCAGAAATGTTAAAATATTGGGGTGGAGATGGCAATAGCGTTGGCGGTCGGTTGAACTGAATTTGCGAATAAAGTAACTAGGGTTGAACTAAAAGTATACATAAATTAAAAGTTAGTTGAAAACTGAAATTTGACGGTGTTAACAAAACTCTTAATAGTTGAACAAAACTAAAAGTTAGTTTAAAACTGAAATTCAAATTTATAAATAGGATCTGAAAAGTATGTCAAGGTCATCCAGAGTAAGTTTTAAAAAAGCCTACCCAACTACCACCAGAAATAGTTCTAAGTTGAACTAGTTGGTGATAGTAGGATAGGTTGAAGTAACTTTTGAATTTTATTAGTGAACATACAATTAATGTGCAACAGCAGAGTTTAAACAAGTTGAACTTTTGTGATGAATTACAGAGTTGTAAATGCAAACACCGATGACGATGAGAAGGTAAATGCAGAGTCCCCAGATGATGTATTTGAAAAGCTTGAACAAATGTAACATTTCAAGTTGGTTTTCCTGTTCCATTTCCAATTGTTTAATTTCCAATTTCAATTTATCCTCTTCCATTCTAGTTACGAAGGGAACTTCATCCATCATATCCATCATGATTGTGTTAGTGTTTGAAATTTTAGTGATGTTGATAGTTCAGAAGTCGAAGATGGAATAAGAAGTGAAAGGGAGAAATGTTAGTTAAATAAAGAAGTGGTGGGGGGAAGGATGAATTACAAAGAAGTGGTGGGGGAAAGACGTTGCTCTTCATTATTACCATCAGTAGTGTCAGATGGTGCAGGAGTTAGATTTAGTAAACTGTCTTCGTCTAAACTTTCAACCTTATCACAAATAGGACAATCGTATGTTATTTCCAAATTCATTTTGATGGTTGTAAAATTATCTACAAGTTCTTGTAAAATATTAAAAATGTCTTGTAACTCTTCTTTAGAGTTTATTTCAAAACTAGAATTCATTCGAGCCAATGGAGAGTTGTTCATTGTTGGAGAGTCGGTGATGGAATGAGGATCGGCGCATAGGGAGGGGGCTTATATAATGGTGACCTTGAGCAGGCGTCTAGGGAGGGGGGCTGTCTAGGGAGGGGGCTTTTATATGGGGAACCTTGAGCTTATGATTAAATAAAATGTTTAGTTCTTCTTCTTCGTCTTTTAATTCAATTATTTGAACCGAAGTAGTTGTTTCATCCTCTTCAGTCGATGAAGAAAACAATTCACCAGGATTTAAATATTGAACTACAATTCTGAACCATCTTATAGGATATTCGTCAATGATAGAAAGTAAGTTTTGAAACAATTCTTCCATCTCTTCCCTGTCAGTTATTATATGTTCAAACTTGATAAATTTGTTTTCCATGTTGTTAGTTAGAGTGTTGGAAGTGGAATGATTTAATATTATATAAAAATTAGAACTAGTGGTGGGGGAAATCTCAAGGTCATCCAAATGAAGTTTTAAAAAAGAGTGTAAAACTGAAATTACACATTTGATGGTTCTACAGGATCGGAATACCAATCTGATCTGTATTTACATCTTTTTATCATATGTGTACAAAAATCATCTTGATGAGAATTGGTGCGTTGACAATGAGCAAGATCTAGAGGGTGAAATTTGAAACATCTTTGAGGACAACATGTATGAAAATATCTTGATTTGTAAAATTTGAAAGTTCGCAATTCCGGTGGTGGTAGTTGTTTTGTTTTGCATTTGCAATAACAAGATCCGAAGAATTCACATTTAGTACAAGCTAACCCATCCACCATCATTGGTCCTAAATCTGTACACTGTTGTTCACAACAGTAACGAGGTTTGTACTTGTATTTTTGCTCTTCCATGTTGACGCTGCGGAGTCCAGTGAAAGAATAAGAGTGTATAGTGTTGAATAGTGAGTTTTATGTACTGTGAAAAGTGGTGGGGGTAATTTCAAGGTCATCCAAATGGAGTTTTAAAAAATTATACCTTACAAGTGTAAGGATTATTAAAATTTAGGAAGTTTGTTTCTCTTTGTTTTCTTCAGACTTTTTCTCTCTCTCCGCCTTAGCCATAGCAACAAGTTCTTCTGTTGATAATGGATGTACTTCAGGAAATTTTAAAATTAATTTAGCTTGATATCCTTCTTTAGTTAATACATCTAAATCTTGGGTCATTTGTTCAATGGTGTTGTAGTCTTTTCCATAGATTTTTCCATCAAGTTGAATCATCATTCTGTACAACATTTTCTTAAATAGGTCTTGTCGTGGTGAGAGCTGAGAAGCAAATGATTATTTATACAAGTATTACATCCTTTTTATTAACTCACATTGATCATGTGATTTTTTAGTTGTAATTTTGTCTGTCAAAAGTTATTCAACATTGGTAATACTTTTGGAACTTGATGTTATGTTGACCAGTTGGCGATGAAGAAGTTGTAGGTTGTGTAGAAATAAATATTTCATCATCGCAATATTTTGTTTTAGTGAACATCCTTGTATTAGTAGCACTAACATCAACAGTTAAGTGATAACCACCGGTAAGTAAAACTCGCATTTCGTTGGTTAAATCTTCGAGTTGTTCAAAAGTTGTAATGGTGTTAGTATCATAAGATGCACATTTGACTTTGAGAGACATCTTTTAGTTTTTATATTAAGCGATAGAGTGAGCGAGATGTGTACGGTACGAAAGGTAGTCGTAGACTGATGAATTTTACAAGTAGATTTTCGCTTTTATAATCACACACAAGTGGGTCAAGGTCATCCCGTGGAATTTTTAAAAAAAGCAACATATTGTAATGTACAAAGACATCACAATATGTTGCTTCTTTTAATTTTTTTTTTGTTTTTTTCTTTATATTATATTTATTGAAAAACAATTACAAACAAATAGTTACAATGTTATGTACAAACTAATCAGTAGTAGGTGTTACATGAATTGTAAGTTCAGTAGAGTTGTTTCCACTGGGTCCATGTGATACCAAATAGAGTGCGCCGGGTTGAATTATACGAAGATCTTCATTTTGAAGTAGTTGTACGAAGCGCTTTGGTAAGAAGATCTGAAATTTTGCTTCATCACCAATTGTATAAGGTGCCTCGCTCAAAGTGCAATTTATAGCATCACCTACTGAAGTTTCCATTTTCTTAATAGTATGAATGATGTAGTGTTTTTCTTCTTTTAGTTCAGAACATTTCTTCGTAGGTAGAATTGATGATTTAGAATGAGCGTTGAACTGATCAACTAAACTTTGAAGTAAGTTCTGTGATGCCATATTGATGTTGTTGTTAATCTTCTTGTTAATAAGAATGTCCGTCGGAGATGTTGTCTCTTCGGAGGTTTGAGTAATACTCATGCTGTGTCATGGTAGCGCTCTCACTTTTATAATCGACACTACCCCCACCACTGACACTACCCCCACCAGTTTGTTGAAGGAAATTATTCAAGCGGTAGGCATTCTTTAAAGCGCACTGCGACCTTCGATGTTTAAAACTTTTTGATGAAATACAAAGTTCGTTGAAGTAGCATTGGAAATCTTTATCAATTATTGCATTAATCACTTCGTTGCTTGTAAATGATTGTATCCAATTTGCTTTTTCCAATCCCCTTGTGTAGATAATTTTAAACTCTTTGCAATAATGATTCATAATGTGCGGCATCATGTTATAATTAATGAAACCTTCATCCCATCTTAAGTTGTGAAAATGTTTGTTCAACCATTTGTTTGTAACTTTCGCTTTAGTTGTTAGTCTATTAAATGGTACTGGAGGTTTGAACAAATAATGATAAACTACTGATGTGTTCATGTCCAAGATTACTAATTCTTTAATAATAAAATTACCATCATTTCCTCGGAAAGCTTGAAATTCAATTATACCTCTTTTAACTTCCATTATATGTGGCGCATTAGAAAACGAAACCCGTTTATTCATGATGAAGTCTCACTAACAACTGACTTAAAAATTGAATGAGCCGATGTTTATAACAGACAGGATTGTTCTTCTTCTTTCACTTCTTGTGCCACTTCATCAATATTAAAATTGGTGTGATAGTTGTTTAATTGTCTCCACATTTCAACTTCTTGAGGTATTCTATTAAAGATTGAAGTATCCACGGGACCGTATAAAATTGGAACAAAAGGTTTTTTGTCCAATGTATCAATTAGATAGTCTTTAATTATTGCACTTGAAAATATTAGTTGTTTCAAATATCTGGTGACGGGACCGGTAGTACAACTTAAAGTATAAAATTCTTCTTTAGTGAAATATAATTTAACATTATGTGTAGTTAAATCTCTGAAGCGAACAATTTGTCCTCCACGATGTTTTACTATATCAACTTCAATATTTGATTCCAATAAACTTAATCTTGTTCTTCTTCCAAATGTGTTGTTACTTAAATAGCACTCCAAAAGATGTAAATGTTTCATAAGAGATTCCCAAGTAATTTCACTGAAAGTAACCATTTTGTTTCCATGATTTAAAATAACAATTGGTGAATAATCCATTGATTTTAAAATTCCAACTGATATACTTTTTGTCATGCATGAAGAAATTGGGTAGATAATCCGAAGAAATACTTCTGTTAAAATATTGGTTGTAATGTTAACTTCAACCTTCTTCCTTTTTACTTCTTTTTCAGCTTTTTCTTCTTCTCTCTTCTTATGTTTGTTGAATTTTAGGAACTCGTCCATTTCTCGTTCAACTTGTTTTTCTATATCTGAACTATTATTATCCATTAGAGGTGTATTTTCTTCTCCGTTAGTAGAATTCATCTTGCGAATGATGTTTCCCATACGACGGTTGAAGATAGAATGAAGTTTCTACTAATTATTTTCTCGCTTTTATATTTTTCGTAAATCCTTGAAATTTATACAATTACATAATTGTTTGTTTTGAACTTGTCTTTCACAAATGAAATTCTAACCTCAAAAATTAAAGCAGATAATTCTAACCTCAAAAATTTGCAGTTGTTGTACAATTCTTCTTAAAGTACATTCTTCACAATTCCGGTCAGCGGTGTGTAAGTAACTATTTTATCATGTAGAATTAGACAGTATGCCGAAGTTCCATCCGCTACTGGTTCTTCAAATTCCATTTCAATTTTTATATCCACACTTGATGATTTTACCGATTCATTTTGTTTTGAACAATCGATTACAATTATTGGAGCCTTGGAATAATACTGGTCAGGTGATAATAGTGGTGTATTAGTCTTTCCATAATATGACGATTGAAATCTTGCATACATATCGTATAAAATAGAAAAACGTTTTTTGCTGAACATGACATTCAAATTGTCATAGGGAAAGAATTGAGAGTTTAGGAAAACTTTACAATTCTTTATTTTACAGTGATCAAATTGACCAGCATTTGCAGTGATAACATCTTTTCGCTTAGTTTGAAAACCGAGTATTATGTACCTTGCTCGTTCCAAGTAAGTTGATGTCTTGACGGTCCATGTTTGTCGTTCTGTCTGAGGTAGTGTAGGGTATTCATGAAATTCCCAACTTCGGAATGGCATCACAATATCACGGTCAGATTTCAACTTTCTCAATAATAGGATTCTATGTTCATCAGCCAATCTTACATGAGGTACTCTCCAAACAACTTTATCCAACTGTAGTTGCCATTCCAGTTTATCTTCCGTAGTTGCAGGGTCTGCAAGTATCAAGTCCTTATTAGTTGAAGATCTGAGTAATACTAATTCTTGTTTGACATTTATTATTACCCGTTTGTAATCTTCAGCGAATCCCAAAAGCAATCGTAAAGGTACATGAAAATCAAAGTGACCGTTGGAAGCTGGTGTTATAGTGTCTTTATCGGGGGCAACCCATCCGGCGGTGACTATTGAATTCTTCTCATGCGGTGTTAATGATGTTAATCCTTTCAATGTCGTTGTTAAACCAACCTTTTTTGTTGAATCAACCGTCACCCCTGATATTTCATATCTTATTTCATCAAAAAGATATGCCATCGGGTTATTTATAAAAGGAACTGTTGAAGCAGTTTTTCCATCCAATTTTAATACCCGTCCTTCGATGTACAAGTAACTTTCACACGGTAACGTGTAAATATCTTGTTGTTGAATGGGAATCCTTATTTCATCGTTATTGTTTAATTTTGATGAAGTGTAAGGGTTGTGCGTGTGATATTCCTTCTCCCATAGTGTTTCGTCGAACGTTGGTCCTTGAGATATATCCAGGATATCCATCGCTGTTAAGTTTCAATCCAATCTTCTGTAGAAAACGAATGTTGTCCGATGTTAACTCTTCCAATGTCGAGGAGCTACTGAGCTCCCGACTCTTCCGTTGCGGTTTAAATGATAATCCCATGTTGACTTTTATGTTGCTGCTCTGATGTGTATCCGTATAGTAATTGTTTCTCCTCTAAAGTCAACACTATGACCGTCTTGATCCAATATGTTCAGTACGATGTCTGAAATGAAACTGGTGTTTAACGGCAGGTATATCAAGTTTTGTGGCTTCTCAACAATTTTAAAACCGGGAGCCACTGTTGGATAAAATGTATGTAAAATATGTTGATTAACTCCATCTCTATACGATCCGTGTATAATGTTGCACGTGACATCGATACTATTTACTTTCAATATTGTTACAGTTGAATCACCTGAATGAGTAGTTTCAGGAGTTAAGATTTTCTTTTTTGTATCTGTAAATCCAAGTAAACTGCCAATCGACTGTTCCAAGCTGACATCAATATAATATTTCGAAGTTATTTCTGCTTTTAAAGTATTATTGTTTCCTTTAATGGTGATATTGTCTTCTCCGAGTTGTTTCTGTAATAATTGGTTTATATCATCGATTTCATAAGCTCCAGTAGGAAATGTAATTATTTTCAATTCTGAGTATTTTCCTGCAGCATCCTTAGTTTCATAATAATGTAGTAAATTGTTCTTCCCTTCCGTAACATTGGGAATTGAGTTGTAGGTAGTCAAATCAAGTAATGCCGCTTCCCATAATCGTTCCTTGGATAGACGCAATGCTGGGAACAGCGTACTTTTCAATGTGGATGAATTTCCACTCAGTGACACTGTATACGATGACATCTTAAAGCTGACTGACACTCTTTGCTAGAAACTCCAAACATAAATGCCCACATATTTCAGTATTGTTAGGTTGTTCTCTTTTGTAATTGTAAAAAATGTTTTTAGAGTTTTGAAAATAATGTTGAAGTTCTTTCGGCGGTGGTAGATTGCCAAAACTGTCAAAGTAATAAACGGTTTGTCCAAGCTTTTTATAGCATACCCAATGAGTGCCTGGACCATAGGTGGAATCCAAATTTACTATTCCAGTTTCATTTTTCCATATTTTAGTTGGTAATGCATCTTTCATAAAAACTCCTCGAAAGAATGGTATTTTCAAACATTTTACATAATCATTTAACTGATGATTTGTTAAGGCTTTATTTGGAATTATCAATTGATTCTTCTTATTTAGTACACACGGTACGGTTTTAGGTATAAACCTGCTCCGTTTTTTACCATTTGCCAAACAGAAGTCTTCTTTACATTTGCCTTGCGAGTTCTACGACGCCCTTTTTTAATGTTTCCACCTCTTTTGGGAGCGCCTCTCTTTGCAGGTCTTCCTCTGCGTCTTCCACCACCTAACTTTGCTTTCGTCTTCATGGTTGTAGTTACTGCCCAAGCCGCTGCTTTTTCTGCAATACTTGCGTCACTTGATTTTACTCTTTGCCAAGCTTTTTCTGCTAGAATGTTATCCGCTATTGATCTATTTGTTGAATCTTTATACTTTGAATATGCTATATCGTGTTCTTTGCAAGCTTGATCTAATTTATTAATTCCAGGATCTCCTCTTGCTAAACGTTTTGCCAACTTAGTTCCAGGTCCACAATATTGATAACCTCCGGGCAGATGTAATTCGTATGGTAAAGCGTCTATCGCTCGATTCACAACAGCACCAATTGGAATCCGTCTGAGCAAGGATAATGCAGCTGATGTTAAACCACGTCCTCTCTTGCCGATGTCTTGACGACGACTGAGCGATACGGTCTTCATTATGCTGTTTTATGTAACCAACGTCTTCACTCTATGAAATACTTTATGATAATGAATCCTTTTTTGTGTATTCCATACTTAAATATTCAAAAGTTTTACTAGTATCTATCAATGATTTCATCTTTAATCCATTGGTTTCTCCGAGAATCTTCGATTTTATTGTGTTTCATCGATGCATTAATCAAATGATTATGCATATCAATAACTACATTACCTACAAGATTCATTACATACTCTATATTAGTAGCATCTTTGTCATGTGTAGGATTATCAAGATTTGTGATACGTTTACCATTACATGTATACACAGATGGATCGTTTTTAGAGGTTGCTATAACTTGATTAATAGTAGCAACATCATTTGGAGCTATTCCTGTTGATATGTTAGATATTCTTCTATTTTTTCCATCATATACGTTATTTATTTTATCTCTAACTATAGTTTGTTTTACAACAACACAATCCTGATCATCTTTACCAGATTTAACTTCGGTTAATCGTCTGCCTCCACATATAAAGTTAACACCAGTAGCTGATAGTTGTGGTACTTGTTTTAAAATAACAGCATCATGTTCTTCCATGCCTAAATTTATATTTGACAATTTTTTATTTTTTCCATCCCACTTGTCATTTTGTAGTTGTAGTAAGGTAAACTTTTCGCTTCCTTGCATAAACTCATCACCTTTCTTTGACACTACTTGATTTTGTTTAACAAAAGTGGATGTTTCTTTTTTTAAGCTTTCATTCATTTGTTTCACGGTAGCAGCATCCGATGGAGTTGAACCATCTTTCAGATTGGACAACACTTTTCCATGACAATCAATAACAGCATCATTATATAAAATACAATTATCTTTAATATATTTTATATTAACACCATCACTTTCTTCTTTAGGATATCCAATATCGTTTATAGTATATTTATAAAAGGAAAATCCATCCTTTTTCTTTTCTGGTATTACAGAGTGCAAATAACGCTTATTGATTGTATCTGTATCATCGGTTGGGTCTGCCACATTAGTTATTTTATAATTTAAAGCATTGTACATTTTTCCACTTTTAGTCTTTTGCAACAGTAAAGCGTAATCCATCGCAGATAGCAAATAGCCTTTATTAACAACATCTCCATTGTTGACTGGTTTTGCAACATTAATAACCCTGTGAGATTTTGCATCATACAGTTGGTTGTTGTCAAGTTTTAAACTTGTAGATGTTTCCTCCTTTACTGTTTTTAAATTTGTTGCATCTCCATCTTCTTCTGGATCTTTAACAAACTTTAAACGTTTATTATTTATGTTATAGTCACCTTCAGGTGTTTGCGGTAATCCACTTCTTTTTCTGTTTTCTCCAACTTGCACTCCTAACGCGGAGTAACGTCCGAACTTGTCAACGCTCATGTTAGAACTGACACATTATATGCCTGCAACTCTTATATATCCGCGGACGATTATACAATTATGCCGCGATTCCTGAGTTCGTCAATCAGAGCTACCCATTCATTATTTAAACCTGTATGACCAGCTTCCATGGCTTCATGCAATAGTCTCATTCTATCAACCAATTTATTGATGTCGTTGTAGTAAATCACATTTGTATTGTATAGATTTTTCATCAATCCTTTACCAGATGTTGAAGTATCTCCTTTACTCTTTTTACCATGTTGTTCAAGAAGTGATAAATCCATAAGTGATAGAGATTTTCTTTTCAGTGGTTGTCTCACCGCTGGTGCAGTACGTAATGTTGGCAATTTTCGTGGAGGAAACAACTTTTTTATAACGATGTTATATTTTGTTGCACGTGAACGATTAATCATTCCATCCTTTAAGTAGTTTCTTTTATGAGCGTTAGTATTTTGTAGAATCTCCTTAAAAACACTTAAATCTTTGGATGAATATCTTAGTGGTATGTTTTTAAAAATTAATTCATATAATCCTTTTGTTCCTTTATATCTGTGCTCACCAATAATGATGTAATCATCTTGTGTTATTTTAAGCTTTGAATCGCCGATCTTTAATTCATTCCCATCAATTCTTGCTCCATATATGTGTGATCTACTCAAATTTGGGTTTGATTTCATGTCATGTAGCATTTTCATTATATATTTTCTTCCAAGAGGTCCATGTTGTAATATATTGCTACTCAATTGAGTTAAATTTGGAATAGATTGTTCTGCTTCTGGTATTGGCTGTTCTTCTTCCTTTTCAACAATTGGTTCTTCTTCTTCTTTTGTTTCTTCTTGCTCACTAGCACTTGTATATGAATCATCATCATCTTCTTTTTTTAATGCTTGTACTTCTTGTTTAGAAACTGGTAGTAAAACATCTCCTTCATAACGAGGTTTACCAATAGTTTCTGATATCTGTTTTAAAGGTTCCGTAATAGGTTTAAATGTAGTCTCTAGAAATTCTTCTCTTTCACTTAAACCCATCCTCAATGCACGATTCTTCATCCTAATAGAATCACTGAGTGATTTTATTTCTTTCAATAGTTTTTCTTGATTCACCATGTTTACACTGTGAAGTTCAACGTGTAACTAGATGTAGCATCGGTAGTTCAACGCATAAATACAAATTTATCCAACCCTATACGATATCTACCATTTTTAATATCTTCTTCCTTCATAATAACGAGAAAGCTATATTTCTCATTCCATGCTTTGCCACACATCTCTTTAAATTTTTCAAATGGCATATCCGCATTTACATGATCATTATATATATGCTTTAAATTTGTTTCATCTTGTTTGAAGATGATCAACATATTTGCATTGTCTCTTATAAGTTGTTTTGGAATTTTACTGTATGTTTGACCAATGTAAATGCTATCAATATTATGATGTCTTCCCATAGCAAAATAATTCCTTATTGTGTCATGATTTTCACAAGAAACATCGTCAAATATAAAAATAGAAAATGGTTTTGCTTCATTTGGTTGCATAATTGTTTCACTGGCATTAAACTTGTAAAAATTTACTTCAGGTACACTTGCAAGTACTTTATCCAATAATTGATATTTTGGTTGTTGCAATGATTTTGAAAAAATGTATATATTGTTAAAACGCAATCCTTTAGGATTAGTTATAAGGTTAAAAACAACATTAGTTTTTCCACAATTTGAAGGACCAGTTATTAGACACCTTATCGTATTTGGTAGTAATTCACCATGTTTTCCATAATTTAACTTATCATTGTCAACTGTCAATTCATCAATGTTATTGATATTAAATCGATCTTTTTGTTGTACAATCTCCATCTTGTATAAAGGTTAAACACACAATGAGCTATTAAACAACTATACTAAGTCTTTTGAAGGAATCCAAGAGTCTTCACTTTTATCAAACCCTAACCACCGGACTTTAACCATATCCTTTTTTCTTTGTAAAATCTTCTCGACAAGATATACATCACCAACTGTTGATTTCAACAATTCGTGTCCGTAGAATCCACCTTGAAGTAATTCACCCTTGTTATCCTTTAATAAATAGGTTTCAGGTATAGTTGGTTGCACTTTATAAATTGTAAATACTTCATTAGTCCAATTTGGTAGATATCTTTTACTAAATACACCTTTGTATTTGCTTATACGAACTTTATCGTTGACCTTGAACTTCTTTGGTTGCAATTTTTCTAATTTCGGTGTTGTATTATTTTTAATGCGTTGTAATACAATTTTCGCATTAGCACTGTTTACCTGGATAGGTTTCATTCCAATGGTACGATGATATTTGTTGTTATACTGTTTTATAAGTTGTGGTAATATGTCATACCACACATATGATCCTCGTTTTGAAAATTGTTTATACATCGCACCTTTCAATGTTCTATTGAATCTTTCAATTATTGAAGCTTTAACTTCAGAATTTGTAGAATAATGATTTATTTGATATTTCTTCATCAAAGCTCTAAAGTCTTTATTAAAATATTCTTTTCCATCATCGGTCTGTAGATGTTTAATTTTAAATTTATTTCTTTGTATTGTGGTTTCCATAGCTTTTGTAACACTTTTACCAGTCTTATCCTTCAATGGTAAAGCGTCAGCTATTTTAGTAAAACAGTCTATAATTGTTAAAATATATTTAAATCCTTTGTTTAATTTACTGTGCGGTATCATTTCAATGAGATCAGCTTGATAAAGATCATTCATCCCTTTAATGATTGTACTTCTTCTTGGAAATCTTCTTCTTGCTGGTTTATGTAGTTCATTTACAATCTTGTCCTTCACACTTTCCATCTTCAGATGTTGCTTGTACACCGCATGTAAAAATACTGATCCATAGAATAGTTTATTCTCATTTATATAGTTTGAATATAGGTCAAGGCCATTTCATATTAGTGTAAAAAAGAGGGAACATGGCATTGGGCTTGCCATGTCCCCTCTTCTTTACGGAAAGGAAAAAGGAAGAAGGTAGAGGGCGAAGAATAGGTTTACTGGTCAATAGGGTTTAGAGAGTAGTGGCCGAATGGTAAAGTATTAATTTTATCTTCTAAAATATGACGCTTGTCATCTTTGTAGCTTAATGCCCACTTTGTTTGTTTGACAATAAATAGTTGATGATTATAACTTCTAATAGTGTTGAACGTTGCAGTTGTTTCAACATTTTCAAACAAACATCTTTTATAATGTTCAAACTGTACGTTCTTCTTCAGGAAAGAAGTTTTTATTCCTTTGGCCTTCTTCGTGACTTGATGTTCGTTCCTCTCGTTTATGTACAGTTGAAATGAATACAGTTTGGACATTAATGCTACAATTTCCATCATCGGCACACCATTTGTTTCATCTTTAAATTTTCCCAATACTTTCTTATTTCTGTCATAGTCGTAATTTGGATGATCCTTAGGATAATCGGAAAAGTCGAAATCATCTTTATATATAAAGGTGCGTAGATCTTCATACATGTCATTTGTTTTAATCCAGTAAATTAGTGCATCCGTGTCCATATATGCAATACCAATGTTCTCTCTTCCATAATAGTTAACCATCTTCTTATAATGAAACTCGTACATATGTGTTTTTGAAATATCCAAAATTGACATTCCAAGATACAAAGGACGATCCATTGTAACTGACTTCTTGTTCATGGAAATAACAACTAGATTTTCATTAATAATTATAGATGAACCAAAGTTTGGTTGTTGCACCAATTTCTGTAATTTTACTGGATCAGTTACCAATTTGATATCCTTATGTTTCCTTTTGTTTTCCAAAGTCTTGCCAAATATTGCGTTATTCATTAATTTGAAAAAATCTTTTTGAAAACTTGATGTAGCGGTGGCTCTTCTTCTTGTGTTGTTGTCGATGTAAGGTTTTAACCAACAAGATTGAGAAAATTGTAGTACTCGATTAATTTTTGTAATTCTTAATCCTAAGTCTAAAGCTTGTTGTATCATCCAGTAATGTCCAACATATCGAGACTTGTCGGTTAAAGTCATCATTAATTTTGGCCATCTTCCAGTAGGGGAAATTTCAGTCTTCGGAAGAAGTGGTAAATCATAATGTTGATCATGAAGATGTTCAGGATATTCAAAATTAACATCAAAAATGTAACCAGTTTCACCATGCTTCGGTATATCCATTATGTTTCCAATCGATTCTGGATCTATCCATTTAAAATTATCATATGGAAGGGGATTTGACATTGCCCATCCGTATAAGTTATTTGCATCAAAATAACCCAGGAATGTTGTTGGTTTTGATGCATCATAATCGGGCAGATACTTGTTGTTCGCCTTAAAATGTCGTGTAACGCTTTGCGTCAATCCCCCTCGAACTCCTGACTCTAACATTAAAACCATATCTATATCAGTAAGAAGTTGTATTTTACAATTTGTTTCTTTCAACATGGCTTGCCATGCTAATCCAGGTGAAGTGTACGAATGAAGAGGGTCCAATCCATAAGCTGCAAAACACGTATTTCTAAATTCTTCCATTATATCACATAATAAAGTTACATCTAATTTAACATAAAAATCTGAATATTCTCCTAATGTTCTAAATCCTAATTCGTTCCATACTTTACATGCATGATCATAGTCCTCTTGAGATATGTCCATGTCATAAAGTTTACTTTTGAATTCTTCTTTAGCCGGAAGTGATGTTTCATTAAATCTTTCTAAACTGTCTATGTAATCATATGGAAACACACCTTTCCGAAGTACCAAATCCAGTTTGTCGTTATTTACAATCTTCTTTGTTTCGATGAAATCTTGTTTCCTTAAATTTTCTGAAAGTTTGGATAAACTCGACGGCATAAATCTGTAGGAGTCCAAGAATCTTAGTTTCATGTTTCCAACTTCTTTGGAAAAACTTATAAACTTCTCTGAAGTTTCAGCTAACACATCGATTTTACCGTCGTCTCTTCCTAATTCAGGTATTATAAAATGAGCATCGTACCCACTGAGGTTATGCAGAACCACAGGAATAAATAGTGGTAAACGATAGCTCAAGTTGCATTTATTACAAGCAGCACCCCTGTAATAACCTGTGAGGTGATCGTGATCTTTAACTTTATAATTCTCAATAGTAAAATCATTTTTGCATAAGAAACAACGAGTTGCATTTTCATGTTGAATTTCTTCTTCTTCCTCCATCGGTTTCATTGGTACAATATTTGTATATAATCTTTGTGCATTTCCAGCTATTGAATATAAGTGATCAAGAAATATTTTTTCTACATTTTCACCACGATATACTAGAGGTTCTGAAGTTAATCCATATCTGTTTAAATGTTCTTCTGATAATGTTGATTTAACCATTAAACAAAAACTATTTGGTTTGTGCATTTGATATTTGACACTTTTTCTAGCTTCACAATTTTCATCTTCCATAGGAATTAGTGTTGATTCAAAGTCCGCATATACAACTATAGGGATACGGTATTGATGATGAACCTTTTGAAATGTAACAAATGCTCTGTTTTCCGAAGGTAAATTAATCTTTGCTTCATAATTATTGTTACATAGCCTTTTGTGCTCTTGTAACCATTCTCTTCCTTGTCTTCCTTCTCGTTGAAAATTAAAACATCTCTTGCAAATTATCTTTCTGTGTCGAGCTTTAGAAAGCTGCTTGTTAACAAGAGAGTCGAATTTCTTAATGTACACATAGTGAGACACATCTCCTCGCGTTAGTAGTAGTAAATCCGTATGATCTGGTAGCTCTTCTTTTACAACACGTAAAGGATACACTTTGTTTGAACTATCTAATGCAAAAACATTGATAGATGTACCAGGATTTTTCTTCTCAAATTTTGATATATCTTTCAGTGATACAGGGTAAGTAATTCCTTGAAAATTGTACCTATGTCTTTGATTTTCATAGTGTTGGTTAGGTTTATCGAAATGATTTGGTACAAACTTAGATGTCATCGCATATCTAAAACATTCATTATCTTGATTTTTTACATTAATACATGATCTTGTATCCTTAATTCTTTTGGGCAAAGGAATGTAACTAGATCCCATTAGTCCATATCCATGTTTATGAACTCTTATATCTAATACTTCAATACTTGTAAGACTCCATCCGGATCCTCTTCCTTCGTGTTCCTGAATTTTTGTTAATATTTCTTCTATACAGTTTTCTACTATTGAATCAATGTTTGAACTTTCCATAATGGTTCGGTTTTTTGTTATGAATCCTCTTGGTGATAATTCTTCTTGTACATTTATAAACATAGCTTCTAGTAGTAAACCAAATTTAAGAAAGTTCAATCTTTTCAATTCTTCTTTTAAAGTTTTACTTACAATTGGTTTTGCTTCTCTAATAAATTCTTCTAGCTTCAAGTTTTCATTTTGAATCTTATGATGCATTACTACTTTACCGGGTAATGCAAATACTTGTAGATTCGGTAAAGTAGTTGAAGATGTTGCAGTTATTTCATCTTCTTCTTCTTGTTCTTCTTGTTCTTCTTGTTGTTCTTGTTGTTCTTGTTGTTCTTGTTGTTCTTGTTCTTGTTGTTCTTGTTGTTCTTGTTCTTGTTTTTCTTCTGGGTTGTTGTGAATTAGTTCTTTATGACAGTCTAATAGAATTTCATCGTGAAACGATTCCGAACATTTATCGCAACAATACATGTTGAGATGTTTACTCTTCGAAATTTCACCAAGAAATGAAATGGGCTCTCATGTTCCTCCTTTTATAACGGTTCCCCCACCACTATTTCATCTTCTTCACTATCCAAGGAAATCAAACATTTTGAACAAAAATATTAACCTTCTACAAACTAATTGTTCATTCGTGTTCTTTATTCCCATTGGAGTTTTAGTATATACTTCTTTATATTCAAGCTTTAACGAACTTTCCCCCACCCAACTAATTGTAGTTACTTTTAGGTGAAAATGGCTACAGCACAGACACTTGGTTAAACTAAATTTGTGCATAAATTAACTAAAGTTAAACTAAAAATTCGCATAAATTAAAAGTTAGTTCAAAACTAAAATTCGACAGTATTAAAAAAAAACTCTTACAGTTGAACAAAAATAAACGTTAGTTCAAAACTGAAATTCAACAGTGTTAACCAAATTCTAACAGTCAAACAAATAGGTCAAGGTAATCCAATTTAACGCGAGAACGAGGAATAGAGCACTAAGTGGCATGTTAGTCCATTACCACAAAGTGATCTATTCCTCGCTCTCTATTCTACATCTACTTTTTTCAGTTTACTTATTTATATTAAAATGTTCAAATTTTACTATGTAGAATGTCCATTCTTTCTCTTCAACTCTTCGATTGTTTTTAGCAATTGTAACAAATATTCGTTAGTTTTCACCAAAGTCTTTAGTTTGCTACATCCAATTTCAATGGAAGGTATTATAAGTTGTAATTTTATAAGTTCAATCTTTTCTTTCTTGCGAATTTCTTTCTTTATTATATTATTCCTTATTTTTGCCGAAGATTTAAACTCCATGTTGTTTCTGCTAAAGCCACAATAATAATAAAAGTCTCTTGAAACAACCTGCATTTATACACATTCCCCCACCACTTTATAATCCCCACTCCTTTCCCCTTCTTTTTTATATGTGGAAGGAAGTATTATAATTAGATTCCTAATATTTCTTTTCCTTCTTCACTACGTGGGGGAAGGGTAATTTGTTATTACACTAGTTGTGCAAGAAAATAGCCGCCAGTGTCCACACCTTGTTCGTAGCACTCCATCATAGATTGTGCCCACTGCAACATGCGGTCTCTGTCATTTGGTGTGACAAGGAAAGAATGACTATCACCATACAATATAAAAGAGTCAATTCGTACATAACATCCTGAGTCCAACCATTTATTAGCTTCAGCCATAAACTTTTCTATTGTATCAAATGGAAATTGTGGATCAATTGCTATAACTTTACGTTCTTCACTAAGTTCAACAGTATAATCATCATCGTCCTCATCATCTTCACTTTCACTGTCGTTACTTAAAGTGTCTTCAGATTGTTCAAAAACATCAGAAATTTCAGAAAAATTAAAATTTTCATTCAGATGAGGAGGCATTTTGAAGCAAGAAATATTGTAAACAGCAGAGACGAAACGACAAGAGCGGCTTGTAGAAGAAAAATGAAGGGGTGACCAACGCTCGCTCCGCTTTTATAATAGTATGCAAATGAGGGATAGGTGCTGACCATGACCAGTCATCGACCCAAAGGAGTGGGGGAAGTATTTTTCTTACTACTTGGATGGAAGTAGGTTAGTAGGTCACGAGACTTAGAGTGTTAAAAAATAATGGGGGAGAAACACAACGCTATAACGCGTTGTGTTTCTCCCCCAGTATTTTTTACGCAATAATTTGGAAAAAGCTATGTGAATTTACTTGCTACGCCCCCACCTTGTAATACCATCCAGTTTGTGTCTGAGGAGATAGTCTTTAGAGTCTAACTCATAAACTGATTTCTCTTTGCGCAAGGATTCAATCAATTTAATATTATATCTTACGCCGTTACAAGTTGCCAAAATGTGTTTGTTGTCAATAACACTTTCAAAAAAATAGACACAACCTCTCTTAAGCCTATTTCCTTTCACACCAATAATTTTGGATTGGTATTCAACAGTGGGGGTTTTTGTCACTTGTGGTTCAGAAATGTGTTTTACGACATGTACACGGCAAAAACTTTCGTTTTTTACACATTTCCTCCCACAAGGTGATCCTTTCTTAATTCCCCTAGTAAGCATTTCAGGGCAAGTAGTGGGACGGCTAAATGCCCTACGACGCTCTTCTTGTAATAATTGAAATTGCTCTGAAGGAGCGGGTTTAGGAGTTGGTTTAGGAGCTGGTTTAGAAGCTGGTTTAGAAGCTGGTTTAGGAGCTGATTTAGGAGATGATTTAGTAGCAGGTTGAGAGGAATCAGTTTTGTGATAGGTATGATCTTCAGGTGTACTAAGTGGTGGGGTAGGAGGCAATGGTGATAGTGGGATAATAGGTGTGCTAAGACGATGAACAATGGTTTCAACGGAAGGGGTATTAGGATGGTGGTGAACTGGCTTCTGCGGTGGCGGCATAGTAGTTGATGGTGGTGCGGAGTCCTTTGAAGGCGAAGGCGGTGAAAAAATACTATGAAGTCTACAAGTGTTGGTTGGCGGAAGAATAGCTCCAGAAGTTGAAGGTTGAGATGCAAGTCGATTCTTGTAGCAATCAGGAAGGTTTTTGAGGCGAAGAGTTTTCTTAGGTGCAGGAACAGCCGTAGTAGAAATAGAAGTCGAAGTAGAAGTTAAAGTAGAAGTTGTAGTTGGCAGAGATAACATGGTTGTGGCTCCAAGTTCGCAGCGTAACGTCTGTAATCAGAATGAAATGTTAGCCGCAGTCGGTGCGTCTTTTATAACAATATGCAAATGAGAGGGGTAGCAGCTGGCCGAGACTGATTATTGACCTGGGAGGTGGGGGAAAAGGGGAAATAGAAGGTATTTATTTAAAATAATTCGCATAACTTTTAACTAAAATAAGATAACCAAATTCTTCTTTTACCAAAATGTTTGTCTTACATAGACCTTTACAATGATGTATCGCTTGTCCAAATCCGTCAATCCATTATCAAGTTATAGCCATTTTAATTTTTCAGGTCATGACCGGTCGTTCACCCGTAGTGGGGGAAGGAGTGGGGGTAGGAGTGGGGGAAGGGGGGGGGGGGGGGAATCGACTCCATTTTTTCGGGGGGGGGGGGGAGGGGGGGGGGGGTCATTGACCCTTCCGAAAGTGGGTCAAGGTCATTCAAGATTTATAATGATCCAAGGTGATGGGAACAGTAATACTGTTCCCACCACCCTGTTTGCCTAGCGGTTCCCACTCCCAACCCACTAGTTACGTTCTGCAAGGGAGGTCCCTGGGCCGTCCGCATCAAAGCGTAACTTCCCGTCCGCATCAAAGCGTAACCATTAATTTCAGGGAAACTGGAACAGTTAATGCAGAAACGCAACTCTAACCCCACCCAAACTAATCCCACCCATCATATTCCTAAACAAAATGCAAAAAAAGTCCGACTTGCGGATGTCCCACCCATTTTAAATGAAGTTCAACTGAACTTCTGAATTTACAGTTAATCTACCCCCTAACATCTAGCTGTAAGGCAAAACAAATGCACAAAACAAACATAAATTATTAGTACCAACACATCATTATTAAAAACCAAATAATTCAACACAACCAAATACCATCATTATTCTTAAAATTAATACACCTTAATGCTAAATACCATCATTATTCTTAAAAATTAATACACCTTAATGCTAAACCCAACTTATAACTAACATCGCAATGCGCAAATTATTTCTTAAATTAAATACACCTTACAACTAAACACACACACACACACACACACACACATACTACATTGCATTAAAAAACGCAACATAGTAGAAGAAGTTCAAATATATATAGGCCTACTATATATTTGAAACCTCTTGCTGAGTCGCCAACAACCTTTCGCTATGAAAGTTTGTTGACGACTGACGCTAAGATCAGGCTCGTATTGCTCCTCGGATTCTCGAGTAGTGGGGGAAGTTGTTTCACTCCAGTACAGTGTTCAATCCAGTCCAGTTCGCAGCAGTGTAAAAGGAAGGCAAAGGAGTGGGGAGCGGCGCATGCGCAACAACACAAAACCAAGGTTTGAGGTTAGAATTATCCATGTGCAGTAGCGCTAAAGTGAGTAATACAGGACTAGGCGCATGCGCATAGCAAGGACTGATTCCGGTCCGGAGAACTCGTTGTATGCGCAGCAGGTTTGAGGTTAGAATTATCCATGGCAGCTGCCATGTTTGGTCTGGTTTCACCACATAGAGTCAGCAACCGGTGGTGACCGGTCATTGGCCTAGAAGGAGTAGGGAAAGGTGGTGACCGGCCATTGACCCAGAGGAGTAGGGGAAGGAGTGGGGGAAGGGGGGGGGGGGCTCCATTTTTTTCGGGGGGGGGGGGGGAGGTCATTGACCTTTCCGGTCGGTCATTGACCCCAAGGAGTAGGGATAGACACAGAACCCTACTTCTCTTACTACTCAGGTGAAAGTCGGTCAACCAGTCATTTGCTTGCCATCTGCCGCCATCTGGCTGGAGTTATTGCCTCTATAAAGGTGGGTAGTTTATCGCGCTACAAACATTCATTGCCTCGCATCCGCTCGGTCATCATCTCTCATTAGTTTTATGTTATGCCTACTTCACTTACTAGGTTTGAGGTTAGAATTATCCATGGAATAGCCTTCGTAAATTCTAACCTATAAAATTACTACTCTGGCATTCTGTTTCAATTTCTTTTACACTTCATTTTATATCTCAGTCTTCTTTTAACTTCTGAACTTAACACATCGGTTATAATGACTGCACAATGTTTAAAATTAAAGCTTTTGCGAACACAACACATATTACGAAGTACTTCTAAACCTTCAATTTCAAAGTGTAGAACTAATTTAAATAGAGTTAGGAAGAAGTACAGTTTTAACCCATTATACTCAAAGACTTCGCAGGTTAATGTTGATGATAATGTTATTTACAACATTTTGCATTCTATGTTACAATTCAACAACTTTGAACTTGTTACACCTATCGACTGTGTTCAACAAGTTTTTTTATTTTACCCCTACTATTCCTCATATAAGCGCTGTCACCACAATTCCTACTTCATGCTCCTCTATTCTCTTCAGCTAAGCTAAAGTTTGAGGTTAGAATTATCCATGGCGGCCGCCATGTCTAGTTCAGTTTCACCACATAGAGTCGGCGACCGGTTATTGGTCTAAAGGAGTGGGGGAAGGGGTGGTGGGGGGAAGGTTGCCGTTTTATAAGCCCTCTCCCTAGGCGGCGCTTCTCATTCGATCGCCAACTTTCAAACGATAAACACCTCTCCCATGGCACGAATCAATTATCCCGCTATCACCAACTACTTCAACTTAAAACTATTTCTGGTGATAGTTGGATAGAATTTTTTAAAACTTACTCTGGATGACCTTGACATATTTTCCGCATCTCAGTTATAAGTTTGAATTTCAATTTTCAACTAACTCTTAATTTTTCTTCAACTGTTAGAGTTTCGTCAACACCGACGAATTTCAATTTTGAACTAACTTTTAATTTTAATTTTATGCGCAAATTCACTTCACCCTAACGCCAACACTATCGCCATCTCCACCCCAACCTATATGGCATAAAATATAACTACAGCATCTCATATATACCCTCTAACCCCCACCGGAAGCTATGTGACATGGCAGCTGGCGCCAGCTGCCGCGGCACGTGGCCCGGTGGGCACGTGGCCGGTTTTAAAAGTGACCAAAACACACTACTTCAATACACTTCCAAATCAAGGATTTCTAAAAAAAACCGTCAATGTGCTTTATTAAAAACAATTTTGTGTTCTATGTGCTATACGTCATTTTTTTGGTGTAGCCTATCTTTTACACTATATTTATTCATAATTTCAAAACCAATATCACGTGATAGACATATTGCTGTATGTTATTATTTAGTATAAAAATAATTTCAATTATAAAATTATGTTCATGAATGTTTCCAAACATGCTTGTTACAATGATGAAATAGAAAATGCCTTATCATGAAAACAGCAATACAAACTGTTCATATTTTAATCACAGAGAGAAATCATAAATGCAACAGGCTAGATGTCTGAGTGGTTACAGTGCTTGACTTTAAGTCCAAAGGTGGCCAGTTTGATCCTGAGAAGAGTTAGAACCTTTTTAAAGGTTTCATTCCGGACCCAGTTGCCATTAGTCATTCAGCTATTAATTAATGATTATTTCTAACAACTGGCCTATGTTAGTAACAAGACTGGGGTTTGGACTGTTCCCCGTCAAAACGTAAAAAATTGCCACTGGTGACGATAAACACAAAATTTAAAAAATGAAAAAAGAGAATGCCTTTAAACTTGAGAGAGGTAGAAATACTCGTACATACTAATAACTTATCTCATTTTGTGTTGTTATAAAATCAAATATAACAAAAATTAGATATATCTTCCCACAAAAAAGCTGATTTTCCTTATCAACATAATTCTGACTTTGTATCAACTAATAGTACATAATTAGTTTTATATTAGGTAAATGAAATTGACAAATTACACTTATTATTAAAATTTACTAATCTATTGATGTTTTCGACGTTAGTTTTCACTATACATTATAATATATGTCGGTTATATATTTTATTGTATGATAATAATTAAATCGTTACTGGTTGATGAAAAGCATTTTTATTGTACTGACCATCTTATCACTACGGAAAATACAAATATAAAAACTATATTTAAATTGGAAATTTATGTTTAAGGGTAAAAACTAGCAAAAGTTACCACTCAAAAAGTTTAGGTAACATTCTAAAAGAGAACTAAATTTGTAAACAGGGAAATTGAAATGTTCATTAAGTAAAGTGATGTACAATAATGGCCTAAAGTGCGGAATAAAAGCACCAGGTGAGCTTAAAAGCTTTCCCCTGTCCTGCACTAAGCTGTTCATTGCCATTGTTGTTGTTTAGTTTTGTTGTTTATTGCCTTAAAACACCTGTTGTAATAATAACAATAAGTATTTTCAAACCGTGTATCCATACGGAAAGAATAATTTTGTATAATGTAAATGAGTATGTTAATTTTAAGGCAAATTACTAAGTTTATAAAAATTCCAAGCCAATTTTGAGAACAATAAAAGTTTGTATTTTTAGTTAAAATTTTTTTATATGAAAATTTACAATTTCCTTTTGATCACATAAAAATTTTAATGGATCAAATTAAAATTATATTTTCATAAATTAACATTTTGAATCTCACAGCAGGAATAAATTTAAGTCCTATTGCAACTGTTTCTTTCTTAGAAAACCATCGCTATCGCTGATCATGTTTCTTAGAAGCCTTTTTTATTGAAACTGTGAATTGAACATCCATTAATACTGGTATAATATATCTGTCTTCCGATTTATTAATTAGCTTTTGTCAGTATTATTCTACAACTTTTTGTATTGTTATCAAACATAACAGTTTGATAGTTATCAGTAGACATAATTATATATACGGTTGACGCTCTCTCTTACGTTTAAGGGGAATCGCTGGATCGTATTGGAGTGATTTACAAGTGATAGTTTAAATAGTTATACAATATTTGTAAAATATGCCATCAAAAAAATGGAGTTATTGATATTTCTCTGCAGAAAACATAGCGTTTTCATTATATTAACCAAAATTAAATAAATTTTTAATGGAAAAACCACAATAACTCCGTTGTTTATTGTTAGATCCTCAAAAATTGGGTAACATTCGTTAAATATTTTAATTTGGCATGTTATTAGTATTAACTACAAAAAGCAAAACATATTTTAAAATTCACAATATGGGATACCTTAGGAATCGTTGTTTTTGTTCTAGCTTAAACAATAAAATGTTTAAGGTTAAACCCAATTGATAAATGTTGAAGAATCAAAACCCTTTGGAATTAAGTTAATGTATTCCATCAAAGTCAAAGTAAACTGATTTAAGTTGAACTTTTCCGTAATCCTTTAAAGTAAATCTCTTACCATTCAAAGGCTATGCCGTACTTATACAAACAATTATCATATCACTGTTGCATTTCAATATAGTCTGACTTGAATTAAACATCATTACCACAATGTAAAATAGTAACTATAATAATTTAACTACTTTCACTCGAATATCAACGCAACATGATAATGTTATTATTGAGTACTAAACACATATTCTTGGTCTTAAAATGGTACGAAATAGTTTTAGATTTAATTAATAATATTAATTACAACAGTAAGTCTTAAATCTTATTCTTAAAATTATTTGTAACAGTATAAAACAGGTATATTTGGAGTTTATTACAAATTAATCTTTCTTTTAGAATTGCATGAAAAAATTCTTACGAAGACATTTATTTACATTTGATCATATATACATGCAGACTGGACGGAATAAGAGGGAAGGAAAAATATTTAAGCTCTTTAATAAAATTTGTATTTATCATTATTGTTTAAAATAAGCAAACATAATACAGGGTGATTCACGATGAACTGCAAAAATTTCGGGAGCTGATTCTACACATGAAAATAAACAAAAAAGGCCATATAAACATATGTCCTAATCCTTCGTTTAGCCGCTAGCCGCCATTTTGTGTTTACACGTAATAATTTTTATCCCCGTAATGAATTGATGGATTTACTTCATATTTGGCATGGGCCTTTATCAAAATAATGGTAATTTCTAGAAAAATAATTATTATTTTCCAAGGTCTATTTTTAAAATGGCAGCCATTTTAAAACTTTCAACTCAAATTTCTCAAAAACGGCAAATTAAAAAAAAAATTATTTCAGGAAAAAAGTTGACAAATTAAATTATCTAAACAATGTTACCAAGTTTGTAAGGGTCTAACAACAAATAACGGAGTTATTTGGATTTTTCTGCAAAAAAAAAAAAAAACATAGACTTTGCATTATAATTAATGCAAATTTAGGTTATTTTAATAGAAAAATCTCCATTATTCCGTTATTTGTCGTCAGATCGTTACAAACTTGGTATCATTGTTTAAATCATTTAATTTGTCAACTTTTTTGTTTGAAATAAAATTTTGACAAAATTTGCCGTTTTTGAGAAATTTGAGTTTAATTTTTTAAAAAGGCCGCCATTTCGAAAATAGACATCGGAAAATAATAATTTTTTTTCTGGAAATTACCGTTATTGTGATAAAGGTCCATGCTAAATATGAAGTAAATCCATCAATTCATTTCAGAGATAAAAATTATTACGTGTAAAAAACAAAATGGCGGCTAGCGGCTAAACGAAGGATTTTAGAACATATGTTTAGATGGCCTTTTTTGTTTATTTTCATGTGTAGAATCAGCTCCTGAAATTTCTGCACTTCGTCGTGAATCACCCTGTATTTATCCGTATTGAATTTCAAAGGTGAACACAGCAAAGGAATCGCTTTACGTTAAACCCTCCTCTATATGTGGGTCAGAGTATATTCATGCAAAGACACACATTTATATTTTTTATCATATTGATTCTATTTGCATGAATAGAAGATATTGTAAACTTTTTTTTAATTTCCTTATATTGTTAGATTAGAAAATACTTGTTATACTAAGTAATAGCTTAAAAGGTTACTTATAATAGCCTAGTTAGCTAATAATTATAATAAGTTGATAATAGTAGAATTGCCATATTAAATGTGTAATAAAATAAGATATAAACAACATAAATTACCTATTTAAATTAATCTTTATAACTCAGTGTATAGTTAAATAAAAGAATTTATAATTAAAAAAACCTATTAACTTACTTTTGTTTAAATTATTGTAATATAAGAGTATAAAGATTTTTAATATCATAGACATTATTTAATAAAATATAAAAATATATTCGTAAGCAATTGACTTAAATAATTTTAAATGTTAAAATATAACCAATCCTAAAATTATAATAAAGTAAAATTATAAAGTTGGTTAACTTAATTAACGTTATAAAGATTAATGCAGTTTTTATATTAAATTTTAATACTTTTTTCATAATTAATAGATATATATAGCCTACTTTATTAGAGTCTTATAAATACAAATCTGAATCGTACACCTAAAATAATGCATGTTTCAAAGTATTCTGCTAAAATTGTTTTTAATGTGGGGTTTCCTATAAAATGTTCTAATCTCTGTTAATGTTGATTCTAAGACAGACTATAAGAGGAAAATTATAATTCATTAATAAAAATTAAATACCTAACTAAGAAGATTTAGTATTGACTTTAATATTCTAATATTATACGATGATTTATGTATCATTGTTAAATTAAAATATAAGCTATTATATTTATAGAATCTCAAACATAATTTGTATTGCAACTAACATAATTGAGATAGTAAGAGATACTACTAATTATTGAAGCAGTATTATTTACAGTGAATTATTTGCAGTGAATATTATAATAAGTGTATTTCATAAAGATTTAACAATCAGATTAGAATTTAAATCATGCAATCGATTTAGGTTTTAAATTGTATATTTTTTATGTGATTTTACACATGTACCGCAGAAATAAAAATTATTTTGTAAAAATTTTCAAGTAAAGTTTTTTATAAAGGACTAAATATGTAAAATTACCTTTACACAGTAAATAAATATCATAAATATAATTGTTATAAATCATCATTAATGCTGAATATTCCAGTAAAATAATACTATAACTGGTAATAACATAAATAAAAAAAAAAAAATATTAACTGAAATACATATTCTTAGGATAGCCAGTGAGGCAAAGTTTTAAAGTACAGTTATTTTTGTCACATTTTTCGACGGTTTTTCCACCCTAGGACAAGCTGTTCCGTACTGTACACCGTTGTCGTCACTTTTTGTTGACAGCTGTCACTAAAAATTCACAAAAATAAATCTGTTCCTGACTGTCCTTTCAAATAAATTAAAATTAATATTCCTAAATTTTACTGATGTTTATTTAACATATACATTTTCATATGTATTTGAGTGAACTAAAATTTAATTGAAAGTTTCAAAACAATGTTTATTAACAAGTAGATAATTATTCCCTAACTCATAATAATAAATCATCTATAACTATGGATAAGTATTTTAAAATATTTAATATACTTCTAAGACGAACATCGTTAAAAGACTGCACCGATCATATTTTTCACGATATAATGATTTAATTTTTTTATTTATTAAAGACATAAAACTGTCCAATATAATGTTAAAACTACTTAAGTAATAAAATAAGTGTTAAATATATTGATAACACTTTTTAGGTGACATTTTGGACTCATCATTATGCTTAAATTTGAATAATAAAAGCTCTCTGGTGTCATGGTGATTAAACTATCTGGTTGTTTCACCTTTTGTTTAAGATAAAGATGAAAAGATTTGACAATTGTAAATTCTTTAAAAATAAATTTTTAATCAGATGGTGTACATAAATTCAGTGACAGTGTAAACTAAAGTAGACTTTTAATTGAATTCGACAACATCATTATTGTTTGGCACACAGATGAAGCAATAACAACCTGTTTTACAATAGTTTTTTTAATTCTCATTTATACATAAAACATGCCTTGTGGTTAGTTTTTATGTTGCACTTTCTGATATTAAAACAAGCCTAATTACGCTTTGTGGACCAGGTGTTGGAGCACAAAGTAGGAAATTCATTTTAGTAATGGCTGGGCTAATTCTAAAATACTTTAGTAAGATGGCCTCATAACTTCATTATTCTTTTCTTCCAGTGTTTATTCTTATTTCATTATTCAAGGCTTTGTTTATCTAAATATTTAAGTAAAAATTTTGATTATTTTTAATTTTGTGCAGTCATATCTGAAAGTTTTTCCTAAAATAACAGTCAAAACAATATGGATCTCATTAGTAAACAAAGATTTTAATTTGATATTTCCAAGTGTCTTCAAAGTAGACCTATAGCAATTAAAGTGACAACATTTATTTGAGAGAACCACACATCAAAATTTGGAGTACACGACCACATTTCTGTGTCTTTCTACAAAGGATACCACATCAATAGAAACATTCACACTGAACTTTTAGCCAATTTTCCTGTGTGGTCTGATATTTAGTACAAACGATAAAGTCATTGGAATAACTTGCTCTTTGACGTAAAAATAGCATTGCATGACTTAGTTGGCAGTTGAATAGAATAATTTAATTAAATTTTCTTTTATCTTTTAATATCAGAATACACAATTTCTTTTATCTTTAAGTCTTACACTTTTTAAAGTGAACATTTGAATTACAAATTGTAGAAGATTAAGACATTTTATTCTTAAATATGATAACATGTATTATATTAAATGAAATTATATAATAGCTATATCTGTCTTTGTCTGCAGATAAAAGAAGGTGTTATTAGTCTGTTTTGTTTGTCTCTTTATTAAATAGCCCGACTATAAGTGTAAGATTGCAATAGACTTAATTATTCGTAAAAACACAATAGGAACATTAAAAATTTTATTCACGAATTAGGAAGAAAGATGTACTCTGTTCATTTCACATTCGCTGCAAATAAAAAAAAGTATCAATAGAAGAAAACAATTTACTTTCCTAAATTAATTTTTACGATTTCAATAGCATGACTATGTTATTGTTTTACAGTTTTAACCTGCTCTTTACTAATGTTGTTTTTATAGAGGGTCTACCGGCTTTTTTAGGTATTATTCCTGTCAAAAACCCAAAGTGAATTATTATCATGTTTAAAATGTTCTACAAATCCATGGTTAAAACACAGCTGCTAATTTGTATATTTGATAAAGGATCGTTTTATTTAGAAAGAGCTTGTCATCATACGTAAGTTTAAACTTTGTATACCTCTTTGTAATGTATATGACAAATTGAAGTGAACAAAAAAAGAGGTGACAGCCATGTTCAATTCAATTCAACCCTTCTCTAGAACAAACAGAGAACATGCTGACAAAAATGTCCACTTCATTTCACACATTTTATTGTATTTGTTCAAAATATTTGTAATGAAAATTTATTCCCTCATAATTTAATTTTTATTTTAAGTGAATATTATCTATTGCAATTAATATTTAACCTAGTATTGTTTAATAAAAAGTATAAAATTAATAATTTATCTAGTAAAAAAATTAAACTATACCAAAATTATTTGTTAAACTAAATTATTACATCAAGAAATTCAATAGATCTTTTAATTAAATAACGAATATTTGGAGAAAATGTTTTGAGTTTACAATAGGTATCTAAATAAACAACAGGCTAGGATGGCGAGGTGATCTGATATTTATATGACTCTTCATCATCTTCGGTATATTTATTCCTTGAACACAACCATGTGATTTAGGAATAAAGTATATTCTCTTTTGTTCTCAAATGTTTGACTAACTGGTTTTAGTAAGATTGGGTTTTCGCCTTTTTTAATATTTAGAAATTTAATGTAGATTATGATCCGCAACGAAAATACATCTATAATAATTTATAATATTTAAGTGTATTTTATCTAAATTCAATGAAATTTCTTCATGGATGCCCAATGATATTTTGTTACTTTATAAGAAATGTTAAGATAATATCAGTAATATATTCCATTGAAAATATTTAAAAAAAATTTAACCTCCACTGCCCGTCGACTTGGGTCCAGTAGACTTGTGAGGATACAGCAAGGTACTGTTATGGTATTAAGTCACATAAGCTAGCCAGAGGTGACCGCTCAGGTTTGTGCGTTTAATTGCGTCACCCGGGATCGAAACGGGGACCGCTGGTTTGTGAGGCCAGAACTCTACCAACCAAGTGCCACTCCCGTTTATCATATACATACTTTGTGTATTTTTAACATAATATAAACTGCTAAAATAAAAAATTACATGAAGTGAAACTTTTTTGGCTTTCATTTTTTTCATAGTTGTGGTTATATAATATAATCTCATATAAATTTCACCAAATGTAAGTTCAAACCACACACACTACCAGTGGCGTTGGATTTAATATAAAAACAACTCAAATTTATGTTATAATGTTATTATGAAATACATGTTTTAGAACGTCATTTCAAGTTTGTACATTGTCTCGATTTTTTAATTGATTGGAACGATTTGGAGAAACTGGTTTTGAAAGTTTGCCCAATGTTATTCTTGTGGATCTAAAATGAATCTTAACAGCCCCTTCCTAATTATTAGGTATAGAACAAAAATTAAGAGATATAAAAGGACTTTAAAATATGCATACAATCCAAAATGGACACATAAATTCTGGTTTACTATTTTAAAATCTTTCCTTAACCCCCAGAACCCAAATTTTGGATATTGGATTTGACATATTTTAAATACCAAAAGTTTTCTCTTTTGGTAACTGGGAATTTTTTAGAAGACAATGTCTTTATGTGCAGCTGTTAGAAAAATCCTAGTTGATTGAAGTCATTTGTTACACCTTTTATTTTCATTATCTGGATGATAAATATTCGTTTTTTTTTAACTTATAATTATTAGTTAACACTTCGTTGTAAATTTCCCCCCTAAAGGATCAGCAATGTATTTATAAAATGACTTAAAAATATTTTTAAATATAACATATGGTTTTATACAGTAAAAGAATGCTGTTTACAACGTTCAGTTATGTAATATATTAACATTTACAAAATTTTCCCATCCTACACATAAAGTTCTGATAATTTTTAGTTTGGATTATTTAACATTTAAAAAATATCCTTCGATGGAAAAAATCTATCTATCTATATAAATAATACGTGATTCCCTTTTTTGTTAACACTACTCCTCCCTTATTTCTGGACCAATTTTAAAGTTTAAGGTGTCAAAAGAATGGTCTCAGTTCGTAGTTTTGCAATAAGGTTTTAGATTTTTGATATTTTAATTCTGAAGCTCACGGGAAGCCCTCAAAGTTTATTTCTTATCCATAAGATTAATATGGAAAAAAATTTATATTGAATTGCTAAATAAAACAGTTGTTGATAGTAAAACAAACAAACACATGTCAAAAGCTAGCAGAATCAGGGCTGGAGAAAAATGCTGTAATGTAATAGAGTTTGTTTATATTTCTCCACAGTACTGCAGCTGAATAGAAGCAATTGAACTAATGAATGGTACTGAAATATCAAAACAATTCCATACTTAAAGGAGTGTCTATGTGTGGAACAAATTGTAAGTTCTACTTTTCCCTCAAAATGTATAGTTTTGGCTTGAACTTTGTACTTATATTTATTAAAATAAATATTTCACAAAAATAAATTTAGTAACTTAATCTCAGAAAAGTTGATTTTCCTGTACAAAAATAATATTGGAAATTGAAATTTTTATGTTCTTTTTGTGGATTATCAGATTGGTATTTAAACAAAAACGAAAGTTTACAAAAATTAAAATAAAACACCTAATGTTTGCGCATGGGTTTTCAAACTGCTGTTAGCTAGGAAAAGGAATGTATATTGGTGTAAATTAATTAACCGGTTTAATGTGATACTCTAACAAATCTAATGCAACAAGAGTGGTTTTCTATATAGTTGTAGTGCAATATAGGCTTTCTATAAAGAGAAATTAAATCAAAATAAAAATGCCACATCAAGCCAAAATGGGCCACACCAAAAAGATGTAGACTAGATTTTGTTAATTTTCATGATTTCTTTATTTAAATGATGTACAGTAGTGCCATGGTAAGTTAAATTACAGAGGATTTAGTCCGTTATAATTAGTTATAGTGTTTGCTTATTCACTATGTCGACTACTAACTCATACTATTAGAAAAACAGCCGCAGTGAGCCGCATAGCTTATACAGGACCGGGGAGTTGACATAAATATTGATTGTTCTTCTATTGTTATTTACGTTTTTTGTGTGATGAACTATCTAGATCCAACATCTGTGAATTCGTTAATTTTTTTTAGGCACAGGCATTAATCCTAGCTAATATGGACCTAAAATAACAATCATCAAATCTCAAAACCCTCTCATTGGGAAGTTTGAGAATTATTGATGAGGATCGATTGATGAAATACCAATGTGGTGTAAACAGATTTTCACTACAATTTAATTTTCATTCAAAGTAACTCGGTAAATTACTATGGAGCATGGTTCGATCACCAGGTACCCTTCATGAATGCAGCGCATTGAGCTGCACGGGCCCCCTAGTATTTCTCTGAGTATCCGACTTAAAAACTATACTCATAAAACATGCAAAAAATGCAGTTTAGGTGGGATTTTCTGAAAGCCTATTTCCATTAAAGTTAAGGTACTTTCCCGAGCTTAAGCTCGGTCCCCCTGGTTCTATTCATAAAAGAGGGAATATGTATGTTGCCTATGGAATCCAAAACCGCTCGACAGATGGCAATGAAACTTTCAGGCATTAATCAGCATTATTCAAGGATAGTTTGTGTGTAGTTAAGGTGCAAATCTGACTAAAGGGCTCTGACCCAGAGGGCATACAATAGTTTGAAAAAAATCTGTTCAACTCTTTTGTTGAACTTGAATCCTCAAACACTTATTTAAAAGTTGATCTGTGATTTGTACTTTATTCCTCTTATATCTATAAAAAGTCATATTAAAATTATCATGTTTGCAAAAATTTCATTGTTGTTACTATTTTTTATGTCTATGACTCTTAATATTACATTATATTTTTCACTATAATAGTGTTATTTTTGAAATATTTTATTATATTAAAATAAGATATGAGTCTTCCAATCAAGGGTTTTTTGTTAATCAGGTTTGCTAAAAGTTTAACAGTTTTAGTTTTAAAAGTGGAAAGGTATAGAACTGATAAGGAAAAATATCCTGCTGTTTTCTTTAAATTTTGATTAGTTATAAATATATTTTTCATTCTAATAATTTTAATATATTTATCTCTTATCGTTGTATAAGTTTTAAATGTTTCGCAAAATCATGATTACACATGATACTCACCTCACGACAAGAATGTACGTAGATGTTTTGAGAAAAGGATTTTTTTTTAAATATTGACGTTTTAAAGGCTTGGTTATCCCGACACTCTTGGCTTTTGGATGACTTCCAAAAGGGAACTTGGCCTATTTTGCAGCTGTGTAATACCGACATCACGTTTCGATGATGTTTTTCTTAATTATTTTCGATAAAAAAGATAACTTTTTGGAATAATAAAAACATCATAATGTAAAAGTTTTACCATATATGAAACGTATCTTAACATTTTAATTAAATATAAAATTGATAAAATTAATAAAGCAATAAAAAAGTTAGGCCCACATAAAATGTTTTTTATTCACAAAAAGACAAAATAGCCTGTATTCATGCATAAAATTACACAATTTTAAATACAGGACAAACGTCCATTTCTAACTCCATAACAGACCCTGCATACAAATGAAGTATAAACGACAATGGATCCATGTTTTGTTTATGCTATTGTTTTAATAACACTTTTTTGTTTCAATGTATTAAGGAGCATATTTATCTAATAAAATGTTAAATTGTCTAGGTTTGACAAACACAGTATTTTGTTTTAGCTAATCTACTTACCTAGCCTATTAAAACCCTGATTATTTCTTATTTTTATATAAAAAATAATAATATAAATAGTGAACAAACTAATGACAAAAACATTTTTGACAAATAACCTTAATTACTACTTATATATAAATAATAACATAAATTTAAAGAGTAATCTAAAACAAACATTTTAATAATATGGAAATATAAAACCTGATTTTAAAATCTCTACAGATCTGATTATACACACTACATATGTCTTTGCGATATCAAAATCATGTTTTTGCTAGTTTTTCGTACGCCAATGGAGATGAACTAAAACATAAAATTCGATTAATTAAATACTGATTCAATGAATTATTTTAATCTATTGACCTGAACACAGAACTATTAAATTATATAAATGTAATCAACTGATTTTAAAGGGTTTTATAAACCATGCAATAAAAACATACATTTTGTCGCCGAAAGTATGCACGAATTTCTTATAGTTCAAAACATGACATGTAAAAATATTTATTACATGCACTGTAATATAATACCTCAAGAATAATACCTAAATATTATCGAAATAATTAATGACAATGTAAAATTTATTTAATAGCTTATCACTTATCAAAAAACGTATCACAGTATTTTATTTACCATTAGGTCAACAACTCAAACGATTGAAAGGTAAATATATCTATTGTTCATTCAAGAAAACCATCCTGAGGCAATGAAAAGGTATTGTATTAAATAATAAATATTTGTTCTTTTTTTCTCATGACGGATGCATGTCGTCAGAAGCACGCATGTGCATGCATTTAACCAAACATATTTGCAAGCAGTAACAATAAACAGTAGCGGCCAAACGCTATCATCCGTCCCACAAACATCAGGTTAATGGCCATGGTATTATCAATGCAATATTTCATCCGATATCTTCTGAATGGGTAATACATCATGTTGGTGGTGCTCATCAATGTTGACAAGAGAAAGTCAAAACACTTTGTAATGGTTTTGAATGAGGATGCAGATATTCGAATCTACATTGAGTGCATTAAAATGGAAAAATCTGAGGTTTTTAAGTTAGACTTCAGTATTGCTATACGTATATAAAGCGCATATTTAAGTGTTATACAAAAATAGTACATACACTAAACGTAAACTATTGTGGGAATTTTGTAAAATTAAATACAAATCTATAAAATAACCCTCATGAACATGTTTGTACGGGATGTATAAACCTTTTCAAAACTCAGAGTCTGAAAAGGGATCAACTTATGGAAATAGGATTACAAATGAGTGTTCAGAGAGAACAAATGTTTCAATTTTTTTCAACGGATAAAAACTGTAAAAGGGATAAACTGGGTAAAAGGGATAAAAGCCTAATAATTTAAAAGTTGGGTTTTCCTTTACATTTTATAACCTGATAATTATTAAGTTTTTAAGGTAAATAATTATGAAATTTACTACATCTTAATATCAATTTAAATTACAAACAAAAATTGAAGTTAATTAATTAGTATATAATTTTTATTAAATCAACTGTACAAACAATTTCAGTGTGATGTAATACGAAAGTTAATATGGATCCTAATCATCATTTGTCTTGGATTTCGACTTAATAAATGTTGAGTTTTTTTTCAGAGAGCAGGAAAAATACTTCTATTCTTTTTTTATAGATGTAGATGTAGTTGTAGACTAAATGTAGATATAGGTTTAGTTGGACCAGTTCATAAAACTTGGCCTCGATCGAAAAGCGTTATTTTATTATTCAAATGTGTTTAATAAACGATAACAGTTATTATTATTTTACTAAAAGTGGTTTAAATACCTACTTTCTGTAATCCACTGCTGGGCAACTAGTTTCGATTAATGAGTGAATCATCATGAGGCAGTAGAGAAGAAGATTGAAAAAGAAGAAGATGATTATTCACTCATCGAAACTAGTTGCCCCAGCAACTAACAACGGATTTCAGAAAGCAGGTATTAAAAAAAACTTTTAGCTTTTCAACGTAATACGGAGGTTAGAACCATTCAACATATTATTTTTTCAACATACGGTTATTATTGTATGACATATTAAATTTTCAACTATTTTATTTCAAAACAAAAGAACAGTTATTAAATTATGGTATTTAATGACAAGAAGGAAAAGTGTTTATAACTGCAAAACAAATTAATTTACTACGGTATCATAACCTATTAAATTATTATGTATTAAATTGTGCTCATCACGTACTAAATCATCATTTATTAAATAGTATTCACCAAGTATTTAACCACAAAGTTTAATGAAATAAAACGATATATTTCAATTTGGAAGAAAGACATAAATTACATAGTATATGAATGTTTCGTATTAATATCATATTCCTTGAAATATTCATATCATGTCACTAATAATTCTTGTAATATGCCATGACAAGAACATAATAATAAAGCGCAGTGCCGAATGAAGTTTAATATTTGCAGTATCTGCGCTATTTTGTGTCTGCAATATATCAGGGTAATATCCAACAATTCTTTTCTTTGCTTTCCTTACAGTCTAAGAATTTATAATCCTTCTCCCCTTTAATTTTGTATAGGTTTACTTTAATCTAAGTTTTTCGTATTATTTCCTAAAGAGTATTAATTGAACTTAATGCTTAAGATAAAATACACAAAATAATAAATATAAAAGTGTGTAATTACGGGCTAATAATTTCTTGTAATTCTGTTCTTGATAAAAAATATTTCTCATTCTTAAAAAAAAAAAAAAAACTATTATTTATATTTATTATTGTTAGCTAAATGATATTATTACTTATAGTGTAAATATCTATTTGGCTATCTTCATCATCAAATACTTTTAATAAAGTAGTTATAAATTTGTAATATGTAATGTAAAGAAATTTACAATATCAATAAGCAGAATCTGTTAAATATGACCAAAATGTCCTCTAGAAAAAAGCAAAAATATAAAATAAACAGAAGATAATTCAATAAATATGTAGTAATAAAACTTTGATTTCGCTTTGTGAAATATAAATTTCATTCTAATCTCAAGCGGGCTCTTTTGAAAAACATCTAAAATGTTTAATGTCACATGTTTAACATCACATTTTAAAATGTTTGGACTTTATACGTTATAAAAATCAATATCAACAAAAAATAGATCACCATTGAAATTATAAAGTTCATGCATAAAGTAATCAAGTTCATTATATTAAATAAAGATGAATTGAATCTTAACGAATGACACCTTCAAAACAACTGGCTGATTCAACATAGCAGGATTTCCCTAAAATCAAAGATTTTTTTATTTTTGAGTAATCGAATAAAAATAATTTCGTGCAATGCAATCATTCCGAAAATAAATTCTAAAAAATACAATTAACAAAAATTATATATAGTTAAGATATTAATCAATCAATCAAATATCACTCAATAATCAATCAAGTGAAAAATAAATAGCCTAAACTTAACATACGACACAATATTTAACTTATGATGACAAGCAGGTTCATGAGCTTGATTTAACCCTAATAACTAAATAAAAACTCCCTGTTAACCAGTTTAAAACTTTATTGAGAAAATTTGCTTCTACTCATGCAGTAGAACTTTATGTTTTAAAAACGTTATATGAAAGAATTGCCACGATTGACGAATGTTCTCGAGTAAAATGCATGTAACTTATTTTGCAGGTTTTCCAGCTAAATTTTCATCAACCAGCAAAATTATTTAATTGATGATTATGTTATATTTTCCACAGCGACCACTGGTGTTTATAGCACAGATGGTTTTGTTGATATAAATAAATTCCTTTGCAAAATATAGCATTTTTATCATTTAATTAACATTATTATAAATTTTCTCATTGGAATTTGTACATACAACGATGGTTAATTTTCATCTCTTAATTTTTTTCCTAACTAATATAAACTTACAATATTTAACTATTACTTGGATCAATTTTCATCATTTACAACCGAAATGATGAAAATTGGCCAAATATGTATGAAGGTAATACTTTTCAAGTCGTTGGTACGCCCTCTCCTTGAATACTATTCTATTGTTTGGTCTCCACATCAAGCCGGTCACATCGACATGCTCAATAGAATTCAAACCAGGTTTGTCCGGCTTCTCGGGCTTAAACTTGGTTACCGTTTCCGTGATGTTCCTGTTGAGGCTCTGGAGAAGACATTTGACTTGCAGTCACTCTCTTTAAGACGCAAGTTCACTGACATCAATTTTCTACACAAACTGGTCAATGGAAATATCGATAGTCCAGTGCTGCTGAAGGAAGTCGATTTTGGTGTGCCTCATCGAAGTACTAGATCTCGGCCTGCCTTCAATGTAAAGTTCCAGCCCACAAACTACGCTCTCAATCACGGGATTTCAAGGCTGCTGAGGACTGCAAGAGATATTTCATCGGTAATTGATTTCTACAAGGACTCTCCAACCTACGACCTTCAAAAGACGTCTAAGGCAGCTATTCGACGATCAAGATCAGTGAATTGGTGTGCAATTGTGTTTCTCTATCGAAAGGCATCAAAGGCCAACGAGTGTTGTATGTCTGTAGTATGTTTTTGGTGCTTTGCTTGCTATTTATTATTTGAGCCAATGTCACGCAGCCATTCTTTTTTATCTATTTTTGTGTTTCTAGCATTAGTTTTCAATTTTTGTGCTTATATTTTGCCTTGTCTCATTTTGCTTGTAACTCACAATGTCTGTTTCACTAATATATGCATTTCAGCATGTAATACTAAAATACAATATTGTTCTTGGCATTATTACTTAGCAAGATAAATTGTCATGCTTATTTATTGAATTTTGCCCATTGTTGTGTAGTTTAGATGTCTGTTGTATGTTCTTAGCACTTGTTTTTTAGCATGTATTATTTTTCAGCATGTATTCCTGGCATGTATAAATTACCATACTTAGTATTAATTATTTGTTAGGTCACTGCCTCAGTCTATTCTGTTTAGATGGTTTATTAATCTTTGCATTACTGTAGTACTTTTTTGTAGGTTTATTCACAAAATTTGCTTGGCACCACACATTGTAAATTGAATCCATCTTGTACTAAAATTGTTCTGTACATCATCTGTAAATATGGCGATTGCTGTTGATTAATAAATAAATAAATCAATAAATTTTAAAACATTTAAAATATCTAGTTTTCATTCAAGGATAGAATTCTAAAATCATTCATTAAACAAATCTTTATCGCTGTTTTATTTTAAAGTAAAAAAAGCTTGACATCTATATTTTTCTTCTATGTAGTCATGTACCCTTGATTAAGTGATGCATATTAAATGGTTCCCTTGATTTTAGCACGATTTAGATAACGAAATTTCATTAATCTTCTAAACAAAAAATTCAACTAGTACTACAATAACTTTCAGCTCCACAAACAAACGAGAGAACTCCACCCCGATCACCCGCAGACAGGGACAGCAGTTTTTATGACTGCAATATCCAGCAGCTTTAATTTTCAGTTCCGGATCACGTAAAAGCCGTGCATCATTCGCTACCTCCCCCCCCCACCCCAGCGATTGAAAAAACTAATATTTTGGTTCATACAAGACATGGAACTTGATCGTATACAATAAAGCAACATTAAAAGATAAATGTTGAGATATAAGTGGTTGTTAATTAAATGAAAAATAATGCAGGTTCTAGTGACATACGTTCAATGTTCCAAAGTTTTGTGCTCTCAATCTTAGTTATTTTGGATTTTCTTTTTTAACGCACTTCTATCGTTGTTTACACATATTTTTGTTTATCTAACCTTAACATTGGAAAAGTATTACCACACTTAAAATTGAACAATAGGCATCCAACCTCTCCATCAAAAGTTTTCTGAGGCCTAGTTATTGACTATATCTACTTTTTCTTAAGTCCCCACATATCCAACAACCAGCATGGTTTTCCGTGACAAGTTAATCGTTAAAAATCTTCTTGATGTTCGAGAGTTTGCTTTGTTTGGTTTACTGCTCTAAAACATTCACCAAAGTATAAGTGTGGAATAATTACTTCAATGTTACTTCAACAATTTTCAGTTGGTAAAAATATCACGGTGTCATATCACTGAAATTTGGTCTCCTATCTTGTGTTCCCCAGGGATCGCATTTAGGACCACCTCTCTTAACGTTTTTTTTAAACTGAAGAGAAGACACACAAATTATAGTTTTTAAATTCCTTTTTTGATAATTGATTGAACTGTCGTGTAATAGAGCAACTATTAATTTTATTCTAAATGATTTGTGCGTATCTGAACCTTTAATGCCGCTCAGAGCTTTTAACTTAAAACAATAACCTACAATGAGACGGTGTCATGAACAACCCCAGCTTTTAAAAAGTCATTGGACCTAGCAACCTGAGGCTTTTTTTTATTTCGAGCTTCGTCTAAGACCACGTTTACAACTTGGTATCGAAGTATCTAATATTCGAGAATAGAGACTGAGAACAAATTCAGCCCCTTACAAACATCACTGATGACACACTTGAGTATCTTTAGAGTAAGATTACTGCATTGACAAACCTTTTGCTATCAGTGGCAGCGATGTTGGATTTTTTAATGAAACTTATACCCAGAAAAACTTATGAATATGTGTATTATTTTGCATGATTGAAAAGTTTATAAGCCTGCTACTTGATGTTTTACACAGCAACAAATTTTATAGTTTTTTATATTTATCCAACAACCTTAAACAACATTACAACAAAGTGAAACACATGTTTAATGTTAATTGTAGACAGACATAAAATAATTAGTTCAAGATAAAATAGAATGAGAGAACTTAGCATTCCAATGTGTACTGAGATCGTTAATATCAGAGGCGTCTCTCCGCTCGTGTCGGCACTAAACTTCTGCATAGCCTCGAGCGGTGGGGTCCACTGCACAGGGCACGTTCTTACTTTATAGCTCACAGTTTGTTATTCCAAGGAAGTTAAATTCCTTTTGAAATTTAATGGATTATCATTCTCTTCGTAAATTCTATGAAACAAATATTTAAAACAGCCAAATTACTTTATTCAGGTTTATTACATTTATTGCGTTATAACTTGTTTTAAGTTATTACGATATTTGTGATAGAATATTTCTTTATGAATAAGACTATGAATCAGCTCTAAATTCATTCTTCTTTACACTATTGCCCATGAACAAATTTAATTTAAATAGAACTTTTACTATATTACAATTATTAAAAAAAATAAATAAAAATAAAAAGATGGATGAAGAATAGATTTGAAATTTTTGTTTAATTTAAGATAACTGCCCCAGTAGTGGACACTGTGCCAGTAGTGGACACTTTCAACTTTTAAATGTAATAATTACCTTATTTTTCAACTAAATCCTAATGTTTTTGTTTAAATATTCTTTGATTATTATTTTCTTGTTTATAAACAAAGGTTATAAAGTATTATTTATTTTAAAGCGCTTAAAACCCTTTGAAACCCGAATTATGATGCACCGATAAAAAAAATTCTTTCCTCTCATTTTTCTTTTATTTAGGGTCCAAATAACACACAAACACTGTTTTTATAAATTTTCCCTCACAGGTTAAAAAAATGTTGTTTGAAAACAACAACGGGTACTTGTGGTTACATCAGGCAAAACCTAAGAAAAATCCCTTGTTGTTTAAAAGCAACAGTGGGTTTTTGTTGATTTAATGTACCATATTTACAATTTTGGTAAAGTATAAAATAACTAGAAGGTTGTTCTTCAACAGAAGTTGAAATAATGCACAACTTTGTCAAAATCGTATAGAAATTTAGTTATCACAATAGAAAAACATCACAACTTGGTAAACATTGAATAAAAAAAGTACTTATCCCAATATCTCCCACCTCTGACACGTTGTCATCAGGAATTAATAAAAACCTTTCTTTATCTTTTTTGTCCAAATATTCTGGCTCCATTGTGAAGTTTGGATCATGACCCATACAAAATGGCCAAAAGACATATAATTAACACAAAATATTAGCTGTAAATGAATTTAGAATTAGTATGGGGTTATATGGGGAATCTGAATTAAACTAGTGAAATTTAATGTCACATTCGCCCATTGTAGGTTTTAAACAACATGGCAATTTTCTCAAATAATTATGGTAAATACTCACTAGAATTACTAAAATTTATTTTACACATAAACTAAAATAACTGAGGATTGATGAGGTATTTTTTCCCACATTACAAACTAATTATAAACATAATAAAAGATCACTTGAAAGTACACAAGTTACTTGTAACCTCCAAACCTTGAAGTGGCTCTAAAGAAAATGTTCTGTTGCTTTGACAACTGGTCTAAACTCCTATCTAGTGGTGATTTTCTGAACTAAATCAGTGTTGTTTTAAACCGACAGTGGGCTTTTGTGGTTCCAACAAATAATTTTTGAGAAAAATAGGCAGAAACACGGCGTTGTATAAAAACAACGCTGGGCGTTAAAGGGTTAAGAGTATTTTTATTTGAGGCCCACTGAAGTTTGCGATGGAATAGGTCACCCTTATTCAAATTGATAGGGAGGTGAGTTTGGAATTACTTAATTTAAGTAAGGCTTAAAGATATATAAGTTTATAAACTGTATAAATCTGTAATAACATACAAATTTGGGTAACTTCATTCTGTCTGCAACTAATACATTCTCTTTTTCAACTGTCCACCACTGGAACATGTGCATCACTTTATTTTATCGGCTCATACAAGGTTTTTTATGCTATAAACGACATTTATTGACTAATTTACCAACGACATTAAATCAGCTTTCACCTCGATGTATTAAAACCATTGTAGGTATTCAAATTTACCGGCAACTAAGTGTCAAACTCCTTCCTCTCCTTATACTGTCCACTACTGGTGCGTTTACCTTAGCACATCGCTTATTATAATTTCTCTGAGCATTTTATTTATTTAAATTTTTGATAAAGCTAGCTCTCAATTATATATTCTAAACTAAGAGAAAAAAAAACTATATTATATACGATAACGGTATTTTTGTATTATTTGGCCTATTCATAATTATTGGTTCTGTTTATTATATTTATAATTTATTATAATAATATTACATAATAATTTATATTAAATTTGCTCATTCAAATATTATTTTTAGCTAAATAAACAAAACAATAAAACCTAACGTGTCTGCACTTCAAATTATCTCGTTAAATGATTAGCTGTATTTAAACATTAGTTTCAATCATTGTAACTATTTAAGTTTACACCAACGACATGCGTCCTTTGGGTACATTAATTATGGTAATTTATATTCAAAAGCTCATTTACAATTCAAAGCCTGAAATGTGAGAAAGAGTTTTACTTTGTGAGTTGTGACTATTTTGGAAGGCTTTTGACGCTTTTCACTGTAAATGTATACCATTTCAAAAAACTGCATTGTTATATAACAGGGTAGTTAATCAACTATGCTTACTATTACTTCAAGTTAACGTTTTGGTTCAAAGAAAAAACTTTAATTTAGGTTAGAATTATTGGTATGATAACATAGGAAATTAAGCAAGTAATTAAAATTCTCTGAAAAGTAGTAAGATTTTTTACTACTGCAGTACATTGTACTACGGAATAAAAACTTTTCATCTATCCTAATATGTCATCAACTTTATACCTTTGCCATCACATAAGCAGCCAAAGAATATAAGCATATTCTACTGCATATTATTATTATTATTAAACTTTATATTTTAATTAGTTTTATGCCTTTGATACTAAAAAAAGCTTATTTTGCAATTACAAATTTTGGTACTTAAGGAACGGTAGCTGTGTTGAAGTCAAATAGATATTTACTATTTAATTAAACCCGCATACACGAGCATGTTACTTGAGTTCTTTAACCAATTTCTTACCAGATGTAATTAGAAATAATTTTAATGGAAAGATATTTGAGATATCCTCATTTTAAGCTATTTACAAGAAACCAAGAGAATCCCTAACATCAACTGTTATCGATTTATATTCATGAACCTTACTGTAGTTCCGGTACCAATAATCCCAGTGACTTAAAAAACATTTTAATAACTTCATTATAAGTTTTCTAGTACTTACATCCTTTACAAATTTTGTGATGCGTATATATCAATATTTGATATTTAGTGACATATAATACAATTTATAGTGAAAAAATTTAGTCGGAAGTATTTAGTCTAAAAGAAAACCTCGGGTAAATATAAAGAATTATTACCTTATTTTTAAAATGTATACAAGAATAACTGTGGGGAAAAAAAGAGGAATATTTTGCGTGACTGAGGGGAATAAAGGAAAAATTTTGGTTTTCGAAGGTGAAATTTGTTTCCAAAGTAGAAATACTGCTAATAAAGGACCTTTTGAATTTTGGATAAGTTCATATCCCAAACATTGACATTTAAAATTATGTGCCTGACAAAAAACAAGCATTGTACAGGAGCTGTGATAGAGACAGGCCGTGGGTGTGAAAGGATTCAATATTTATCTTAACGTCATTTGGTATCAACCAATCATTCGCCCAACACTGTTTTTGTTCTACTGTTTTCTTCGTTTCCTATTGTCCTTATTGTCAAAATAGTAAAGTCAATATGTGAATGTGTCATCAGGCCGTTTATTGATATAAAGTATAATGGTTTATTAATATTGAAATTATATTATCGTGGTTTAATGAAACAAAATAATTACATAATCCATATTGCGCAACCAATCATCTATATATTAATATGCAAGCATGTTTCTTTTCTTCCTTTTTCTAAGCTTGTGCGCATCATGAAGGAAATCCGCGCATACTGTTGTAGATGAGGAGAATCGCTTTATAATTCGGATCGGCATTCAGGGCACCGTCTTACAGACTTTCAAAGTTTCAATATTAATCTTTTGGGAGAATGATGTTGATTGAATCATTGGACGTCTGTTGCAATAACAAATGCTAGCAAATCAGGAAGACAGGTGTTTTTCAATTATAAAACATTTAAAGACTAATTTGTATTTTTGGATGAACTGAATTTTTGGTCGAATTTCGACCAGTGGGCGAACTCTAGTTACCCATAAATGTGCTTCAATTAAAACGTAAAAGTAGATAATTCTTAAGTTTGAGGTTTCACCTTTCATGCAGCATACTTGTCTTTTGTAAATAAAAATATGTCAAAAATCTTGAATAAATAAAAATGGTTTAACTTTGTCTTGATGTTACACTAATTTTCCTAAATTTTCCAACAAGATTCGTTAAAATGATATAATGAAATTTAATATCCCCATTGGTAAACATATTGCTTATTGAACTTTTAGTAAATCACAGTTTCTTTAATTATTATTTTATTTTATTTATAGATTTAAAAAGAATTTGCTAGGTATATTATTTTATTAATATACATACAGGTAATCATTGTAATAACCCCAGGTGCATTTGTCTAAGCGTAAAGGGAATTATTAAATTAACTTAAATGAGACTCTTTGGATTGAAAACTTATTTTTAAAGCGTAATGATATTTTTGGAATCTCTTTTGCTACATCAGGTGATGGAAACTTGTACACTTCACCTTGGCTGGAAAATATTATACAAACATATTCTATAAAAGAGGAGCTCCAGCTGTAAAATTAATCAATCCATTAAATATCTTTTTTACAAAAAAAAATCGAGAAATTTCTTTACGCATCTTATACATTTACATAAACCCCCATTTATACTAAATCAATATTGAATATTATAGTTAATTCCTCCTAATATTATAAATGTGAATATCCGTATTTTTGTTACGCTTTCACTCGAAAACTATTAAACTGATTATCATGAAACTTTGTACATGAATTCTTGGTGGTATAAAGAGTAACATACTATACTTTTTATAAATAATCATAGAGATAAATTTTTTTTTAAATCTCAAAATCTATTTTATTATTATTTTTTGTTGATATAAAACAAACTTATTGAAAATTCCAATTTTAGGATTCCAGTGATTTCTTTATTTAGGGTAAGAATGACAGCAAGTGAGCGTGATATAAAGTGAGCGTAGCGAACAAGCTAAACCTTACGAGAGCGTAGCCGAGGGAAAAAGCAATTACAAAATAGCTAAAATATGTGGTATAATAACAAAATATCTTTTGATTCAATCCAATAGCATTTTCAAGGGCTATAAATTTTTAGGTTTTAAATATTATACTATAGTAAATATATGCTAAAATAGAGTAAAGATTGGGAATTCAACAACAAAATTTAAAAAAATACATCATTCAAAATTAAAATTGAAATTCGAAGTGGTTTCTGTCATCATTTTAAGGTTAATAATTGATATAGATGATTAAAGTTCACAATATTTTAACGAGTAGCTAGTGTTAAAAAGATCAATAATAGTATATTCATTATATTTTAATGTGTTATAATTATTCTATAAATTAAACACAAGAAGACAAACCTAAACAATGAACAACCTAGAGTCAAAAATGGAATTGCAGTGAAGTCCTTGCCGTCCTTGCCGTCCTTGCCGTGTAAAACACATGTATTCTCATTAAGCTTTTCTCGCTGTTTTGTTAATAGTCTTTTAGTCACTTTGTGAACCTTTCTTCCATCGAAATGCATTTGAATTTGTAAAATGTGATGATTACGTCTATATATTTTTTTTACTTAAAAACGAGTAATATAATTAATTTAACTTATTTCTATTACATTCTTTAAATGAATATTTTAATATTACGATTCACTTTTTTATGTACGCTAAATCATAAATACTATTTATTCAGTTTGCCTGTAAAGTAACTTCAGGTGACTAAGTTTATTTTAACATTTAACATTTAATATTTTAATAATTTAGTAATAATGGAAGAATTAAACCATTTTAGTAATTAGAGAATATGAATTACAACATTATATGCCTTATACATTGTGCTATATATTTATAACATTTGTGAACAAAGTGCAAGACACGAAATATATGTAGAGGCAAAAGTTTCGTCTTTGATGGATGAGGTTGGAGTCATATGTCCTGTTTAAATTGAAAATCTTTCCTCAGTATACTGATATATTTTACTTCTCACTTAAACCTTTGGGTAAGATACAAAACATGTCATGTTACAAAAAAAAAAAACTCAATCTATATTTAGATTTTTTGTTCGTTTGGTATAAAATTGACGATTATTATATATATATATATATATATATATATATATATATATATATATATATATTTATATATATATATATATATATATATATATATATAGCGTGTTATTTTTAGGTTACCAAGTAATGGGAATTTGAAAGGATTGCACAGCCTAATACTGTATTATGGTCACACACGCTGAAAAAAAGAAAAGCAAATTGAACTCCTCAGTATGCAGTCGCAAACTTGTTGTAATTTGTTGAACTCCAAACAATATTCTTATACCTATACTATACATATTTTTATTTTTTAAATTATATTTTTAGTTTCTAGATACATCATTAGTTTGATTTTTATAGATTTTTTTTATTAATCTTAAGATAGGTTAGCAGAAAGATGCAGTTTTTCGTACCCTGCAAATAAAATATATCTTTATTGCATTTTTGCAGATTTTAACTAATGGGTGGTAGTATTAACCACTTTTATAACACTTTTAAATTTATTTGTTTAGAAAAACTTGACTTATTAGCCTTGCTTAATATGTTCAAAGATCGGAGCCTCTCTATCAGTTGGGGGAAAGGGGTGGTAGAATATTAATAGATATAAAAAAAAAATAAGTGGAAGACAAATCCTCAGCTGTTGTAAATATTAAATTAATTCGTGCAGTTTATAATAGAAGGTAAATAATATTTTCCTCTAAAATTTAGTTTAATTTTTAAGATTATATCATAAAAATTCGTTTTTTTCATTTCTTCCTTAAATGTACATATATCTCGGAAACAAAATGTAATGCTACCCCATGAAATATCACATGTATAACTTATTCTGTAGTAAAATCATATTGCTACCTCATGATTACTATCTTTAATATATTTTACAGGTTTAGGTAACAAATTGATTTTCTTATAAAAATGCTATTTAATTGAATACTTCAATTTCTATGATAAAACATATTCTGTTAACGATTACATGTAGCTCGTTTTGTTGTAATAAGTTTAAAAGATTAGAGCAGTTACTGAACTATAAACTAAGCGATGGTGTTTAGAGAAAAAACTTTGTTTTATCGACTTGGATTACGGAGAATACAGTCAGGGTAGCCATAGATGTTATCTTCATTCCCAGAAGGAGGTATAAATTATAACCTTTTGAATAACAGTTTTATTTTTATCTCAGAAGAATAAAAATATATTGTGATATCATTCCCATAATATTTTTATTTGCATTTTAAATGAAATGATTCAATTGAATACAAGTTGGAATTTGTACTTAAAGAGCATAATGTTGTCATTAAAAGACTTCAAACTGGATTAATTTAGTATCTTCCCCAAAATTCAAAATTCTGAAGGTCAACACCAATGCTGACACATCTAACAATATATGAAAAAATTGCAATACTGCAAAAGTTTAGGCTTACGATTTTTACTAGGCACTATTCGAAAGTTTTAAACAAATACCAACATGTTCCTAAAGATAATATAAATAATGTAATAAAAAAATACCTTAACAACAACAATAGAATTTTATAAGGTATTGATTATTTAGTCTGCCCACTTCATCAAACGGTTGAAACACAAACTACTAATTGGGCACAGGTCATTTTATGTGGAACAATTGCATTCGTTAAATTGTCACTACCCATGAGTCAGTGAAGTAACTTAATGAAAAATCACTACCTCAATAGTTTTTTTTCTTTTTTTCTTACAATCGAGTAAATTTGGTTTGACAACATAAATTTCAATCTTGTTTGCAATGCATATTTTCTTTGTCATAAAATAAAATAGACTGACTATTGAGTTGAGTATCAAACGATCGTTCGAATCCAAGTAGATTCCCATTTCAATTGCAAATGAACCTTTAACATGTATGGAGCATTTAGCCTTCACAGGAGGTCAATACTTACAATAATCTTTACGTTGCCTCTTAGCCCTATGAATCCGTTAACATTTAATTAATTATTACGAACAGTTTAATTTACTTCTTATTTTTAATTTCATCTTATTTTATTTACAGTTTCATATGTCATGTTTGATTATTATTATTTTTAATTATAATATATCTTGTACAAAGTAAATGTCTATGATTATAAATTTTTTATAACTTAAATGATATTTTAATAAAGTTGCAATGCATATAATCAACAGATTGTTATTATTATTTTTTTTTTTTGTTAAAAATGTTTAATATGTGAAATTATCTAATTTTTTTTATTTTAGATATACATATTAATTTTATATGACTTATAATATTGTCAAGTATTTATACGTGGATTTAGATATTAAATACAAAATGCTTTAAATAGTTGTACTTTAACACAGCTCAAAACATTTAATTTTGTATGATCCAGTAAAAATTATAAATCTTTTTTTTTCTTTTTATTTTTCTACTTAATATGAACCAAGCTTTTATGAAGTCTCCGACATTTACATCAAAATATTTAAGAATAGTTTTATTGAACCATTATTAATTTAGTATCATAATGAACGGGTTAATATATTTGGTTTAATTAAATGGCTGAAAATAAAATTAAAAGGGAAAAAGCAACGTCTACTACACTCAAAAATATATTTACACTTATACTGCAAATAATATAGAATAAAGTATTCTGAATTATTAAGAGTATTTGATTAGTAAGTGTTGGTTTATGTGGTTGATTATCATTATTAGGTATATAGAAATGTATTAAAACTACATTTATACGATTAAAATTCAATTATATTAAATTTGTTGATTTTAACGAACAAATTGATAGTAAAAATCACTTTATATTTCAATTATATAAATTCCTGAACGAAAGAGCGACATTCAATCGTGCCATCAGAGAAGAAAGCTGGATCTCAATGTTCCATTTGTTAGAGTTAAGAAAATTCAACTAAGTAAAATCATTCCTAATGTTAAGCTTTTTAAAATTATTATGATGTACAATTAGAAATCTGCCTGATCAAAATTTCAAAAATGAAGTACACTGGCTGTTTTACCAACCTAATGAATGAGCTCAAAGAGTTTTTACTGTTGGAGTTTTTCTCCTGTTAATATAATAGTTTGAAATAAGTATTCTTGATTTTCGTCCGTATTTAAATAATGGTGTGTATAAAGGCGGAAGGCTAAAGATATGTTTAATTCTTTTTATTATACTCTCACAGAACTTTGTGTAAAGCTGTACAGTTGGTTGTATGAGACGTGAGACAGCCTGAAAAAATTTTTGCTACATATGAGCAGGTTGGCTATATCTCGTGTAACATGGAGTGGATTAATCATTATAATGATATACAGTAAAATCATTACTAAGGTCTTCATTTCAAATTCAGGCTATAAAAACTGCCCATGTGGAGCACAAATCCTGGTGGGCTGTCTCACGTCTCGTGCAACCAACTGTACTATCCTTTTTAATACATTGTCCAGAATCAAACCGTTGATTCAGTTTTTTGGTATTAATTTTTAAATAAGTTTTATTACCTTATTAATTAATATTTATTAAAAATATATTAACTTTAAGTTTACCTATATAATCCATTATGTAACAGCTTAGTTATATACTTAATAGATAATAAGAAGAAAAAATAACTTTTTACAACAACGTTTTAACCGTTTAAAAATAAGAAACAGTGAGCAATAAAGCGAGCTAAGTACGTGTCCGTGCAGTGGACGGTAGTGGGACTGTAACACGTTGCACACGTTTAGTGCTTAACACAGAGACAGCTGCCGCTTTTATTAACGATCTCTCTATAAATTGGGATGTTATATTTTTCCATGTATTTGTATGAATCTAAAAACATCATATTTTTACTGTTATATTCCAAGCTGTGTAGTGAGCGTCGTAGTGAGTGCGTTTCATTAAACGACTTGTTATTTTTATTACATATTGAAATAAATGACGTCTTCAATCACCTTCTCAATATATTTGGAGAAATTACCTAATCACGTATCACTTAATACTTGGAAAAATATAAGTCTATAACAATACACGAAATAATATATTTTAATTAATATTCTTTCAATAAATTTCCTTAGCTAATCAAATTAAAGGAAGGAAACAAGTTTTATATAATTTTAAGTACGGTACTAACACTGAATAAAGACTCATATCAATTACGAAATATTCGTAACTACAAGTTAAACACTTAATCTTAATTATAGTGAATCATGCTCAATGTTTATAACTGTTTTGGATGGCCATGGAATTTGTTAATGACTTTGCAAAAATTGTCACATTTAACAAAAAATTACTGGCATCTAATTTAAGCAACATATAACTACAAAAAGTAATCGACTAAAGCCTCAAGTATAATTATTTTTTATTTGTTTTTTTATTTTTTATTAACTATGCTTAAAACATATAACCAAATTAATACTAACAACTATCTTTCATTTTTAAGTGTTTTATGCATATATTAAAGAAAATCATTTTATTCTTTTTCATCCTTATATTTTTTATTAATTACATTTATCAATAACCATATATTATAAAAAGCAAACTTAAAAAACTAAAACAAAAAAATATTAAAACCGTTATTTTGATAACATAATTTCAATTAATGAAAAAAGTGTACATTCTGGAATAAATATTCGTTTATATTTGAAGGAACATTATTTAGTATAGACTCCCAAAATGCACAGCTTTAATAATCCGGCCCAACGCTACGTCCAGGGCTTTCATGGCCTCCACATACTGTGTTATAACAAACATATGAGTTCGCAGTTTTAGTTTGGAGTGAATAAAAAAAAATTGAATTGCAATTGTAAGTTTAGTAAAAACTTAACTTTTTTAGTGGGTCACCACTGATTTGCCCTTTTTTAATAATAATGCATAACATTTCACAACCACCAACAATATTAATTTATATAAAAATGTTTAAGCTATGAAAATGTGATCTACTAATAAAAAAAAAAAAAAAAAAAAAAAAACGCATCACCCTTTTAATAGTAGTTTTCATCACTAGGAGCAAAAGTGGGTCTTTTTGGTGCGCAATCGTGTTTTAAAAACGAGGCGCAGCCGAGTTTTTAAAAATGATTAAGCATCAAAAGACACTTTTGCTCCGAGTGATGAACAACGTTTTTTATCATAATGCGAAATTAAACTTTTTATCGTTAAAAATACATACTATAAAGTTGTATTTTCGAGGTTATATTTACAAAGTGTTATATGGAGTGTTTTCATTTCTGTTATTTACAAACAATGCTCTTTATAACATTTGATTTTCAAAGTTCCGCTACTCATCATTAATAAATAAATTATTATACACTTAGCAAACAGCTGACTTTTCAGTCCTAGGACCTAAAAAATTCTCCAGATGATTTTTCAGACTAGGAAAAAAAAGAATCGGTTTTGGTACTATTGAGAGAACAAAAAAAACAGGCTGATTTCGAGTAGAATGATAAAAAAGGTTTTAATAATTAAATCGCTTTGTTTCCGTCAAATATTTATACATCGTCAAGTTGCTGTGTTCTTTGCAAAGCATAAAGTTTAACAGATTTTTCCCTAACTTTGAAGTAAAAAATTAAGAAAAAGTGTATGTAAAAAGTGTATTAAAATGAAATGTTAAGTACGGTATTAAATTATTAAGAAACTGTTTACATAATTCTCTTGAGTTAAACACAAGATTTCCAATTTTGTAAAAAAATTGCCTGTTTAACTCAATGATTTGCAATTAAACAATTAGTTTTGTGCTAGCAATATTCAGCTTTATTTTTTTAGTTCTATATCACGTAGAAGCCAAACATCTGTTTACCGGGCAACATCCTGTCAGCTTGAACTGCAATTATTGCAATTTCAAAAACTAATATTGAGAGAAAACCCCTAAATAACTGATAAACTAAAAACTTTGTTTCTTTACATATTGATAAAAAAATTTTACTTTTTAATTTTCAGTATTTAAATAGTTATATATGACATTTTTCTAATTTCAAAATCCACTGTTATGAATTTTTTGCTACGTTAGTTTTATCTGTATATATTTACTTGTTATGTCACCGTTAATGTACATTATCACTCCAGTCAAATGTTATAAGGATGTATTCATAAGTATTGAATCTTCACATCTTTTATCATAACAATATATATTTGAAGTTTAAATAAATGAAATACATTTAAATTAAATTATAACACACAAGGTTTAAGATGTCTATACTATTAATAGGCATTTATTAAGTTAAAGTAATAATTATTAAGTACGTAATAGTGATTTAATAATTTATTCTAAAATCATAACATTTGATACTTTTTTGTAGTTTGACAAATGAGGTGAACAGAAAATTAATTTTTAACTTAGTAATAATGAAACTTAATAACGCACTGGAACTTATTAACGAATATCTATTTAAGGGTTATTTGTCAATTACATCATCCATAACATTTTTTATTTAAGATATTCAGGTAAAATGACAAACCATATTGTTGCATTATTTTAAAGCATATGTAAAAAGTAGTTTTTTTAAGCTTAAGACTAATCTGTACCATCGTAACACACTGAAAACAGACCTCAGCATCCCCTTGTTTCGGACGATATTTTGGGTATTTATTGGTAAAATATATGTTTTATTGTAGATTAAGGTTAGATCTGGGTTTCTCAAAACTAATATATTAGTAAAAATAAGTAGTATAAGTAGCAAAAAATATTAAAAGTTAGGAAAATTAAGTTACTTTGCGACGTCGTCACTGTGAGTAGTATTTTCACATTTACAATTTCTATCTTATGAGAGACCTAGCTATTAAAATGAACAATTATCAAGTTTAAAGAAAATCTGAGAAAAATGGCGAACAGAAAGCAGAATAAAATACCATGTTTTTTCCAAAAGCTCAATGGAAATGATCAACTTAACATAGCCAAATCGCTACTAGCTCAAAAGTAAAGATGACTCTTAAGCAAATTATTTTACCATAGCACAGTTACGTTTTTCGTTCAAAGATTTAATGTTGTATAGTTTCACGTCATTTATATTATTGTATGTGTATTTGTTTATATTTAATTTACCATTCTTAAAAAATTAAAAACTTGTTTACAATGATCATTAAGAAAAATGTTACAAGCCTTTCCCGGGAATGTAATTGATGAAGACTGTCGTTGTTTGAAGAAAAAAAAATGTTCACTGAATATTGTCTTTCATAATTTAAATGCAGAATTGACCTAAGATGGATGCTCTGTAAAGAGTAATTATTATAGTTTTGATAAAGGGACAGGAAATAACAACAGAATGATAACGATATACCTTTTTTAGTTGATTCACTTTATATACAATTTCACAGACTGTGGTCCAGAATGTATTTACGTATACATGTGGGTGAGATATACTATCAAGTACTAATCAAGTACTTTAAAAAATAATAAATGTATAATGTCAATCAATATAATAAATAGGTAAAACCATTACTATGAAATAAATGATTATTGAAATTAAAGAATACTGAATAAATATAAAATACATGTGTACCTCCCAATATGAATTCAATGTTTATATTTCCATAATAATAAATGAATTTAATGAATGAATTCATGAATAAATTAATTCCTCCCAATATGAATTCAATGTTTATATTTCCATAATAACATTAATTTTAATGCAGGCAACACGTGTAAACATTTGGAGTAATTCGTTTTACAAACAAATCAATATCTAATTACACTGTGGAAATATCTGGCCCTAATTGGCAATTGGTGACTTACAAATCACAAAAATTACTTTTTAAATTGATTGTTGAAGAGCACACCGATAGTGAATTGATAATGTAGCATAATGAATTTGTATTAATAAAGATTTTCTCTTAATCAGTGTATATGCATATTTTATTTGAGGACTACTGATTAATAAATGCCACAATAGATTATAATGCTACTTGATTATTAGTAGTATAACTTTTTATAATATGTATGTAATAATTGGAGAAAATTAAGGAAGTGATACATAGCTGTTAACTTAAAAGTTTTTTATTTTTATTATTTATTTAAAACATCGGTTTAAGTATAATAAAATCTTAGCATTACATTTTAGTTTAATAATTTGTTCTCATTATTAAAAACAAAATTGTTGGCTTGAATAAGAGGTATATTGGTATTTTAATTAAACTGCGATTCAAAGGTGCCCGAATGTTATAGTCAGGGAAATAAACAAACCCTCGTCCAAAGTCATTTAATGAAACCCAACCTGGAAAGATATTGGGATCTGTTATTTCTGTTGGGGTCTGATCTGTTAATTTTTTATTTTCAAACTCCAGTCGCTGATTAAAGTTGAGTGATGGAATTCCGTTCGAATGTTTTGTATATGTTCAAAATATCTCTCTTTTATTGAGCAAGCTTAATTTGGAAACTGCATTAAATAGAAATAATAATCTATTTATTAATTTTTAAACACTTTTTCACTAGCATGATACGTGTTTTTTGTAACTAGAGATGAAAAACAAACGCATACAACCCTCAAACATATATTTACACTTATACTGCAGAGAATACAGACGGTAAACATATCGAAGGATAATGACAATCGATTTTGACCGGACACACCGATCATCATCAGGCCCAAAGGGAGAATCTCTCTTTGATTTTCTATGTATTAAGTATATATACAGTATATCGTATGGCTCATTTAGCCAGCCACTAAAGTTTAAGAAGAGAAAATAAATTCTGCTGTGCAGAGCACCTGAGTCAGTATACATAAAAAAAACTAAACACTAAAATAAAAATTAAGTCTCTCTTTATAGAGCTAAATCCAGAGCGCTAAGCCATTGCAGTCCAGTTTCACTTGAGCTATGCAGACCGGTCAATCCTTCCAAGAAAGTACTCAGTGGGCACTCTGCTCTAAACTTTGAAACTCTGCTCCGCAGTCGCATGACTGGTCTTATGTCATTAACCATTTGTACTTCCAATAATTACATCTTCTCACTCTAGTGCGGAAACTATTGAGTATAGTCCACTGCTTCAGAGGAAGATTCATACCACCTAACGCTACGGTCGGATCAACTATCAAGAAGTGGTTCCGACCTTGAAAAGCGTCCCAGGAGGAAGTCCAGTTTGTATGGATGGTGAAGTTCGTGTCCATCAACTGGGAGGCTGTTCAAAGTGTTCATAGAGGTGGTTTTCGGGACCTCAATCGGCCCGCATTCTGTTGTAGGTAATCATGGATGTGCAGCTGTGGAGCAGAAAAGAGTGTATTCACCTAATGAGTGCATCCGTTCGCCTTATTTCAGTAGGAGCGATATTACACATCGCCGGGAGCCAGTGTACAGGGTTGCCATGAGTGTGTCACTAATGGCTCTCACAGTCCTTTTAAGCTGGACGTCGATCTTTCTAACATTCACACTATTTAACCATAAGGGAGCGCAGTACTCAGCAGTTAAATATACCAATGACAGAGCAGTGATTAGCACAACTTGTGCGTTAGCTCCCCATGTGGAGCCAGCAAGGTGATGGACAATGTTAGTCCTGGTTCTCACCTTGATTTTCTTGCTTTTAAACGTGAGAGACCGATTTAAAGTGACTCCTGGTACTGTGGGTGGTCACAATAATGTATCTCATTTGTTAGTGTTTCTTCAGCTTGTCGTAAATGTTGATGTTGATGTGCCAGTGCAATATCATCTGCATAGATAAACTTTAAAGACCAAGTTACAGGAATGTTGGCAGTATACATATTAAAGAGCAGTGGGGCGAGCACTGACCCTTGTGGCAGGCCATCCTTTAGTTAAAGGCCTTTTCTCCAGACAGTGTCATATACTGCAGTCAGATCTAAAAAAAGCCACACAGGTTTTTTAGTCGTCACTGTGTTAAATATTGTGTGGAATATTTATCAAATCCAAAATAATAGCTATCTTGAAGCCCGAAAAAGATCCAAAACGGCCTGAAAGTTATCGTCCTAAAGCTCTTTTAAGTGTTTGTTGCTCAAGAGGTTGATTTATAAAAGAATTTATTAAGTGCAAAAGACTATTACACAAATAAAAAAGTTATTTACATTAGTGCCACTGTCTCTTTGAAAAAAAAAAAAAAAAAAAAAATACTTAGCGTAATGAACCAGATTAGATGCAAGAAAATAAAACATCATATATTATGGATTTGTTGTAACCAAAGTAAAAAAACGAAAAGTTATAACGTTTTGATATGAAATAGAATTATGTTCTAGTACTTTCAATAGAACAAAACAAAATAATACACTAAAGACTATTCAGTATAACTTGATTTAGGACATTATAAATTGTTTCATACTAAACTAAATAAATGTCTATGATAAAAATAAATTTTAATCGAAATCAATCAATGTGTTAAGCATGAAAATGTGATGAAACTGATAGTTTTGTTCATTCTCTGTATGTAATACATTGTTAAGAGTTGTTAGCTATGTTTGACTAAAAGGGATTAAAATTGTAACAAACATATCCCTTTCCAGATTTGATTCTTCACCAAATTTACTCTTGGATATTGCACTAGTACTACAGCATTAAACAATTTTATAAAAAAGTTTGTATTTGAAAGTATTTTATTCAAAATGTGTGTATTTTATTAAATTTTAATAATAGTTACAGACACATTTTAAGTGTAAGCAAAGGGTTCACGAACTTTGTATAAAAATTTTCAAAAGTAAATAACATCACGATTATTGTTTAAGATATGAAATATTATATTGGTTTATTGTTGGATATAGTTGATTTAATTTAAAATAAGTGATTTGAATGGCCAGCAAGATTTCATATACAATAGTATGCTGAAAACATGTAACTACCAGTATTTCGATATGGAATAATTTTGTGGTTCATTACATATCTTTTTAGTTCATATTCAAGGCTCTGTTCATAAAATATATATCTACCATTAAATGGTATCACCATTTAACCTTAAGAATAAAAAGTATTACCCAAATTTGCTATGGATTAGTTGTAAAACTTTACCTTTTAAACATCTTCTCCATGCCCATGGGCTTAAGCATTGTTGTAATTTCAGTCACAGCTTACGGCAGGTTGGCCACCCTGGGGACAAGATGTACTTTACAGTTAGCAACTCTTTTTGTCTCAGTTAAACAATACATTTTCTTATTCTAATGTACTTATTGTAAATATATGGTGGTAAATTATTTACCAACGAATTTTTTAACTGTCTCAAAGAGCAGAGAGGCTGTATTTAATTTTAGTAAACTAATAATGATTGTAATACTCCATATATATTATATTTAGCATAATTATTTATTATAAATATTGACTATAATAATATATAATAATTAGAAATATAATTTTTATAACAGAGCACTAGCATTATTATTATAATTAAACAATGTAACATCAGTAATCAAATGCGTCAACTATTGTATACAAATTAATTTTTTACTTATTTAATTTTTAATTATTGACTTCCTTACGTCATGGTGACATGAAGGGAAGAAATATGAAATTACCTCTCATTTGTTGTAATTCTCCATGATTTTTCTACAAAATATATATATATTGTGAGGTAAGCAAATACTTATTTTCAGATAATATGGTGGTAAATTATTTACCAACGAATTTTTTAACTGTCTCAAAGAGCAGAGAGGCTGTATTTAATTTTAGTAAATTAATAATGATTGAAATACTCCATATATATCATATTTAGCATTTATTATAAATTAATATTGATTATAATAATATATAATAATTAGAAATATAATTTTTATAATAGAGCAATAGCATTATTATTATAATTAAACAATGTAACATCAGTAATCAAATGCGTCAACTATTGTATACAAATTAATTTTTTACTTATTTAATTTTTAATTATTGACTTCCTTACGTCATGGTGACATGAAGGGAAAAATATGAAATTACCTCTCATTTGTTGTAATTCTCCACGATTTTTCTAAAAATATATATATATATATATATATATATATATATATATATATATATATATATATATATATATATATATTGTGAGGTAAGCAAATACTTATTTTCAGATAAAAGTGAAGGGTGTAGCAACAGCAAGGTGACAACCATGTCCGATTGAATAAATTGCCTCCCCAGGCCAACATACTGAAAGCTGACCAATCCTCTCTCACCCACTTAAACAAGTTATTTCTTTACAATATTGTTAATTGAATTTAAAAAATGTTCTGGTTTGTCATAAAAAGAACTTAAAAACTTTTATTTAATTAACTATATAAGACTTATATTTTTTTGTATACAAGGTGATTGAAAAACCACTTACGATTTAAATTGTGTTTATCATAGGAAAAAGTTACATGCTATATGGATAAATAAAATGTCAAATGATATGTAATTTAATACAATCAATGATGGTGATTTTTGTAGAATCATCAGACACCAACCTGGGTTGGTATATTGATGATATGTCATTGGTGTAAAATTTATATAATAAAAGATTTTGTATTTATTTATTTGGTAAATTGTTTACAAATTACATAAATGAATTTCAATTTTAAAACCGATACTGTATTGTTACTTAAATTTAGTAATTTTGATATTTTGAAATAAATAAGAGCATTATCTAAATTTTCTTTCATAGAAATCAACATCATAGATTGAAAAACATTTGTTTCATTCAGTTTTGTGTAGATATTTTTTTTGCGTATTCTTATTTGAGCTTTAAATCTGTTCCACACTAAAACACTCATGAGAAATTCACTCCTATGCTTCTGGTTGGTATTTAATCGTAATACGTATTTAACAAAGCCGTTTCATAGTTGTTTATATTCCATTTGCCCCGAGTAAGTTAAAAAAATCCTAATTTTTATGTTAAAAGCATGTTAAAATGCCTAAGTAATATATTAAAATGCAAAAAATATATAATTTTATTGTTTATAATACATACAAACTTCGAGAGAAATCTATTTTTGTTGCACCATAGATTTTCCAAAATGTAAACATATTCTGAGCCCATCTTTCTATTTTGAGGCGTCAAAACAAACAGTTTATTTCTGGCCGAGTTGTTGTGTTGTAATCTTTCCCAGAACATGTCCTACATAGAAATGGAATATAAACAACTATGGAACGGCTTTGTCCATGCTATATATGTGGAGTAAATTAATGACACAAAGGTAGCAAACCACAATTTAACGTAGTGGTATTCCTTGTATGACTATAGCTCTCATTCAGTTGTAAACTACTTTATATTTTACATAGAGAGAAGGAAATATTCTTAACCATCACTAAGCTACTACTAGGTACAGTAAAATAAGGCCAAAAACAAGCTTTTGATCTTCACCTGATGTGCATTCGTGAAATTTTCAGGAGGACTTCTTTTAAGCTCTATAAAAAGAGATTAAATGAGTCCCCACAAAACCCTATAAAATCACTTTTCAAAATGGTGGTTCTTTGGTCCCTAATGTGATAAATTTTGAAAAAAGCTTCCCTTTTTCATTTTTTACGTGCATCTCTCAATATTAAGTTGTTGGACCAACGTCAATAATCGTTGAGTGGTAAATACTTTGTTTTGAACTGTTCTTAATTTTTGGCCGCCATATTGGATACAAATTTTTTTATGTAAAGATAGTGTTGTGATACATTATTCCGAGTAGAATTTTACGCTGAAAACAATGCCGCAATCAATTTGTGAAAATATTCCGTCGTTTTAAAATATACGGAAATTAAATTCTTCTCTGTACATTTCTTACTATACGGACATTTCAAAATTTGAATTTATTTTTTCCCCTACATATCCTGTTCTAATTGAGATAGTTTGTTGATTTTGGTATCAAATCACTCAGTGGATCATTGGCCTCCTTTAGAATTATTGTTATTTCGAATTGGCTTGGTTTGAAGCGGTTCGTACGTTTTAAACATAACCCAAGTTTCAGAAATGGATATATTTTGTATTGAAAAGTGTATAACATATCACTTTAAACGTATCCAATTTGAACAATCAATATCTGAAATTAAAGTAAATAATGTATTGTTTGATTTAAGACCAGAAAGGACCTTGAATCTCTTTTACAACTTGAGTTGTACGTCTTTAACTAAAGACGAATGCCAGCAACCAATAAATTTTATGTTGGTTGGATAGTCATAAGTCACCTAAAATCATATTAATTACAATGGCCAATAACTCAAACTAAAGACATTGATATACTGGTTGCTTTAAGACCAGAAACAAATTTCAGAATTATTTAGAACTTGGTATATTAGTCTTTAACTAAAAGTGAATAAAAATAAATAATTAAAGTTTCTATTATACAGAACGTCATAAATCGTCTCTGACTCCTCCAAAATTAATGAAGAATAGTTCAAATTAATGCTGCAATATTACTATGATTTTAAGACTACAATGGAACGCATGACTCAATTGACTAACATCACCCTTAATCGAATCATGAGATTGGGAAATAAAGTATGTCATCTTGGTGATTTCTTTGCTGACAGTCCTTCTGTCGTCAAGAATAACTTGCGAAGAGTCCCAGACGAAGATCTCCTCCAGTAAATAAATATTTAGAATTTATAATATTATCTAGTCTCAATTATTGTTCACAAAGTGTAGATTAATAAATTATTACAGTGATCATTGTGGTAGTTGTCAGTTGTCATTTGGTAAGTTTTATGGAATGATGATAATAATAGTGATTACAGTACATTGAGAGTATTTTTGTTACTTATTGCCAATAAGTAACAACAATGTTTGTTGTTCACTTAGTGCTTAAAAGAAGCTATTATCGAAGTTTTGTGAATGCACATCAGTTGCCGATCTAAAATCCTAATTTTACTGTACCATACTACCTAACATAAAACAAAAAAAAATAAACAATTTACTGATCCTTTTTCCGCCTTTAAAAATGTTCTTATTGTTTAACCACGTAATATAATACCTACAAAATATTTCAACGTTTCAAATTATATATGCTAAAATGATAACCTAAGGACTAAAGTGTGATAAAGGCATAAATCAAATAACTGATCTTTAATATTACATTATTACCTAAGATAGTAAATGAGAATAATGAAAACAGGATTCCAATACAAACTACTAAAAATAAGAGATAACAAAAGATTCTAGGGAAGAAACATTTGTTCGGATCAGTGTCAAACTAAAATGTAGATTCAAACCACAGTATAAAATATTAAATGTTATTTTCACTTTTACAATATAATAAATTTTCACTCCTTTATATTATTATTATTACAATGTTCTGTGATTCAAGATGTCTCGTAACTTTAAGGGTCTTTAGTATGGTAAACATATTGACAAAATGCTTTCAGTACAAAAGCTATCAACTTTTCCACAAACATCAGGGTAATGGCTATGGTATTATCAGTGTAATATTTCATTCTATATCTTCTGACTGGATGATACATCATGTCGCGGAAGCTCTCATCAATCTTGACAAGAGGGAGTCAAACACACTTTTTAATCATCATTTAAATATATATTTTTTACTCTACATTACTTTGATAAAACGTTTGTATAAATTTATTCATTACTATCTTTATTACCTGTATAAATTATTTACTGAAAATCTATGTTATATAAACGTAAACATTAATTCATATTAATCGTCCATCTTAAAAATATATTTGAATGTTGGATAAAAAACTACCTTGTAGTATTAACTCATGAATTATCATTTATAAAATTAAAATAAATCAAATCATGATGAATAATTTTTAACCTTAATATCTCGAATAAAATTGTATAATGTTGTGACATAAGTGCGTAAAGATGGCGATGAGAGAAGAAACTTAGTAGGAAAGTCAAGAAATAATATTAAAAAGAATTAATGATTGCCGGTAAATATTTTATGATTAATTGTGTAAATAACATCTTAAATGTTAAAATATTTGATCAAATGTAAAATTATTTATAACTTAGCCTGGATTCAAGATGAAAATGTTCTTTAATTCAGGACCTAGATAAAATCTATTCATTTTTCCATATTACTTAAAGACAACACAACAAAGTTAGGAATATTACACTAAGAAAAAAGACATTTACCATATGAATTGAATATGCAAAAAGAAGCAGAAGGCGCACGGTTTTTTCGTGGTCAGTTATTTTGGTTATTGTAAATTAGTTAATCTATTGAACATGGATTGTAGTATTAATATATATATACAGGATGTCTAGCTTCAACTGTCCGAAACTTTTCCATGTTGTTTAGCAAGCCAAAATAAACAAAAAGTTGATATAAACATATGTCTTAAAATGCTTCGTTAACCCGCTAGCCGCCATTTTAATTTTTACACTTAATAATTTTTATTTCCATAACGGATAAATGGATTGAGTCCATATTTGGCATGGACCTTTACTACAACAATAGTTTTCGAAAGAAAAAAAAATTTCCGTAACATATTTTATAAATGGCGGCCATTTTAAATTTTTAACCTCAAATATCTCAAAAAACGGTAAATTTCATCAAAACTTTACAAGACAAAAAAAAGCTGCAAAATTAAATTATCTAACCAATAATACCAAGTGTGTAATGATCTGACTACAATTAATTAAGTTATTGAGATTTTTGTGTATAAAATCATTGATTTTCCATTATAATGCATGCAAATTTAGGTTAATTTAGAAGAAAGATCTCAATAACTTAATTAATTGTTGTCAGATCATTACAAACTTGGTATCATTGGTTAGATAATTTAATTTTACAGCTTTTTTGTGTCGTGTAAAATGTTTATAAAATTTACCGTCTTTGAGATATTTGACGTTAAAAATTTAAAATGGCCGCCATTCTGAAAATATGCATAATAATATTTTTTCTTTTGATAACCATTGTTGTAGTAAAGGTCCATGCCAAATATGAACCCAATCCATTTATCCGTTATGTAAATAAAAACTACTAAGTGTAAAAAACAAAATGGCGGCTAGCGGGTTAACGAAGCATTTTAAGACATATGTTTATATCAACTTTTTTGTTTATTTTGGCTTGCTGAACAACATGGAAAAGTTTCGGACGGTCGAAGCTGGACACCCTGTATAATTTTAATAAATAATCTTTTTTTACTGCAACAAATATTATGTACACATAAAATAAGTAGAATATTTAAAAGAAAATATTCCTTCAAACAATAAATAAATGAATAAAAAATTATACAAAAGATACGCATTTTCACTGATACGCATTTAAGATATAACTTAAGATATTATAAGATATAATTATACTGAAACGTATTTTCATTGAGTCTTCTTCGCCCATGTAAAAAAACTGAAAATATGCTTTCGTATTCCCCTGTTTCGGACGGTGTTTTTTATGTTTATTGTTAAAATTTTTTCTTTATTTAAGATTAAGGTTAGATCTAGGTCCCTCATACCTAATATATGAGTAAAGATTAATAATACAAGTACAAACAAATCTAAAAAGTAAGGAAAAATCTAGTTACTTTGCGACGTCACAGAGAGTAATATATTTAAGTTTTCAAACTTTTGAGGTATGGGGGACCTAATAGGCTACAACTATTCAACCAAACACTCACCAAGTTTAAAGAAAATCTGTCAAATGGTGTCCGAAATAAGTTAATAAGTCACCATGTTTTTCATAAAAGCCGTATAGTTAACATTGCCTTCTACGCAACAATGTGTTACTAGCACAAAGGTGAAGACGTTTCTTAAGTTTATTCCATACCTCAAATTTATTAAGCAGTTCTTTAGTAATGGAAGAAGGGTTCTGTACATGCGGTATGAAAGTTTTCAAAAAGTGGTATAATTAGTAAACATAGCAGTGTGGCATCAAAGTGGAATACAAACCCAAATACTTCCCAAAACTAATTTTATAAGGATATTTTGTAACTCAATGTAAAAAAAATAATAATAATAATAAAACGGGAAATTCATTTTAAAAAGTAAACTGGCTCCCATTTGAACGAAAAAAGCATATGTTTACACATAAATGGTATTAATTTTGTATAAAAGAATAAGCCAGTTCACATGTAGATCAAATATATTTGTTTAACCTTTCTGTAGACTTTGACATAAACGAATTTGAGTAAGTTTGAACTTTTTAAAGCAAAAGACTATAATATAGTTTCAAGTCGAAAAAGTAATACGCCGTAATTTTGTTATATATACTAACTATATTATGATAAATAACTTTATTATTAATAGTGTACAATTAATTGTATGATTACATTAGGGGATATATCACATTAATGTGGAAGTCTCACATATTGTTCCTTACACACTCTACATATCTCTAAATAAATTATATAAAACATAAACTATACATTATTTAATGTATTTAATACATTTATACACGCTGCTCGTCATCACTGAACCGTTGTAAGCCAATCGGAAGCCAATCAGAGACAGGGATTACCGCATTGTAATTGCTGATGCGTTTGTAACGAGAGCTGCATTAAATATATCCGCGTGCCGATCAACACACTGAAATTAATGTTATTATAACTAGGAACGTATTGATTTTGAATTTGCACATTTATATGTGGTGTTTTTGCTGATAATACCTTTAAAATATTGTTGTAAGTAGAACGATTTTTCATTTCACGTATTTAAATATACAATACAAACTTTCCTTACTAACTCCATTGAAATATTTTAAATTATAACAAAAAAATTGATGTGTTTTATGTATGTTAGTTGTGTACTTATATATTGCTTGTTGTTTTTAAATTGATTGTTATTTGTTGCTGCTTTTTCTTTCTTTAACTAATTTAAATGGATGTTCAATAACTTATCAACTCATTTGGCTATCTCGGAATTAATTTAGAAAATTTATTGTATGTATTGGGTATTTTCAATGTTTAAATCTTCCCGACTTGTATTGTTAATGTACAATAAATAATTAATTTAATTTCTCTTTCTACCACCGAAGTCAATCAATTAGGACACATTGTTGGTTTTAGTTCAATTAACGTTATAGTTATTAAATTTGTGTCATGTTTTTTCTTTTCGTTTTAAGATCTGATTGAAATGTTTAGTTAGGTAATAAATATTTATTAGATATGGGGTCACACATTCTCTCTTCTACCTAAGAGCGTATGCTACAGAGTCTTAAAAAGAAAAAAATGTGGTAACTTTGAAAATTTTATTCTTATAATATTCATTCCGTTGCTTGGAGAGATTATTCTACAATTTGATTGGTAACAAAAGAAATGACTGTGTAGTTCGATAATATAGATATGTTTACCTACAATAGATGTAATTTGAATTCCATAAAACTACAGAAAGATGATGAGTTAAAAGATAAATGAAGAAGAAGAAGAAGAAAAAGTGCTTTATTTACACAATATTTGTACATTACAATGAGTAAAATTTAACTCTATACAAAATTAACTCAATACTTTTGTTAATCAAAAAACTACAATTCTTTATTTAATTATTTGCACTGCAAACAATGGTCACTAGGACCGTCCTGTTTGGTTGACACTAATGTACAAAAGCCAAAATATTTTTCAGATAAACAAAAATTAATTTTTAAAAACAAAACAAAACAAAATAGGCTACTCAATATTCATTTTTAAAAGTATATATTTTTCTTTTTTCTCATGACAATCAAACAAAACATGATGAACCCTACCCAGATAGCACAAAAACGTAAAAATTACGTGAAATTCACGTTTTCTTTTTACATTTTTCACGGTTTTATTACGTAAAAAAGATGTAAATTTTATATAAAATTAACTCTTTCTTCACGCGAAAATATCGTGAAGAGGTCACTAAATTTCACGTGAAAAAGACGCGAAAAAAGACGTGAAAATTACGTTTTTGTTTCACCTAATTTTTACCTTTTTAACTTACGTTTTACTGAACATATTACATTTTTTCAACAAAATTTGATAAATAAAAATAAATTAAAAATAAATGAAGTAGCCTCATTTACTAAGAGTAATAAATACTTAATAAATTGCATTTTAAATTTTATGTTTCAAAGAACGGGTTTTCTATCATGTGTTTGTATGAAACACAATATTGCATTGAAATGTCATTTACTGATAAAAAAAATCTGATGACTGATATCCTTATGAAATAGTTTTTTATGACCATAATACCATAAATAAACTGTACGTAAAACTATCAACTTAAAAACATTAGATAAACCATTTGTATTCAGTAATAAAATATTGTTTGCTACCTGTTTTTCATACTTAAGTCATGCATTATCAAGAAATAAAAGTACTGTAATTGAAATTATTTGAAAAAAGTATTCATATTTTATATAAGTAATTCACCCAAAAGCTTTTAATTTTTAATATCGCCATAGATGCAATACCAGACAACAGGATGTTGTCCGTTAAACACGTGACATATAGCTTACACGTGATCTGAATATAAAAATAATCCTGTATATTGCTGACATGGAAGTTGTAGTTTCGTTGTACATGGTATGCGTTCGTTGAGAGGATTAACTTATGCGTATTAACCGAAACAAAAGAAATTTTTACTGCCACCTGAAATTGTCGAGAAGCTTTGGTCAACCGTTTTGGAGTTATGTATTAGATATTTCATGTATTCAACTTATTCAAATGCTCAATATAAAAAAATAATAATGATATTAACCACTTAGTACACAACTCTTGAAGAATATTTCAAGAATCAAGAACTTTCTTGACTATATACATTTACATGCCATAAGTCTTGTCAAATGGTTACGATGTATTTCAAGGTATTACATTTGTAATGGATTGAGATAAAAAAATCCCCTATGATGTAAACGGGATTTTCAGCCCAAAAGTTTTAACCCTTAGTTTGAAAACATTGATACGCAAATTCTTTTTTGCACCCGCAAGGACATTGTACAGTTTTAGAGCAGTTACTTCAAAACTCTTTAAAGTTCTAGAAAACTTATTCAACTTAATGAAAACATTGTTCCCTTGTTTAGTGTAATATGTGTGGAGATTTTTATTCAGAAAAAAACTTCTTGGTGTTACATTTTACATACAACAAACATTCCAGAACACATAAAGCAACTAGGGAGAGGAGTCTCAACTTAATAATTATATTTTTGCAGTGAATCCTGGCCCCAGCTCTACACATGATACGTACTGCCTTATTTCAAAAGATCAATAAATTATTACATTTTATTTTAACTTTATTAATTTATTTTATTACTTTACTTTTAACTAAACAAATAAAACCTACTACACCGGAAGTGTTATTATTTATGACCTTAATCAAAAGCACCCCTAGCGTACCCTGCAACTAAGATATAACCCATACATTGAGTAATGACCTACAGCAAACTCGGACATCCAGCTTGGATAGTACATTAGTGGAGATTACATTGGCTTACGTTTCTCACAGACTAATTATCATATTAGACTAGGTATCCGAACAAATATGATTGAGAATTAGAGTAGGCCTTATTAGGCAAAATAAAATCAACAATATATTTGAACAATATTACAAATAAATTCAAGAAAGGAAAATACAGTATTACAATACGTTTGGGGACATTATATTGAATTTTAAACTAACTGTATGTACAACTAAAGGTCAACCAGGAAAGTAATTCAAATTATAATGGGGTATTTACACATACTATAAAATATATTTCATTCTGTGACACAATTTAAAAATTCATAAAAGATTTTTCCTGGTTCTCTTTTCTCTGTTATGATAACGTTTAATTAAGGGATCATATAATGAACTGACATACTAAGTGATGAAATATTAGTAATCAACCATTAAAATATCGCGGTGGAGTAGAAATGTTCATCTACATTATACATTCCTACAATATCTTTGCTCTATGTATACTCATTTACTAACTACTATTTAATTTATTTTCTCCACAAACATGAGTTAAGTGCCAGTTTACGCCAAGGAGGTTATATTCTAATACTGGAGGTAACACACAATGCTAAAAAAGCGAGCCGCTGATTTTGTTTGGTTGGCAATCCTAAAGTACCAATTTGAACTGATTGCCGAAATGAACGAGTCAGCTAAGGGATTCAAATGAATTGTGAATCAATTGCCTGGTGAATCGGTTTTAATGAGCAATTATTGGTAAGCAAATATGCATTAAAAGGGGAAAACAAACAAAACAGAAAATAAATTTTATATATATATATATATATATATATATATATATATATATATATATATATATATATAGAAATTTATTTTGGAAATTTGGTAATCAGTTTCAAGTTATGGAAACATGTTTATTTTTTTTTTTTATTAGTTAATTTACTTGATGATTTTGTACCGCATTAAAATTTGTATAATATGCTAGACAAGAGAGTAATTTTTTTTCGTGGTATAGTCTAACATAACGAGGGAATAAGTTACCTTTTGAAATACCATACTTCATTTTTTTATCAGTCACAAATTCATTAGTCCTAAGCCTAAATGTAATACCAAAATGCAGCTAAAATTAATTTCAGATAAGAAAATATAACAGACAAAGAATTAGAGACCACTTTTTTTGAAGAGGTGTAAATTATAATTAATTTTAATGTATATTTCAGAGAAGTCGCAAAAAATAAAATGTCAGAATGTAAAATGGTAAAAGGTATAAGATATGAGTTCTAATCATATTTCTTGAACTATTTATAAAACAACAAATATTCACATCTACAAATTAAATCAATATCTCTTATTCTGTAAGATACCTAACGAATAAAATTGTTTAAATTCATGTAAGTTAGAATTAAAGACACACGTTACTATTATTCCAGAGTCTAGATTCCTTATTGGTTAGCCGTACCGTACCAATTCATCGTTCATCGTTCCCAGAAGATTCGAACCATTTCGTTGATTCGAATATCTTTTAGCTACCGTTCAAAGAACGACAAAACGGTACTTCAGGATTGCCAACCAAACAAAATAACCGGCGCGCTTTTTCGCCAAAATTAACCAATCAGTGTCACCTCCAGTATTAGAATATAACCTCCTTGGTTTACGCACTAACAACCAATCGTAAAACAGCTGTTTTGTGAGGAGCAATCTAAAAAATCTTTGAAGTCTTTAGCGCTCGCCACGTTATTATTAACGCTCGCCATCAGCTAGCTGATTACATTGTTACTCGGCGCGCTACAGCGCTCCCGTCCGCTTCCGACTGAGCTCGACTTGTTTATAAATTCAACCTGGTGTATAATCGGTTTGGAAATTAAAACTGCAGTTGTAGTCACAATTTATTATGAATTTTACGTGTAAAGCGTCTTTCTCGCTTTCACTAAAAATACCGCGCTCCGCTGCTCGTCATGCGGTAACTATATTTGACTCAAGCGAGAAAGACCTACTTACGCTCCTGATCCATAAATAACTACTGTAGTATAGTTTAAATTCAAACATATACAAAAAAAGGTTTCTATTAGTCGGATGCTTTGTTAACATTTTACTGATCACTTAACTAGAACATTAATACTTTCCTATTTTTGTTTGTTCCATATTATGCAATCGTAATTCAATACCGTTATGCTTTTTTGTTTTTACTATACAATCACTACCTATAACTGTTCTACATGCGAATGATACAACTTCGAAAAAATCATAAGTGTGGTAAGCTATAGAGCTTGTTGATGTAATAAAAAAATTATTGCTGTCTTTCGAGTATCATACAGTCATACAGGTGTGATTTAACTTAGCTAACAATTTTTTTGAAAAAAAAAGATTTGAATGTTAATCACATTTACGATGTAGATACATACATTAAATTATAAATTATTAATAAAACACAATTTATAAAACATAGCAATCATTAAATTTTGATTTAACTCATTATTATTTATCCTTGAAAATGATTATCTTTCATAAACACTAACTGCAACCAAATTAGACGGTTGTAGGCCTACTTTAAGTTTTAAGGATCCCTTTTTTACGTTAACTATTGGTGTACATAAAAATTCTAGATAAACATAAATTGTGTGATCTTGAGCGGAAGTGACTTACATGAATCCGGTTGATGGAATTGTCTATAGGGGAAAAACTGTTACAGTTCCGTTCCACCTGGCATTGTGGCTCTTAGCTATTGCATTATTAAGGTATCAACACCTTTTAAATGAAAACTGCATCTGAAATTGAATGTTTTCCTCCAAGTTTATTTGTACAATGAATCGAATGCAAAATTTACTTAAACATAAAAAAAAAATTCTTCGAGAGGTATTATATCGTACATAAAATGCCCCCAACTGATTATGTTTTATGTAACTCTTGTTTTTATCTGATGTCATATATTGTTGTTTAGATTACGTTACACAAGGGGTAGTTTAATACATTCACCACAACATTACGATTAACATAATAGCCCCCAGAAGGGACATCTGGTATCCTCAATGTAATAACAGTACCAGTAGGTAAATCGCATACTTTATAAATAGTTATTTGTAATAAGAAATTTTGAAATTTTATGATATGAAAAGTACAAAATCCTTTTAGTAGAGTTATTATTAATGTGATCTTGAAATAAAATAAATTCCAAACTGGAAGAACATCCTTTAATTGGTTACATGTTAATAACCTCCTTCTATTCACAACTTTTTTTTTTTATTTGCTATCCAAAAGTCTACTAAAAGTTCAAACCATAAGTGATATTCTCCACACTATATTTATTTGTTTAAGAGTGAGAAATACCTAAAGCATACCACTAGAATATACATTTATACGATTGTGTTCTGACCCATTACAACGGATTAAGTTTTAACTACTCTAAGTTGTTGCCCCTCTTTTAAACTTTTTTGTATAAAATAAATCTCCAACACTTATAAGGTGTAATTATTTTTTCACACAAAATATTCTTAGTAGAAATTGTATTGATGTGTTTGCCATGGATTTATATATCTTACAAGTTTACTAGGACCCCTTACCTGAATACCATTTCCGTAGATAATTAAAGCCATATAAAATATTGTTATGCCCACATTACTTTTTATACTTCCTTAATTTTAACAGTTCCAATATGATACTTAGTCTTAAGGCATCGCAAGCCAATGTAATCTCCACATAATACATCATCCAAACAGCGAACCGGACATAACACAATATCTGGCAGTAACGGAGTGCTGGTGTTACATCATAGCTGAATACTCCAATAGGAGCGCTTTGACGAAGGGAAAAAAATATACCACTTCCGGTATATTGGGATATTTAATTCACTTAACTAATTGATGTGTTATTTGTAGTATTATGACAACTTCATTAATAAAGTGATTGTAATTTTTTAGTAGAAATATTTAGAATTTAATTAATTAAATACACAAAGTATCTAAGAAACAGTCATACTAAGCCTCTCATTAGTTTCAGAATGCATAGTAATTTTTTATTTCGGTTTATATTGCAACAATGAATTCTCTCAACAAATGCATATTATTTACAAGAAAATTGTACAGTACTCTTACTTCATCATCGTCCAAACTTATTTCTAGCTTTGAGTCACGTGTAAGACGTGAGTCGCGTGTTTTCCGGACAACATCCGGTTGGCTGGAATTGAGTCTGTGGCAATATTAAAAATTCAAAATTTCGGGGAGTGAAATAAAGATAAAAATTAACATTATTCGTGAGAAAATGATTCCAAGCAAACTGTTTTTATTTTTCGCTCATGCATGCCTAAAGTACGATTGTTTTTAAAGTCGATTCTGTTGCCTCAGATTGCCTCTTGGACTTGTCTCAGCACCTGAAGTTTTTCATAATGTAATGTGTTCATTACTTGAGGACAATCCAAAGGTTGAAGTTCCAATGGATGATATTTTTAGTCCATGCCTCAAATGTTGAAGATTTAAATTCCACCACAACGATAGAATGTGAGAAGATTAGGGAAGCAGGATTAAAGTTGAATCCAGAAAAATGTATTTACAACCAAACAAGAATAAATTTTTTAGGTCACATTGTTGATGGCACTGGCATTTCGCCTGATCCTGAGAAAATTGAATGCATTCAGCGTTTAAAGTCTCCCAAGTTAGTGAAGGAACTACAAAGATTTCTTATATGTGTAAACTATCTTGGTAAATCTATTCCTAGGCTATCTGAACTAACTACAAACTTTAGAACCTTCTTTAAAAAGGAGAAAGAGTGGGAATGGAAGGACTTACACCAAACCGAATTTGACAGACTAAAATAAAAATTACGAGGTCCTCCAGTTTTGAGATTATATGATCCGTATTTACTAATAACACTGTCACTAAATGCAAGTAGCCATTCTCTAGGACTGGTGCTTTTACAAAATCGTCAGCCAGTTGGTTACAGCTCTAAGGCCTTAACAAAGACCCAGAAAAACTACAGCCAACTCGAGAAAGAAAGTAGCAATTGTCTCAGCTTGCAAAAAATATCATGAATATATATGGAGTTGCAAAAAGCTGGTGACAGAATCTGATCATAAACCATTAGAGGTGATTTTAAAAAAAGCCATTGCATCAAACACCACCACGACTTCAGAAAATTTTCATGAACATTATGCCATACAATCTGTAATATACAAGAGTGGAAGTGAACTCTATGTTACGGATTCCCTAAGTCGAGACTGAAAATGTAGATGAAGATGATGAAACGTCTACAACATACATTTAATTGGTATTTCCACTTAATTCTATCAATCTATGAAGAATCAAAGAATACGGAAAGCAGAGCAAAGAACTCCAGATTTTAAATAAAGCTGTTTTCGAGGGCTGGAATGCAATTAGACATGATGATGATGAACCAAATGTTATTAAGAGTTGTTTTTTGTTTGGAAAATAATCGGGATTCCATGGTTATCTATTTGCCAAGGGTTTAAAAATTATCATACCTCCAGAAATGAGGAACGAAATAATGATGGACGTACACTGACCTCATAATATTGTTGAGTCATCCTTATGTTTAGCTCGTGAATTGGTATAATGGCCAAATACGCCCAGTAATTTTAGGTCGAACATATAAAAATGCAGTGTTTGTAATTAAAATGATTTTACAATAGTATTAGAGCAATTAGATCCAGCAGCGTAATTGGAGTCTGTTTTCAGCGAGCGGTTAATGGAGACAATATGGGATACCTGCAAATGCACTTTTGTGCACTATACTTCGCTGTAACACTGTTGCAAAAATATCTTTTTACCCTCAATTTTAATTTATTCAACAAAATAATTCAAACTGAATTCGGTTCAGAATACAGAAACCTTTAATTGCATTGCTGTTAGAATATATAATTTTTAAATATTACATCTTAATACTTTAGCTAAGCTTTTACATGCTTAAAAAGTTAATATAACACGAAAAACTTATTGGAGTGTTATGACTAAATTATTATAAATAAACCTTTCTACATTTAGTTCACACTTTTGTTAACTGGGAATCTATATATTAATACGCAAGCATTTTTCATTTCCTCCTTTTCTCTCATATCGTGTGCATCGTAGGATAAATCCGCGCATACCGTTAGAAAGGTATAGTCCTGTAGATGAGCAGAATCACATTCTAGTTTCACATTCGGACTCCAGGGCTACGGCCCATAGGCTTTCAAAGTTTCAATGTTAATCTTTTGGAGAACGTTTTTAACGTTTATATACAATGCAATCCTTTGAACTGAGCATTTCCCATCCCAGTGGAAGGTATCAGAAATAGTCATGGTTGCAAAACCAGGAAAACCTGCCCACCAAGCCACATCCTACAGACCTATAAGTCTTCTACCGATAACCTCAAAAATTTTTGAAAAGCAAAAAATTTGAAAAATTAAGACGACTTTAAAATATTATAGATGATGGTGAATTAATCCCTAGTCATCAATTTGGCTTCCGCCAACAACATTCAACTATTGAACAAGTCCACAGAGTGGTTAATGTAATAAAAGAAGACTTGGAAAACAAAAGATACTGCTCAGCGTCTTTCTTGGATGTAAGCCAAGCTTTTGATAAGGTATGGCATGATGGATTGCTTTATAAACTTAAACTCCACGTCCCCCATACGTTTTACAATGTCATAAAGTCTTACCTAACGGGGAGGTTTTTCAGAGTGAAATACCAGGATTCAAGATCTCAACTTTATGAAATTAGAGCAGGCGTCCCACAAGGAAGCGTATTGGGCCCAATCCTTTATACCCTCTACACTGCCGACATACCTACAAGCCCCAATGTAATGTTAGCAACCTTTGCTGATGATACAGCTATATTAGCCTCAAATGAAGACCCAAGACAAGCCTCAGACTTGCTTCAAGCAGAGCTGGATGAATTATCGGAGTGGCTACAAAATTGGAGGATAAAGGAGAACGAAAACAAGTCTGCGCACGTCACATTCACAACAAGGCACGAAACTTGTCCTCCAGTCTCATTAAATAATGTTCTTCTTCCTCAAGCTGCTGAGGTTAAATACCTAGGCATGCACCTTGATCGAAGGTTAACATGGCGATCGCATGTCTGGCATAAACGATTGGCTCTCAATTTGAAATTTAACAAACTTAATTGGCTCTTGAATAGAAAATCAAAACTGTCGATAAAAAATAAATTACTACTTTACAAAGTCATCCTCAAACCAATCTGGACTTACGGAATTCAAATATGGGGCACCACCAGTAATTCAAACATTGACATAATCCAAAGATTCCAATCAAAATGCCTAAGAAGCATCCTGGACGCCCCTTGGTATGTCAATAACGAAATTCTACATCGTGACACTAGAACTGTTAAAGTAAGAGAAGAAATTTCAAAATTTAGTATCCGATATCAAGAAAAATTGACCAATCATCCAAACCACTTGGCAATGAACCTTATGGACAACAGTGATTCAGTGTACCGTCTAAAAAGACATTCTATATGGGACCTTCCCTACCGTTTTTGATAATATTTTCTACTTTTGTTTAGCTCTGTTGTTGAATAGGGACTAATTCATGTCATAATTCTTTCATCCAATTTACTTATTGTTCTAATCTTACCCTGAACAGATTGTAAATAAATGTTTGTAAAAAAAAAAAAATCTTTTGGAGAAAGGAGAATTGAATGAATCATAAGACAGCTGTTGTAAAAAACTGCTAGAAATTAAGAAAGAACAGATGTTTTAGTTCTAAAATTTTTTAAGCTCTTGGGTCCAGATAAACTGAAATTTTGATCGAATTTCGATCAGGAGGCGATCTCTAGTAATTTTTAATATCCTAGTAACCGTAGTTGTACCTGATACCTTTAACATCTACATTTATGTTTAAAGAAAGAAAATTGAGACGATTTTAAAACGTAACATTTTATAATGCTGTTTAAATATTTACTTACACTAAAACTTAATTTTTATTAACTTTTATATTCCTATAAAATTTTTAATTTTTCTGTGATTAATTAGACGTGGAACAGGTGATTGGTTTTCGAAAATAGTGTGAAAATAGTTAATTAATCAGTTTTGAAATGAGGATTTAAACCACAAACATTTTAATAGATAGGTTCAGTAGTGGGTTTTTGCCAGAACTAATTATCGATGACGTCATAATTGCTTACGTCATCGTGATGACATAACGGCCAAGTTCCGGCAAAAACCCAATAATCTACGAAGTACTATATATTTACAAATTACTATTTGATTAAGTACAATTCTTTTCTTAGCTTGTTATTTCATTCTTTTATTCTTTTATCTTTTAAATACTTTCAATCGTTAGTAACAATAAAATGTACATTCAATTAATTCTTAATATAAAGTTTTGCAATTCCAGCGATGAAACATTTTGGTATGAATAAAGTAATAAAGTACGAGTATTAGGATAAAATTAAAGTTAACTTCAAAGGTTTGGAATGAGTATAGTAATATAAAACAACAGTCAATTTATCGGATTGGATCACTGAAATAACGTTTATTAAGGGAATGATTGTACATTTTGTAGCTAACATAGACTTAATAAAAAGTTTCTGAAAGTTCTGATTTTTTTTCAGAAAACGTTAATATGACTTTACAGCCTTATCCACTATTATATTTCTTACTTCAAAATATATACCAGCATGTTAAGATGGTTTAAGAGTATAATACGCAATATTATTACAACATTTTTGTATGTTTTTGTACATTATATTTTTACATGTGTACTGTTCAATGAATATAAATAGCTATAACATTGTTGTAGATTTTTAACGAGTACTATTCTAATCTTTCGTTTTTCCTATAAAGTTCGTGAGCGGGAGATGATTATAGTCTTTATAGTGCCATCTTCCTCATTCATTTCGCTCTTGATATTTTTTAAATCTTGACAAATTTGTTTTCACTAAGAAAACGATTATACCGGGTGTCCCAGACCAACCGTACACCCCTTTTAAAATCTATACAATTAATTTTCACAAAAACAAATTGTGCTATTATAGGTAAACTGGTTGCGCTCTATCAATTGATGGTAATTTCAATGTACAGGGTATACCAGAAGTAAACTACCCAGACCGGAAGACATAAATTTTTAATACGAACCCCCACTTTTATGGTATTTTTGGATTCCAGACATAATTTTAAGACTATTTCACAATTTAATGTGTATCCCTAATTCTACCGGTTAGGTAGATAATGGAGGAAGAAGTTTTATTTTTTTCCCGTAAGAATAATATAGGACTAAATTTCACATCCATTATCTCTGTAAATGTCCCGTTAAACAAAAAGGACCTAGCATAAAAACGCCTTAGCTTCTTCTTTTCAACACTTTAGCATCATAAATTAATAGTTATTTGTCATGAATTACTTTATTTTTCCATACATTTTTCAATATGGCGGAGGTTAGTATGTATAGAAAACTCAAATTAATTACTTGAAACTTGGTATTTTATGATGAGTTATTATTTAAAATGAGGTTATAAGACAGTTTTATGCTTGGACAGTTATGTTAAAGGTAAAATCTTCAGTGTTAATATTTATGAAAATTTGCTCCACGTTATTCTTATAGGGAAAAAATCAAACTTCTACCTCCATTATCTCCCAAACCGTTAGGATAAGGGATTCACATTAAAACGTTAAGTAGCCTTAAAATTATGTCTAGAATACAAAAATACCATAAAAAGTGGGGGTTCCTATTAAATTTTATGACTTCCGGTCCGGGTAGGTTACTTCTGGTACACCCTGTACATTGAAATTATCATCAATGGATAGAGCGCAACCGGTTTACCTATAATAGCACAATTTGTTTTTGTGAAAAATTAATTGTGTAGATTTTAAAAGGGGTGTACGGGTGGTCTGGGAAACCGTTATAGAAAACATCTTTTTATATGAGGATAAAGGAAAGGCCAATCCCAACACAAACCCATTCCAACTTGCCACTTGGTCTTCAACCGAGATTGCTCTGTTTTATTAGCTCCATATATGTTTAGACTTTGTTGGTGGCTGAAATTTAAAACTAACCTTTCACACAATTACAAATAATATCTTCTAAATGTTTTAATAAGAGAAGGTGATGAACTTTTTAGAGCTTATTAAACCACAATTTGTGTAGCCACACTTTTCTTTTTTTGAGATACAGAAGGGGTTAATGTGATGTAAGAATTTTTCAAGGTGTTTCATAACATAATTTGGTGTAAACAGTTATTTTTAATGGTAAAAAAGTGATAATATTAAAACCTAAAAATGTTACGTCTGACCGTGGTATGTTGTTGGCATAACCAGCACACGTGGTCCACTAATGATTAGTGTAGTTCAAAGCTGAGAGATCACGTGACTAGGGAAGCCCATTTAATTGGATAACTATTGTCGTAATAGTTTACCCGCCAAATGGTTTAGTTCGGTATCTACACAACTTCACTTATTAATTTTTAATTTATTTTAATTTTTAATTGATTGTTCATGACATGCGATTCTTAAAATATTAAGATCGATGTAAATATTTTTTTTAAATTTTTGTGTGCCTTAGTTAATTGTTATTTTGAAAAAATAAGGTTATAAACAAATATTTTAATTTATTAAAACAATTTCGTTTTAATGAGAAATATTAAAATTAATTAATATCAGGATACTAAACAAACAGATTTTCTTCTAAAATTAAACTGTCTTTCATGTATAGCAAACTTGGATATTTAATCAGTAGGCCTATTTTAAAACCAAACTGTTCTAGGAAACACACCTCCATGCTGTCATCAGAAAAAAACATTTGTAAACAATTTAAAAAAAATGAGGTTTTTAGAGAAGTTTTTAGAAAAAATATCACTATATAGAATATTTTTTTATTAAATTGCTCCCAACAAAATGGTGTGAATAAGGTTAAATGTTTTCCATGTTTTTGTTTTTCGTAAAGACATCTAAATAAGCCAAAGTTGGCCAACACAAAGACATTAGAACTTCCCACTCCGTTACGGTTCTTTAAATGGAGTTACTCCGGTATATTGGGTAGAAACACACTTACCTTCGGTTTGTCAGCAAATTGAGTTGCAACCTCTCAGACAATTATAGACCTTTATAACAAATTGTAACTAATGTTAAAAGGTTGTAATTGCATACTATAAAAGAAAATCAAATAATTTGACCGGCAAAATATATTTTAAACATCAAATTACATATATATACCAAATTTTATCACGTTTCAAGAAACTTGGAATCATAAACTATTATCATATAGTTTGTTACTAAAAAGTTAATTTTTCGATGACAATCCTTAAATTACTTTTAAGCTGATATTTATTTATTTATTTCACTTATTTATGATGTTAAAAACCATACAATTTATTTATTTCAATTCCTAGACCATAAACACAAAACGTTTCTTCTACTTTAATATAAGATTAAGAATGAAGTTTTGAGTAAGGTTACCGTCATAAATTGATCCTTGACTTCCACTTTTAGAGGGAGGAAACTGTAATAAAAGTGGATCAGGTTTAATGAGATTTATTTTTCATTAAAACTGTTATGTTTTGATATAGCCTTCCTTAAATTTTAATACAAAAGAAGTATAATAAATTATAATATAGGTTGATAACAATTATACATTAAATAAACTTTAAAAGGTTGTAACGAATTTTAGTTAATATATAAAAGTTACGTATTAAACAACTTATACTTTAAATAAATATTTCAAATCATTTAACATTATATATTTATTAATATGCATTAGTTTCTTATAACCCATTTGTTGTTTTAAGAGTAAGATCCAAAATGTTAAAATTACTTAAAAAAATAAATAAATAAAAAATAAAAAAGTTTCTATTTTGGTATTTAATTTATTATTTTTAAAACTATTCAATGAATTTAGAAAGGTATTTTTAAATCCCTTAAATGATAAATCTTTATGGTTCAAACCTGGAATTTAAAACCTAATAATTATTCAACCAACCAGAAGTCTGTTTAAACACAGTCTCTTAGTGCCCAATATTAGTAGAATCATTTATACCCCCTTGGTAATTAGTTAGGTGTTTTATAGTTTAACTTTCGGCCTTGAACTTTTAACTCCATTGTAAGTAGCCTGTCCAGTATATTATACTTAAAATGTAGTTAAGAAAGATTTTTACGGAAGGTGGAGAAAAACTGAATGATAAAAAATTACTAGAGCCCCTGTATTTCCCGAGGTACATGCATCGACGTTTGAAATTTAAACGGTAAATATTAACAGAGAAACTAGTCATAATTCTTAGTAACGATTTTCGTTGACACATTTATAGGATTTTTCTGGGAATAGGCAGAAAAATGCAACCACGCAAAAATATCAATAAGTGTAAAAAAATAGAAATATCAATTACAATTACAATGAAATTACAATTAAAGAGCAAAAAAGTTACAAAAAACTTTTATGTTTCCAGCCTGTAGTGTGGGACTCCCCTTAAAACGGGTGACCCACTAAAAACATCCTCTACTCCTTATGACTCTAAACTGGAATTGTTTATCACATTAAGTCAGACTAGACCTAAATTAAACTTACTCCCGTGGGGCTCGCTCCTTATCGAAATACTCGGTCAAGGAGTCTGGGCCACTTTGCGGTCCAGATCGGTTTTTTCCATGAGGATGCCCCTGACGAATGATGATAAACGATCACAGTTGCCCTTATCCTCCAATAATATTTTGGTGGACCGTGCCAACCGCTAAAAACCGAATTTTCTTGTGGCCTCCTGGCGGAGCCTTCCCAACGCGGACAGCGTAGGAAAGTGTGTTCTGCGTCGTCAGTATCGCCCGGGCAGTAGATGAAACCTGGTTGGCATCTATAGGAATGAAAAATGTTAGTCTTTATCAATACGCACTTAGATTGATAATAATAATTAAATAATAATTTTGTAGTCTTATGATTAAAAATTCTTACATGTAACACGTAAAATGAGCCTTAAATGGAATACAGTGACAGTATTGCTTATTGTAATCAAAATTTTAATCCTAGTTACTTTTCAAGTAATTTATATTGATATAGTCTTTAAGCTTTTTGTTTATAGATGTTGTTAAAATAATAAGAAAATCTACGTAAACTCAAATTAATTGGAGTAATCAATTTCTGCACTCCAAAGGAAAACAACATTCCATAACAGTTCCGTTATCATGAACCACCCTAGGATCACCCAAAATTATTAACTTACAACTTATAGTGTGAATTCTGTATAGCGCACAAAAGCTATATCAGAATTTGTATGTGATTTATAAACTTTAACTTTGGAATGTAACAGATTAGTTAACATTTAATAATCTGTTTGTAAAATATATCCAGTTTGTTAACTACACTTGATATATGTAAGTAATAATTTTTTTGTCTCCTAACGTGAGTAAGGATATCGTTAGAAAACTATTTCTACAACGCCTATGGTGCAATGGCTAGCTACATTCATACATAATATTTTTGTGCGGAGTAAAGTACTGTCTTGGTTTATTTTAAAATTACAAGATTTGCTCAAATTAATAAATCATATTTGATATTTTTACAGAAGTAACACAAATAAGTAAATAGTTGGTTGTGCTCCTAAATGAGGTTAGGGATGTAATGTTTATGCGAGGATTACAAATTGGGGTTACAGTAACATCACTAGGTGTATTAGTTACCTCACATCCACATCATTCCTCGTGTAACTAGCTAGCCAGCATGGTCTCGTGCAATATTAACAATTTGTGATATTTCATGGTGTACTAAATTTCAAAACCAATTCAATCCCAATAATTTTAATAGGTACTATTAATCTAAGTAAACCCGATAATTTTAGAAAAGTTTTCTTTAGTTACCCGCAAAAAAATACTAACACACTAAACTCAGTAAATAATTTTGCTATATGAAGGCAATATCTTTAGTCCCATACATACTTTTAGAATAGCTACATAAACGTCTCACCCTACGACCCGCTATATTAAAGAAGAGGCCCGAAGACCTCTATATTGGTAGAGAGGACATTGAACATTGGTATATTGGACATTGCCACTCTCTGTCCACTGCACTGTCGTTTGTTAATACTGTTATTGTTAGTCTCACAATACAGAATCTGAAAAAGGACATTGAAGAGTGCCGTAAATTGTTTTCAATCGTTGTACTTATTCCATAATAGTGTTGCGGAATTTATAATAATAATAACAACATTTTATACTGATTTCTTAAAATTATATTTAAGAAATAATCGGAATATAATGTAAGATATGCTTTCTGATTAAGAAAAAAAATTAAAATAGCAAAATCATCAAAGCAGTGGAAAAAATAAAATGTTTATGTCATTGATAAATTATATTCTACTGTATGTCATTACTTAGTCAATTAAAGTTGTTTTGTAAAATATTTATATTTTTATTCAATTTGATAATATAAAAACACTCACAGCAAAAGCTTCAAAACCTGATTTGGAGCTTAAGTTCTGGAAGGAAACCAGAAGATTTGTTTTAGTAATGGATTGGGCTAATGTTTAAGGAGTTTGGGAAAGTTACTCCTTCTAACTAAATTAGTTCCCTTCAGCCTCTGGTTTCTCTTTCTTTTTTTTACTCATTCTAATGTTTATAATAGTCTTGAATAATACCTACCTAAGAATAAATGTCCTGCTGAATTTATAAAAAAGACTAATGAAACAAAAATGTCGCTACAATTTAGGAATGACACAAAAAAATAAAAACATTTACTTCTTATCGATGATAAAAACTTCTAAGAAAAGAGCCACATGTATTAGGTTAGGTATTATTTTTTAATTAAGAATGAGGTATTTATTTTAATAGCAGTTACAATAACCTGGAAATCATTTGTAGATGTATTTATTATGTTTCTACTTACCAACAAGCCAGTGAGTATGAAAAAAACCAATGATTCCGTTCATAGATTAAACTTTATATTCAACAAATAAATGTAATCACAATATTAAAAAATATTATAAAATAGAAAAAAAAACATTCAATGAAAAATGCTAATACCACATTTTATAAATGATGCTTTAAAACTCTGAAGTCTTAATTCTTCCCTATTCTATAAATTACTATTATTACTGTTATTCCATATTTTTTTTTTATTCAGAACCTACGTACTCCTTGAATTCTAAAAAGGCTCATTCCAAAGCCTTGCGGTTTGGCTTCGTATTGCTGCACTAGCACAGTGTAATAAATAAAAAGTAATTTGTTGGTGTTTATATCTTAAGTCTACCATATAAATTCGTCAAGGTCACAAAATAAATCAGAATGGATTCTTGGGCTTCATAAGGATCAGGAAGAATTTTAATAAGAGTTAAGAGTATGTCAAATTAGTGAGTGCTTATTAAGTTTTATTTAAGATCAAATACATTTTTGTCTCATTCTGGATGAAATTCACCTGCTTTTTTTCTCTGAATTAAAAACGTATACGCAAAACGTAACTTTTTTCTCCTTTTCCTAAAAGATCATCTGCAATATTTTTCATGTGCTAGGAGAGAAAACTCAGCTGCTCCCTAAGTATTATTATTGTTTTATTTATTTTATATGCAAAACATTGAAATTCAATGTTTTCTTTATAACATGAAAATAATAAAATTGTAAACACTATGTATCACTTACTTTGTAAACATATTCTCAAAAATAGAATTATATTTTTAACTTGTTACGATTAAAAGTATAATTTCGTGTTATGATAAAAAACGTTGTTCACCACTCGGAGTACAGATAACACGGAATATCTTGGCCTGTGATGACCGTTTACAGTTCAAACAATTGAAGCAGAGCGACAAAGTTGCAGATTGTCGCAGACTGTTTTTAGTGTCATATGTTTACCTATTTGAATCCAGAAGTGGAGTATGTCAGAGGAGTAGTGGAGAAACGCTGGCTCAGTTCAAGGTCACCTGAGCTATGACGTCATCGAGGTCAATGACCCCACCGATGACGTCATCGATGACGCAATCGATGACGTCATCACCAATTACGTCATTCTGTGACGTCACACCCATGACGTTGCAGAAATGACGTGCCGATGACGTCATCACCCCTTACGTCACCATTATGACGTCATCGATGTCACAAAGGTCAAGGTCACTCTGAAACCTAAAATTTTTCGGCACTTTTGCTGTTTCTCGCACTACGCTCCGAGTTTCAGTCAGGGTTCAATGACCTTGACGACTTGGAGCGAAATTAGACGAGAAACAGCAAAAGTGCCGAGGAAACTCAAAGTTTGCAACGTGACTCTGCCTAAACCGTCATGTGACACCGCTCGAGTGACCTTGAACCGATACAACTCCCGCGTTTCACCATTACTGCAACCGCGATGCGCACCCTACGACAGACACCGAGCGACTGACTGTCCGGCCCCGCGCACTCTAGGTATATGGGAAGTGGTGGGGGAACTGCGATGACCTTGGGAAACTTGAAAATGTCAAGCTAGGTAGCACCGTTTTGGTGCTACCTTAAATTTTACATGTTGAAGTGTGATGACCTTGAGGTTGACTGTGAACCTGGGACTTAGGATTGTCTTTAACAGCTTGACGTTTTTGCCAGAGTTTAAGTATGACGACCTTGAACTGGTTAAAATGAAAACTGCACAGCAGATTGCACAACATGGATGTGCACTCTACGACAACCGCCGAGCGACTGACCTCCGGGCCCTGCGTACTCTAGATATATGGGGAAGTGGTGGGGGAAATTTCAAGGTCATTCAAACGGAGTTTTAAAAAAAGTCAAAGAGTAGAAAGACTACTCTTGTGAGTCTATACCGATTTCATTGATAGTGAGTGCTTCGGTATGCCAAGTTGATCTGTACTGACACGCTCCTAAATAATGTTTTCAAAAACCTGCAAAATGATTGTTGCACAATTTGCAGCCAGTTAGCTGTTTTAGATTAAATTCAATGCAACGTTCAGGGCAACAAGTGTACTTATGCCCTCTCATCTGGTACACATGGAATGTCTTCAACATTGGTTTCGGCTTCTTCCAAGACTTGCACTTACACATGCACTGACCAAAAGCTTCACATTTTCTACAAGCCAGGCCATCCACCACATCAATGTCATTCGGCCATGAAAAACATTTTTGTTCGCAACAGTAGTTGAGTTGACTCTCCATGTTGCTGCGGTGAAGGTGCACGATGAAATGATGCTGTAGCCAGTGAGAGTGCACCTTAAATAAACTCAGTGGAGGGGGAAAGGTCAAGGTCATTCAAACGGAGTTTTAAAAAAGATGACTAGTCGTCCTCCTCCTCCTCGTCCGTCGTACGTGAAGAGCTGTCAGACGAAGAGTCCCGCGCAGGTGCTCCCCAGATGAAATGTATGTCTATTTGAAAGCGCAGGCCGGGATCTTGTACCATCAACTCCTTTAATCTATTACATACCAATTCCACTTTGTAAACATTGTTAATAATCAACACCCAAGGCTTTGGCTGAACATAACGTGTAGTTGAGTCAGCCTCGCAGACAGTTACATCTTCCGGTGATATTGGAGTGTATAAATGTGTAAAATCTTGTTGCTGAGGCTGGCTTGAAGTTGAAGGTTCTGTGCCGACCCTGGTTGCATCAAAATTTAAATCCATTCTACATTCAAGAGGTCCAGGGTTCCCGTTGAATACATAGAGTAATGTTTGATACAAGACTTCCACTTCTTTTGCATCTTGTAAATGAACGGTCCACCGCAAGGGAAATGCTTCGTCCGTAGTGGAGTCAACTTGAGAAAGAGTCCTGTCCGCCATGGTAGCTAAGCAAGGAATGAGGTGAGCTGCAGTCAGTTGTAACATTATCGAAAAGTAGAGGGGAAAATTTCAAGGTCATTCAAATTGGGTTTTAAAAAAGGAAGGAGTGGAGGGGGAAAGTTAAAGGTCATCCAAATGGAGTTTTAAAAAAAGAAAACCTAGAAAGTAACATTGAAATCTTCCAACTGATGGTGGCGAGCGTTTTCTTCTGCAACCTTGCCGACACATGTAACTATGCCGTACAGTATGAACAGTACAACCATGATAAGGCCGAACAACAAAAGATAGCCGTTTACTATCATGATATTTTCTGAGTGGATCTGCTTTCTTCTTATCGCCCTCTCTTGCATCCTCTTCTCTAACTCGTGTACGAAGTCAGAGCATGCGTGAGGACATCTTTCATCTGTTGGTAGGTTAGCCATTGTTGATGTTGTAGGTTTGGCTGTTGAAGAAGGAATGAGGTATCTAATTGTGTTGTCTCATGTATATCAACAGTGAAGTGGTGGGGGTAGCGAATCAGTGGAGGGGGAAGTTTCAAGGTCATTCAAATTGTGTTTTAAAAAAAACCCTATCTTGTTACTGAGCATATATGTCAGTAACAAGATAGGTGGCTTTGCTCTTTTTACTTCTTTAATATAATGAAGAAATAAACATATTCTACAATTGTAAGGACAAGGAAGACAACCGCTAGTCAGCTGAAGTAATCCAAGTTGTCTGGCTCGGTCTTCATCGACGCCGGTGAGGAAGCTGTCGTTGAAGAGGAATGTCCAGGCTCTTCCTTCGGCTGCCGAAGATTCCGTATATTGCAAGCGTAGACTTGCACGTTTATACGGTAGCCTCTTGCCACCATCAGCTGCAACTCCTTGTACAAGTCGTTCAGCTCCTGTTGCGTTTTGATAGTCACCTCCTCATAGCTGGCACAGCTTACGTTCAGAGACATACTGATGTTGTTCGGTTGGCTGCTGGAGTTGAAATGAAGACGAGGCACAGCGCTTGGAGGTATATGAAAAAGTGGTGGGGGTGTTTGCATTCAAGCAGGTTTGACTTGTAGCGTGGTGGTGGGGGTAACTGTGAAATGCAAAGGTCAAAGGTCAAGGTCACCCGCGAAGTTTAAAAAAAAAATGCAACATATCAATATGTGACAAACTTCACATATTGATATGTTGCATTTTTTGTCTTTTTGTATTTTTTTGTCTTTTATGGTTTATTTATTTATAAAACATTACAATAACATATGTACAACAGTAAAACTTAAATCTAACACTGCTGCTTGTCGGCGATGTGGATGGTCAACTCGGTGGAATTGCTTACCGTGCAACCGTGGGAAACCAGGTAGAGACAGCCGGGTTGGATGGAGCGCAGATCCTCGTTCTGGAGGAGATGGACGAACCGTTTCGGCAGGTAGACTTGGAACTTGGGCTCATCCCCCGGAGTGAATGGTGCCTCGCTAAGACTGCAGCAGATGGCCTCTCCAACTGTAGTCTCCATCTTCTTCATGGCGTGGATAATGTAGTGCTTCTCGTCTTTAAGTTCGGAACACTTCTTGACGGGTAGTATGGTAGATTTGGAGTGAGCATTGAACTGCTCAACCAAAGTTTGCAGGAACTGGTGAGATGCCATGGTCGAGTTATAGATCGTCTTCTTCGTCTTCTTGCTGGGAGATGTTGTCGTCTCGGAATCTCGAGTAATACTCATGCCAGGTCCCGGTCTGCTCCTCACTTATATAACCCCCGTTACCCCCACCACTCCCCATTTCCCTACTTTGAAGGTAAGATGCGAGTTTATAGGCGTTTTTTAAAGCGCAATGTCTATCTTTTTCATGTTCTGGACTTTTAGTACAAATACAAACATTTTCCATCGTATACTTGTAGTTTTTATCCAAATCCACATCATTAACTGGAACATGAGTAAATTCTTCGATCCATCTCTTCTTTTCCAGTCCTTTTGTGTAAATATCGGTAAACCTGTTTGAAAACTGATGCATGATGTGATACAAGTCCGTGTAACTTGCAAAACCATCATACCAATCGATATGATGGAAATATTTTGAAATCCACCTGTTGGTAGTAGCGGCTTTGCTAGTTAAAGATGAATAAGAACATGGTGGTTTGAACAAAAACGTATATGGAACACTTGTATTGATGTCGAAAAACACAAGTTCTTTTATGATAAATCTATCATCATTACCCCGAAACGCTTGGAACTCAATTATACCAGGTTTGGACTTTACTTGTTCTTCTTCCTTGTCCATTGCGAAGATCACTCGTCTGCTCATGACGAAGTCCAAAGGTCAACTGATTTCCACACCACGGTAGGTACGACTTTTATACCTGGCCGTACAGTTGTTGGCGCGTTGGTGTATATTTAACGTGGGCACCGTCCCCGGTAGGCCTAACCCCACAAAGTGTTTGATATTGTTTTAAAATTGTTGTGTAGTTGATTGCCATTTAGGTTTCCATCTTTACATTTTCCTTGTTTTCATTTTCATCACTAACACTTGATTCTTCCCCTCCTTCTTCTTTGTCTTCTTCAAGTTTTACTGATTTCTTATGTAGTTGAGCGTACTTTTCCAATTGTCTCCACATTTGTACTTCATGAGGAACCCTATTGAATATAGAAGTATCCACAGGCCCGTACAATATAGGTGCGTCCGGTTGTTTGTCCAAAGTGTCTTCCAGATAATCTTTAATAATTGAACTTGAAAACACCAGTTGTCTCAAGTATCTTGTTATCGGTTCAGTTGCACAAGTTAGAATAAAAAACTCTTCTCGATTAAGTTGAATCTTGTTATCATGTCTTGTTGTGTCTCTAAACCGCAGCTGATGATCACCACGATGTTTAACAATATCGATTTCCACATTTGAATCCAAAAGGCCTACTCTTGTCTTTCTTCCAAACATGTTACTACTTAAATAGCATTCTAGCAGATGCAAGTGTTTCATAAACGATTCCCAAGCAGTGTCCGTAAACAAAATCATTTTAGGCCCATCAGTTAAAATTACAGTAGGTGAATAATCCGTCGATTTCATAACACAGATTAAAACACTTTTGTCCAAACTGGATGAGATTGGATAAAATATTCGCAAGAATACCTCACTCAATATGTTAGGAGAAATATTATCTTCAGTATCCCTTTTCTTCTTCTGTGCATTCTTTCTTCTTTTACCTTTTTCCTCAACATTATTACTGGCGTGGAGTTGTCAAGCGTTGTGTTCATCTCCCTCCGATTGACCTTGAAGATCTAAAAAGTCGGATATCTCCTTCTCAATATCTACATTTTCTTGTGTACCACTAGGAGAAGCCATATTGAATAAGATGCTACCCATACAACAGTAGGCAACAAACTGATGAGGGGCGGCCTGTACGCTCTGCTTTTATACTCGCGGAATGGAACAAAACCGGTTTTTTACAATACATTTTTAACAATTCCGGTTAAAGGTGTGTATGTTACAATTTTATCATGTAGAATTAAACAGTATGCAGTTGTATTTGCAGGTATAGCTGCAGTAAACTCCATTTCAATATTTATGTCAACACTTGATGATTTTAATGATTCATTCTGTTTAGAACAATCGATTACAACTATTGGGTAACCATCTAAGTACTTTTCTGGTGATAGTAAAGGTGCATTTGTTTTACCGTAATATGAACTTTGGAATCTTGCATACATATCGTACAATATGCTGTACTTTTTATTAGCGAATGACACATTTAAATTATCGTATGGAAAAAATTGTGAATTTAAATAAACTTTAATATTTTTCAAGTTGCAATGATCAAATTGGCCTGCATGTTTGGTGATGGTGTCTCTTCTGCCTGTTTGTAAACCAAATATAATATACCTGGCTCGTTCCACATAATTAGATGTTTTAACAGTCCAAGTGTGACGATCCGTAGCTGGCAAGCTGGGATGTTCATGAAATTCCCAACTTCTAAAAGGAATTACAATATCACGATCAGCCTTTAACTTTCTTAATAGTAGCATTCTAAGCTCGTCAGCTAATTTAACATGTGGAACTCTCCATACAATTTTTTCTAATGTTAATTTCCATTCTAAAGTTGCATCCGTTGTACCGTCTGGAGCTTTAATAATGTCTTTATCGTTTGAAGATCTCAACAAAACTAATTCTTGTTTAACGTTTAATATTATTTTTCTATAATCTTCAGCGAAACCAAGCAACAAACGTAACGGAATGTGAAAATCAAAATTTCCATTTGTATCTGGAGTGATTGTGTCTTTTGCAGGTAAAACCCATCCTGCAGGTTGTATTAAATTGGTTTCATTAGGTGATATAGATGTTAATCCCTTTAAAGTTGTTGCAATACCTACTTTTTTAGTGGAATCAACTGTTACACCTGATATTTCATATCTAATTTCATCAAACAGAAAAGCCATGGGATTATTTATAAATGGAACCGTTGTACCAGTAGTAGTACCGTCCTTTTTAGTAACTTTCCCTTCAATATACAAGTAACTTTCACATGGTAGTGTGTAAATGTCTTGGTTTTGTATGGGAATACGAATTTCTTCGTTATTGTTTAATTTTGATGAAGTGTAAGGGTTGTGGGTGTGATATTCTTTTTCCCATAGATTTTCGTCGAATGTTGGACCCTGAGCTATATCCAGTATATCCATTATCGGTTACTTTTAATCCAATTCTCTCTAAGAAACGAATGTTCTCGCGTGTTAACTCCTCCACAGCTGAAGAGCTACTAATGCGGATTCCCGTAGGTTGTTCGCTTTTAAATGTTAAACCCATGATTTTGTATTAAAGTGTCGATTTTAAATGTAATCTAACCGTAATAGGCTCTTCTCGGAAATCTATCAAGTTGCCGTCTTGATCCAATACGTTCAACACGATGTCTGAAATGAAAGTGGTGTTCAACGGTAGATATACCAGGTTTTGCGGCTTTTCAACAATTTTAAATCCAGGTGGTACACTGGGGTAAAAAGTATGTATTATATGAGTATTTGCTCCATCTCTGTAAGCTCCTTGTATAATGTTACAAGTTATGTCTATACTATTGACTTTTAATATTGTTACAGTTTGTTTACCGGAATGTGTTTTATTTGGTTCTAAAATTGCTCCATCTTTGGGAAATCCTAATAAATCACCAATTGAGTTTGGCTTAGTGAAATCTATATAATATTTTGAAGTAAGCTCAGCTTTCATTGTATTGTTATTACCTTTTAGCGATATATTGTCTTTTCCCATTTTATTTTGCAAAAATTCATTAATATGATCAATTTCATAAGAACCTATGGGTAAACTGCACTCTTCTAAGTCTGTGAACTTCCCACTAACATCTTTTCCTTTATAATAATGCAATAAGTTATTTTTACCTTCTGTAACATTGGGAATAGAGTTGTAAGTTGTAACATCTAACAGTGCTGCCTCCCAAAATCTTCCTTTTTGCAAGCGTAACGCTGGAAAAAGGACACTTCGTAAAGTGGACGATTTTCCTGTTAATGATACCATATAGGAAGACATCTCAATAGTGACTGATACTTTTAGCTAGGAATTCCAAACATAAATGGCTGCATATTGAAGTATTATCAGGTTGTTCTCTTTTATAGTTGTAATATATGTTTTTAGCAGATTTAAAGTAATTTTCAAGTTCTTTAGGTGGTGGCAAATTTCCAAAACTATCAAAATAATATACATTGCTATTTAGTTTCTTATAACACACCCAATGGGTGCCGGGCCCTTCAGTATTATCCAAATTTACGATTCCAGTCTCATTTTTCCATATTTTCTTTGGTAAACTGTCTTTCATAAATACTCCGCGGAAAAATGGTATTTTTAAACAGGAAATATATTTAAATAATTCAACATTAGTCAACGATTTATGTGGTATAACCAATTGATTTCTTTTATTTAATATGCACGATACGGTCTTAGGTATAGACCTGGCCCGTTTTTTACCATTGACCATATTGTCGGTTTTTTGTTATTTTTTTTCCTCAGAGAACGTCTTTTTAGTCTAATATTACCACCATGTTTCCTCATGGTTGATCCTTTTTTATTCTTACCCCTCCTTTTTCCACCTCCCACCGCTGTTTTAGCCTTCATACCTGCTGTTACCGCTAAAGCTGCTGCTTTTTCCGCAATACTAGCGTCACTAGACTTTACTCGTTGCCAAGCTATATTCGCTAGCTTTTTATCAGCGATTGACCTATTTTTTGAATCGGTAAACGTGGAATATGCGATATCGTGATCTTTACAAGCCTGATCTAACTTATTTATGCCTGGATCACCTCTTTCCAGTCGTTTTTTTTCAATTTAGTTCCTGGTCCGCAATACTGATAACCTCCCGGTATATGAAATTCGTATGGTAAAGCGTCTATTGCTCTATTTACGATAGATCCTACTGGAATACGATTTAAAGCTTTACTTAACAGAGAAACCGCTGTGGACGTGATACCGCCTCCTTTCCGTATACTGTCTCGATATGGACTGATGTACTGGAATGTCATTATCGTCCTTTTATAATCGAAATGTACAACTTATGTGTTAACTCTATGACGAGTTGGACATAAATGAGGTCGTTTATTGTGTTCTTATATTATATATCAATATCACCCCAATCTGATGATCTAAACTTTTGCGTATTAGGGTTAATAAAGTGTTTATTAAAAATTTCCCGTTTAATCCAATTACCTCTCTCGGATTCAGACAACCAACTATGACGTGTACGGGTTGCAATAAGATTGTATATATCAAATAATGCATTTCCTAAAACTTTAACAAGAAAATTAACAGTGACGGCATTATCCACATGTTGAGGGTCTTTAAGTTCTGTAATACGTTTATTATTACAAGTATATACTTTATGATCCTTTAATGACGTTGTGATAACCTGTCCTACAGTTGCGGCATCATTTGGATCAATTCCTTGTTATAAATTAACTATTTTCGTATCATTTGCATTAAAAATATCACCATTTGGTTTATCTAATATCAAAGATTGACTAACTACAACACAATCGAAATCGTTGGTACCAGGAGATACATTACGTATTTTTTTAAACCTACATATGTAAGGATCATCATTATACGGATTAGAATATATAGTTTGTGCTACTATTGGAACATCAAATAAATCTACAGCCATACCTACATTTGTTAATTTCTTTCCTTTACCATCCCAAACATTATTGTTCTGTTCAAGTAATGTAAACTTTTCATTTCCCTGTACAAACACATCCCTCTGCCGTGATACCACTTGGTCTTGTTTTACAAATCCAGTTGTTTCTTGTTTTATTGTCTCTTTCATTTGACCCACTGTTGCACCATCTGATGGAGCCGAACCATCTTTTACATTAGCTAAACAATTACCAAAACAATCTATAACTCCTACATCACGTGTGATACAATGATCTTCGATATATTTTAGATTTACAGCATCATTTTCATTTTTCGGATAACCTATATCATTAATAACAAATTTATAAAAAGAAAATCCATCTTTTGTCTTTTCAGGTATCAAGGAATGTAAATAGCGTCTATTTACACTGTCTTTTGCATCTTTAGGGTCATCTACGTTGGATATACGTTTATTGTTAGCACTATACGTTTTCCCATTGAATTTTAACGTATTTTTTAATTCAGATGACAAATAACCTTTGTTTATTGCATCACCGTTTTGATTTGGTTTACCAACGTTGATAATTCTATGATCTTCTGCGTCATATGTGTAATTTTGTAGTCTTAATGTTGGCGATATCTTTTCCTTTAATATTTTTAAATTTATTGCATCGTTTTCATCCGTAGGATCTTTTATGTTTTTTAACCTTTTATTACTAATATCATAATCTCCTTCAGGTGTTTGTGGTAAACCAGCACTTCTTTTTAAACTATTCGCATAATATAACCCATCCGAGGAGTAACGTCCGAACTTGTCGACTCTCATGGTGCAACTGAATAGTAATCTAGGCAGTAACGCATTTTTATGAGATTACCCCACGGTTTCGGAGTTCATCCACTAAAGCCACCCATTCGTTTTCCAATCCTGTATGACCCGCTTCTTTAGCTTCATGTATTAGTTTCATTCTATCCACCAATTTATTGATATTATTGTAATAAATCACATTTGTGTTATATAGTTTCTTCATTAAACCTGTACCTGTAACAGATTTGTTTCTTTTTCTTGGTTCTGCAGCACTTATATCCAAGGTGGATGACACAAACCTTCGTTTTACAGGTTTTCTTGGCATTATCGGCATTGGTTGTCTTCTCGTTGTTGGTATTAACTTGGATACAAATTCTCTATATTTTAAAGACCTAGATCTAAAAACTGGTTGGTCAGCTAAATATTTTCTCCTGTATGCATTGGTGTGTTCCAAAATCTGTTTATTTGCTTCCATGTCTTCTTTTTTAACTAACAATTCTAAAGGCTTTTTTTCAAATAATAATTCAAATAATCCTCTTGTGCCCTTATATCTTTGATTACCAACAATAATATTATCATGTTCATCAATGTTTACCGGGCTATTACCAACCATTAAACCTTCTTCTGTTAATCTTACTCCATAACTATGGTAGTTTTTATTAGGATTTATTCCAGCTAACATTTTTATCATGTATTTCCTTCCTAAAGGTCCTTTGTTATGAATGTTTTCACCCAACAAGCTTATGTTTGACGGACCTTCCCTTGCTTCTTCTTCTTTTTCCTCTTCACTAGCAGTTGATACATCTTCATGTCCTCTTTTAGCTTTTACTTCATATAATTCTCTTATACCACTATAGTCCGGTGATTCTAGCTCTCTTTCGGGTTCTCCACCGGTAAAACCACTATATGTAGAGGATTCCGGGTCTTCATCACTAAAATCTTCTGATTTTACATTTTCTCTTTCAAACTTTGTAATAGGTGCAATCGCATCTCCTTCCAAAACGGGTTTAGCAAATTTTTTGTTTAACTGTTTCAAGGGTTCAGTAATAGGTTTAAAAGTAGATTCAAGAAATTTCTCCCTTTCGCTAATACCTAATTTTAATGCTCTGTTTTTATCCCGAATAGAATCACTAAGTGATTTTATTTCCTTTATTAACTTTTCTTGGTTAACCATGTTTGTAGCAAGACGTGTTGTACAAGAATGAATGTTTTACATCATGATTAGTGTATTAGTATAAATTTATCAAATCCTATCCTGTATCGACCATTGTTTAGCGGTTGTTCCTTCATAATTGTTAAAAACCCATACTTTTCAGCCCAAGCCTTTCCACACAACTCTTTAAATCGTTCAAATGACATATCCGCACTTACATGGTCATAATATATGTGTTTTAGGTTGGTTTCATCCTGTTTAAATACAATTAACATGTTTGCATTGTCTCTAATGAGCTGTTTCGGTATTTTGCTGTAAGTTTGACCAATATAAATGCTATCTATGTTGTTATGTCGACCCATGGCGAAGTAATTCCTTATTGTATTTTGATTTTCACAAGATACATCGTCAAATATGAATACTGAGAATGGTTTAGCCTCTTGCGGTTGCATGACACTCTCGCTTGCGTTAAATCTAAAATATTTAACTTCAGGCACATTATTGAGTATTTGTTACAATAACTTATATTTCGGTTGTTGTAGTGACTTTGAAAATACATATAAATTATTAAAACGTAATCCTTTAGGGCTTGTAATCAAATTGAATACTACATTTGTTTTTCCACAATTGGAAGGACCGGTAACCAGACAACGCACCGTGTTTGGTAACAAAACACCATGTTTCCCAGTATTGAATTGAGAACCATCCACTGTGAGTTCATCTATATTATTAATAGTAAAATTGTCTTTTTGCGGTATTATCTCCATCCTTTGTAATGGTTCAACCCAAAATGATGCTCTATCGTTATATTAGATCCTTTTTAGGTATCCATGAATCTTCCGTCTTATTAAATCCTAACCATCGTACTTTAACCTTATCTTTTTTCCGTTGCAACACCTTTTCAACTAAATATACATCACCTACTGTTGATTTTAACATTTCATGTCCATAAAACCCTCCTTCCAGCAATTGTCCTTTATTATCTTTTAAAATGTAAATTTCTGGTATTGTAGGTTGCACCTTAAATACGGTAAATACCTCATTTGTCCAGTTTGGAAGATATCTTTTACTGAATACACCTTTGTATTTGCTTATTCGCACTTTATTACCAACATTAAACCTTTTAGGCTTTAGTTTTTCAACTTTTGGTTTAGTATTCATTTTTATACGTTTTAAAACAAGTTTTTCATTTTTATTAGTCACCTGGCTTGGTTTCATACCGATAGTTCTATGAAACTTGTTATTGTAATCGCTTATAAGTTTTGGTAACATATCAATCCATACGTGCGATCCTCTGTTAGAAAACATCTTATACATCGCACCTTTTAAAGTTCTGTTGAATCTTTCAATTATTGATGCTTTTACCTCTGAATTGGTTGAGTAATGGTTAATCTTGTGTTTTTTCATTAAATTTGCAAATTCCTTATTGAAATATTCTTTTCCATCATCGGTTTGTAAATGTTTTATAGTATGTTTGTCTCTTTGTATAGCTGTTTCCATTGCTTTTGTAACACTTTTGCCACTTTTATCTTTTAGTGGTAAAGCATCCGCCATTTTTGAAAAACAGTTAATAATAGTCAATATGTATTTAAATCCTCTATTTTGTTTACTGTAAGGAATCATTTCAATTAAATCCGCTTGATATAAATCATTTATTCCTTTTATCACTGTATTTCTTCGTGGAAACTTTCTTCTTGCAGGTTTATGAAGTTCGTTGACAATTTCTTGCTTCAAGTCCTTCATATTGCAGGTTTGAATTTTTCATGTATCACATGTATAATCACAATGAATGTTGTCTTAAATATTCACATTATTTATATAGGTCAAGGTCAACCAAACTTGTGTAAAAAATGGGGAACACGGCATTTGACTTGCCGTGTTCCCCATTTTTTTACGGAAGGAGAAAGGAATAAGGTCGAAGTTGTAGAAGGACGAAGGATAGGTTATTAGTCGATAGGGTTTAGAGAGTAGTGGCCAAAAGGAAGAGTGTGAATTTTATCCGGCATAATATGCCTTTTATCATCTCGAGCTGATAGTGCTCTTTTAACTTCAGTGACACTGTAGACCTCATGTTTAAAGCTTCTGATAGTGTTGAACGTTGCAGACATTGTAGAATCTTCAAACAAACAGGTCTTGTAATGGTCAAATGTCACATGTTTCTTCAAGTACGATGTTTTGACTCCTTTAGCTTTCTTCACTGTCGGTATGTCATTTTCCTTAAACATCTTGAAGGAATATAGTTTGGACATTAGCGCAACTATTTCCTCCAAAGGCATTCCATTTGCTTCATCTTTAAATTTTCCGATTACTTTTTTATTCTTTTCATTGTAATTCGGATGCTTCTTCGGATAGTCAGAGAAGTCAAAATCGTCTTTGTATGGGAAACTCCTTAGGTCTTCATACATGTCCAAAGTCTTTATCCAGTAGATAAACGCGTCGGTATCCATGTATGCAACTCCAATGTTGTCTCTTCCATAGTGTTTAACCATTTTGTTGTAATGGAAATCATACATCAGAGTTTTACTTATATCCAAAATCGACATTCCAATGTATAACGGACGATCCATCACTATTATTGTTTTCTTCATACTGACGGCAACTAGATCTTCGTTTATAATAATGGATGTTCCAAAATTTGGTTTTAGCACTAACTTTTCCAATTTCTTAGGATCACTTACTAATTTTACAATCTTGTGTTTTCTTTTGTTTTCTAAGGTCTTCACGAAGATGGCGTTGTTCATCAATTTGTAAAAGTCCTTTTCAAATGCTGATGTTGCTGCTGCTCTTCTTGTAGTGTTGGAATCAATATATGGTTTCAACCAACAAGACTGGGTGAATTCAATTGCTCTATGAATTCTTACTACACGTAGACCCAATTCAAGAGCTTGTTAAACTACCCAGTAGTGAGCCACATACCGATTTTTATTTTCCAACGTCATCATCAATTTCGGCCATCTTCCTGTCGGTGAAATTTCAGTCTTGGCTAGGAGAGGCAAGTCGTAGTGATGGTCATGAAGGTGCTCCGGATATTCGAAATCACAGTCCAAAATATAGCCTTTTGGACCATTCTTTGGAATCTGTGAGATGTCGCCGATGGTGGCCGGGTCGATCCATTTGAAGTCAGCGTAAGGAAGCGGATTTGACATTGCCCAACCATAAAGGTTGTTTGCGTCAAAGTAGCCAAGGTAGAGTGATGGTTGTCCCTCGTCGAATCCTGGGATGTACTTGTTGTTAGCTTTGACATGACGTGTTACAGCTTGTGTCAAACCGCCTCGTACACCAGATTCTATCATGAGCACCATATCAATATCTGTTAGAAGTTCCAATCGACAGTTGGTTGTTTAGCATAGCTTGCCATGCTAATCCTGGAGATGTGTACGAGTGCAGAGGGTCCAGTCCATAGGCGGAGAAGCAGGTGTTTCGAAATTCTTCCATCACATCGCACAGCAGAGTTACGTCCAATTTTATGTAAAAGTCAGAATATTCCCCTAAGGTTTGAATGTTTAGTTGGTTCCAAACATTACAAGCATGATTGTAGTCTTCAACGGTGATTGCACTTTCATTTAACTTGCTATTGAAGGCTTCAATCGGTGGCAGACTGGTTTCTTCAAATTTTTCTGCAGAAGTTATGTAATCATAGGGGAACACTCCTTTACGCATTACTAAGTCCAATTTATCTTCAGGTACAATTTTGCTGGTTTCTTTTAGATCTTCTCTTCTTAGGTTCTCAGACAATTTGCTCAAACTAGATGACATAAATCTATAAGAGTCTACGAAGCGAAGTTTAATTTTACCTACTGTTTTTGAAAACTGATGTACGTCTCCAATGTTTCAGCTAATACTTCAATTTTTCCATCATCTCGTCCTAACTCTGGGATAATGAAGTGGGAGTCATAGCCGCTAAGATTGTGTAACACGACAGGGATAAAGTTTGGCAGTTTGTAATTTATATTGCATGAATTACAAGCAGCTCCTCTGTATAACCTTGTCAGGTGATCGTGATCTCTTACTTTTTGATTTTCTTCACTGAAGCTCTTCTTGCATAAGTAACATCTTGTTGCCGAATTGTATTCTTCTTGTTGATTTTGGTTCAAAGGTTCCATAGGTAAAACATTACCGAATAAGCGTTGCACCTTTTCAGCAATGTCATACAACTGGTCTACAAAATACTTAGCGGCTTCTTCCCCACGGTAGAGTATCGGAGTGGATGTTAAGCCATAGTCTTGCAACTGTTCTTCAGGCAAAGTGGATTTTACCAATAAGTAAAAACTGTTAGGTTGATGCAATTGATATTTGGTTCTTCTAGTCACCTCACCATCTGGAAGCTCCTGTGGTACTAACGTGGATTCAAAATCAGCGTAGATAACTAGTGGAATCCTGTATTGGTGAACTGTCTTCTTAAACTGGACACATGCTCTAGACGGTGGTGGCAGGCTAATCTTCACTTCATAGTTGTTATTACAAAGCCGCTGGTGTTCCAACAACCATTCCAATCCTCCACGTCTGAATTCCTTGCATGTAAAACAAAAGCATCTCTTGCATATTGTTATCTTACGATTTTGTTTTGACACTTGTCGTACAACCAAAGATTCAAAGTTTTTAATATAAACATAATGTGAAATCTCACCTTTGGTTATCAATAATAAATCGGTATGGTTACTTTGCTCTACTTTTACTACTCGTAGTGGATACACATTGTTTGAATCATCTAAGCCGAACACGTTAACAGAAACACCTGGATTTTGTTTCTCAAATTTAGTAATTTGATCAAGACTCACAGGATACGACATCCTCGAAAGTTATAGCGGTGTTGAACACCTTCGTATGCTATGCTAGGTCTAATAGCATTATGTCCCACGTATTTTGCTAACATTGCATACCGGAAACATTCATTGTCCTCATTTTTCACGTTGATACATGATTTAGTATCTCGGATCGCCTTTGGTAGAGGGATAAAGCTGCTACCTCTCATACCATATCCATGCTTGTGAACCCTCACATCCATACCTTCAATCGATGATAGCGTCCAGCCGGATCCTCTTCCTTCGTGTTCTTGGAGTTTCATTAGCAGTTCGTTCAAACATTCTTCTAGAATTTCGTTAATATCAGATGTGGTTGTAAGGGTTCGGTTTTTAGCAATGAATGCTCTCGGTGAGTTTTCACCATCGGTATTAGTAAACATAGCCTCCAACACTAATCCAAATTTAATAAAGTTCAGTCTTGCCAATTCTTCCATCAATGTCTTTACAACTAGATTTTTAGCTTGGGTTATAAAGTTTTCCAATTCCAATTGCACATTATTAATTTTGAAATGAGTTACAACTGGTCCTGGCAAGGCTGTGGTGCGCAGTTGTCTTATATCTTCCATTTCTTCTGTATCCTCTTCTTCCATATCCTCTTCTTGGGTACGCAGTTGTTTTACATCTTCCACTTTTTTTTCTTCCACTTCCTCTTGAATAAATCCTCCAGCTGTAGATGGTCCAGCTCCGGCAAATTGAATAACACTTGGTCTTCTTCTTTGCATTAACTGTAAATAGCTAGCCCAGTCCTCCTTCTGCTTCTGGGGTTTTTCCAAAAACCGATCAATCGCATCCAAGTCTTCTTCACTTACTACAATCTCTTCTTTTCTGTCCTCTTCACGATGCAATTCTCGGTGTAACTGTAGATAGCTATCCCAGTCGTCCATCTGCTTCTGGTAGTTTTCCAATAACCGATCAATCGCATCTAAGTCTTCTTCACTTACAACAATCTCTTCTTTTCTGTCCTCTTCATGATGCAATTCTCGGTGTAAAACAAAGATATCTTCATCTTGGAAAAACTCACCACAAATATCGCAAAGAGCCATTTTTTTACAGTTTGGCTTTGAGTGTGCACTCGGTGAATGTCCAAGCAATAATGAGCAGCGCGCTCAACAGGGTCCCTTTATACCCGAGGTTGAAGGGTGGGGGAAGGTGACGTCATATACATCCGGTTTATCAATCATTTAGTACATTTGGCTTTTAAACACCCATTTTCAATATATTCTTCAACAGGCTTGATAAACCAATAATGTTTGGTCTAAATCCACTACTTTGTACAAATTTTTTGAAAGATGTCTGTTTGAGCAAGTTTATGTGGAACAAGGTCATTTGGAATTAATATTTTTAGCGGGGGATAGAGCACTGCAATGGAGCCATGGTATATAAGTGTTGTTTCCTTCCAATTGGTTTGCCCTTTTTTTATACCTCCCACAAACTATGCATTTATGTGGGTCAAGGTCGCGTAAAGATACCCTTTGAGTGGGGGATAAACCACTAAGCAGCATGCTAGTCCATTGCCGCAAAGTGATCTATCCCCCGCTCTGTTCTACAAAACCTCAATCAAGTCCAAGTTTAACACTTGGTTGGGAGAATTACATTAGTTTGATACTTATTTCTACCGTTACACTTGCTCCATTCTCAAAAAGATATAAATAATATAATCCTGGGTACTGTTCTTTTTCACGTCCTGCATGTTCCTTAATAAAGTCGAAGGCCAATCTTTTTGAATATTCATTATGAAACACTTCTCTTACACAAACAAGGATTTTTTCTTCCAGAAATTTCACTTGAATTGTTGTTAGTTTGCTTACATCATCCTTGTCTATCAGGGGTAGCTTGTAGGTGAAAGTATTTGGTGGTAGTTTGTGCGTTCTATCAAGTAAACAACAAAATTTTTTATACAATTTCTGCTCATTGTCTGTAATACTATTAATACCAAACAGATTATAGTACGAAGGATCATAATGTATACGACGATACATTTTCAGAACCGGCCAACATGAGCGCTGGAGCTAAAATGAGAAATGCGTGCAACCCGGCCGCCTTATATCCCCACCGGGTGACCACGCCCAAGGTACCCGGGGGGGGGGGCACTTCTCGTCCGGAGCAAAAAACTTTTTGGTCAAGGTCAAAAATTTTCCCAAAAAAAGGTTCGGGGGGGAGGGGGTGGGGGTGGGGGAGGGGGAGGGGGAGGGGGTGGGGGAGGGAGTGGGGGAGGGGGAGGGGGAGGGGGGGTTACTATATTTAGGTCAAGGTCACGTAAAAACTTTAAAAAAATTAAGCCCCACCTGGGGCATTTAGGTTGCCATCGCTGTAGCCTCCGAAGAGACCCAACTATGACAACAGGGCAACATCCAATGTCGTGTTCCCTTCGCCACGCGAGACTTGTAAACATTTACTGCATTGTCTTTTCAATAGCTAACAAAGATTCATTTACATAATTTTGAGTTTCCAAGAGGAAACACACTGAGGACACCCTAGTGGCTTACGTCCTCGGTCCGAGTGCAGAGGCCGCCGCAACCTTTTGCATGCCAGCGTACAAACAGACATACTCCCACAACCCCAGCCGCAACCTGTTGCATGCCTGAGAGGAGCCTAACAATACTTCAAAGTGACTTTACACGGGGGCCTACTCCCGTAACCCTATCTTTAATATTTGTAATTTAGCAAGCAGTAAATTTTTACAAGTCCTTTGTGGGTCAAGGCCACACGGACATTAAAAAAATTTCGGCCCCCGTACATCCATGGCGAACCACGAATGTTTGGGGGCCTTGGGGACTAAAAACACAAATAGCTAACAAAGATTCATTTACATAATTTTGAGTTTCCAGAAGGGAAACAAGAGGTTGAGGACAGCCCTAGTGGCTTACGTCCTCGGTCCGAGTGCAGAGGCCGCCGCAAATTGGCCACAGCTGTGGTCTGCATGCCAGGGTACAAACGGACCGGTTCCCAACCCAGCCGCAATATTGCATGCCTGAGAGTACCCATGCTAACGTTGGTATAAAATGCTTTTACACGGGGGTCTACTCCCGTTCCCTAACTTTAAGATTTACTTTGAGCATTGAAAAAAGCTCAAGGGGGAATGCTAAAACAAGCGTATACACTTTAGATAAATATACCACACTTACAACACATAATTGAGCTCAACATAGTCAATGCTGGAACAAGCACATACACATTAAACACATATGACAAACAAGACACACAGGATAAAAGACACACAGGAGACATAGGGTACAAGTAAAACACTCTCATATAAAACAATTCCCAATACCCAAACGCAAGCGCAATATCTTACAACTAATACAAGTCTTAAAGTTAGAGTAGACTTCGCTAAACAGTGAAGGCGCCATTCAGTGTTTAGTGAGGCCTATGGCGGTCCGTCCCGATCGTTCACGTTCAACGCGCGGGAGCGGACTGCGAGCCGGCTGTGGCCGGGCCGCCTTATATCCCCACCGGGGGTGCCACGCCCAGGATATCAGGGGAGGGGGTGGGTGAGGGGGTGGGGGAGGGGGGGGGGTTCGCACTTTTTGTCGGGGGGGGGTTCGCACTTTTTGTCGGGGGGGGGGGGTTCGCACTTTTTGTCGGGGGGGGGTTCGCACTTTTTGTCGGGGGGGGGGGTTCGCACTTTTTGTCGGGGGGGGGGGGGGTTCGCACTTTTTGTCGGGGGGGGGGGGGTCAGGTAGGTTAAGTGGGTCAAGGTCACCCACAACACTTCTACTCTAAGTGTTGGCTATATACCCCCACCATAACTGGGTCCCTAGGCTGCACAACACAGCTCCGCCAGTATGTCTCCGGCTTCCATGCGGTGCGCCTCGCTGTTCTCTAACTCTCTATATGTAAGTAATTTTATAAGTTTTGAATCTAGGTCACTACACTTTACCTCTGGGACAATATCGACTTGTAGTATTTCTGTGTTTTGGCTCAAGGTCATCACACTTTAACTCTGGGGCAATATCAACTTGTAGTACTTCAGTATTTTAACTCAAGGTCACCTACTATAACTCTGAGACTGCATCAACTTGTATTGTTTCAGTGTTTTGACTCAAGGTCATCACACTTTAACTTTGGGACTGCATCGACTTGTATTATTTCTGTGTTTTGACTCAAGGTCATCTCACTTAAACTCTGGGATGTTATCAACTTGCAGTATTTCTATGTTTTGACTCAAGGTCATCACACTTTAACTCTAGCACGTCGGTTATCGTACCAGAGGTGCTCAATAACCTAACTTGTAATGTTTAGGGTAGCATTTGCACGCCACGTGGTATCGCCATGAGTGTCCAGTTCGAATTTTAGGTTAGATTAATTTTACTGTGATCTTTTCTATTTCCAATTAGTTTCGCCTAAGAGTAAGATGTCGCTTTATGAATTTGTATTTCTCTACGGTTATTGGGGATTGAAAGATTATAATTACTTTATTTAGACGTCTCTTCACCTTAGAGTTTACCATAACTTCCACTTGGACTTTACTTCCTCGCCCCTCACAGCCTAAGCTGTACAGTAAGGTTTCTTCTAGTACCAACTCAGGCTGAGAGTACAGTGTGTTGACTGTAGGACAACTCATGGTGAAGTGATGCGATACTCCAGCGTACAACCTCACCTTCCCCCACCACTGTGACCTTCCCCCGCTCCTGCTATTACCCCCTCCACTTTTGCCCTGGCTCATGTGCTACCAACGGTCTCTCAGTATTGTGCGGACTTTTGTGAGGGGAAGCCATGTCGCGAGACACTTTGGGTAAGAAACTTAGCCGTGTTAAGTCTTTATTAGCTGCTCAGTGTCCACCGCTCAAGGTCAGGCGGGTTTCGACTTTAGCTAAGTGGCGTAAGCTGTTGCGCGGACACCCTAAGTTTTATACCAAACAGACTAATGTAAGTTTTACTGATGAAGATTTGTTTAGAATATTGGAAGAAATGACTTTTCATAGCAAAGTTCAGTTAGTTACTCCCATTCCTGACGGTTTAGAGTCTTAGTCTCTCGAGCAAATATACCTAGAGTGCGCGGGGCCGGACAGTCAGTCGCTCGGTGTCTGTCGTAGGGTGCGCATCGCGGTTGCAGTAATGGTGAAACGCGGGAGTTGTATCGGTTCAAGGTCACTCGAGCGGTGTCACATGACGGTTTAGGCAGAGTCACGTTGCAAACTTTGAGTTTCCTCGGCACTTTTGCTGTTTCTCGTCTAATTTCGCTCCAAGTCGTCAAGGTCATTGACCCCTGACTGAAACTCGGAGCGTAGTGCGAGAAACAGCAAAAGTGCCGAAAAATTTTAGGTTTCAGCGTGACCTTGACCTTTGTGACATCGATGATGTCATAATGGTGACGTAAGGGGTGATGACGTCATCGGCACGTCATTTCTGCAACGTCATGGGTGTGACGTCACAGAATGACGTCATTGGTGATGACGTCATCGATTGCGTCATCGATGACGTCATCGATGACGTCATCGGTGAGGTCATTGACCTCGATGACGTCATCGCTCAGGTGACCTTGAACTGAGCCAGCTCCCGCGTTTCTCCACTACTCAGAGGCCAAGATATTCTGTGTTATCTGTAAAGTGGTGATTAATCGTTTTTAAAAGCCCGGCTGCGCCTCGCTTGAGAGCCAAAACAAAATCCAAAAAAGCCAAAAGAGCCACTTTTTCTCCCAATGATGAAAACTATTATTACAAATAAATCCTTGTAGGTCTTCATTATTATTTTCTTTGTAGTTACAGCTGTTATTTTTAGTATTATGCTGTAGATCTTTAAAAATTAATATAATTAATTATAAACTATAAGAATTGTTTTAACAAATTCAGTCCCTATAAAATGGGTATGAGTAATGGCTACTTCTCGTACTGTCCTAACAGAGATAGTAGAGATGATCGTTAATAGTCAGCTCCGATGTTAGAAAAGAAACGATGTTTAAAGCCTTGTCTGGTAGGAACCATGTTTTAAGTTGGTAGCTGTAAGTAACAAACAATGTACATTGTCTGGTGCCCCTAGCTGTTAAACTTTGTTCTCTAACATAATGTTACTACCAATACATGCTACATTTCATATGTTACCAGTTTTCTAATAGTTTACAAAGGAGATGGCACAATAATGTTTTTAAGGAATGATATATAAAATGTTTATAAGAAAAATAATATTAGAAGAAATCACTATATCCATCGTTTACTGAGTAAATATAAATACCTACACGTGGTGTTTATGTTAAAGCACACTATTATTTATTTTTAAACACCCCTTTAAAACTTTTTCACAATTGATTATTTTGCTCTGAAAAACAAACTTTATTAAACATATTGAAATATAATTATATCTATTGTTACGTAAAATAAGGCGATATACTAATTTAATATTAATAATTCATTACGATAGGGCCTACCTGTTTTATATTTTTAATTCATTCATACATTTGTATTTCACATGTGAAACATACATGTGAGGAAGTGCCTTTATGTACAAGAATTTTATAGAACCATTGTTTTAACGTTGCCACCACAACAAAACTTTCAATTAGTGATATATATATATACACCTATATTTCATTAAAATGATTATTACCCATGATGAAATCCTGCTCGGTTATAGCAATAAAGCTAAGATTTTGTTATGTAATAGTCGATATCAATATGCAAGCAAGTTTCTTTTCCCTCTTTTCTTAAGTTGTGTGCATCGTAGGAAAAATTCGCTCACACCGTTTATAGGAATCCTTCTGTAGCAGAATCTTATTATATAATTCACATCGGTGCCCTAGGGTATCCCCTACCCTTTAGGGCCTACAGGCTTTGAAAGTTTCATTGTTATTCTTACGAAAGCGGGTAATTAATTGGTTGAATCATTAGACAGCTGTTGTAGTGCATCAACAAATGCTATTAAATTATGAAGAACAGATGTTACAGTAAAAAAATTCCAAATCAACAAACATTTTGGTCGAATTTCTACCTGGAGCGATTTCTATTTTGTATAGCTATTTTATTTTGTGTCTATGTACGCCAGTGGCATTTTTTAACGTTTTGACGGGGAACGGTCCAAACCCCAGTCTTGTTACTATCTAACATCGACCAGTTGTTAGAAAGCATCATTAATTAATAGCCCAATGACAAATGGCAACTGGGTCCGGAATCAAACCTTAAAAAAGCTACTAACTTTTCTCACTATTGAACCGGCAACCTTTGGATTCAAAGGCAAGCACTATAACCACTCAGCTACCCAGCCAGATTTCTAGTATTATTAGTTATATGATGCACTATAAAACAAAATAAATAAATATCACATTAAAATACATTCTATAGCTTACCATAGGAAAAAAATTAAGAAGTTAATATAGTGTTTTGAAATATGCATAAAACTACAAAGGGTGCATATAAATTAGTCTATTTGATAAACAATGGCTGAATAAAGCCATTGAATAAAGCCATCTTTAAAGCCATGAAGTAACCCTCTGTATCAAAAGGTCCTCGTTCTGTTTTAGAGAATTTAATTATTTTATGTTATCAAAAGAAATAAACTATATTAAACTCAGAACTTCAGATTATTTATACCTTTAGGTTCGATTTTTTATAACCTTTAGGCCCCTACTTCAAAATAAGTCTGTAATTAATAAATGAAAATATAGTATTATTTAATCATAAGTTACATTTCAACTATTTTTTGGAGTTTTGTCAGGAATTGAAGGATGTTTGTTGGTTGGGGAATATTTTCAACAGAAAATATTAAAACATACTAATTAACAATAGGTATAATTTTAATATTTTTTGTAAAATTTTGGAAAATAAAAAAACATTTATGTATAGAAACTCAAGAATTAAGACTCAACATTAAAAACTCAACTTAATTAAGATTAGTATTTATTTTACTAGCAACATCAAACTGAATTACTATATCAATATCAATTTGCTGAAATCGTTTAATATTCAAGTACAATATAAAAAAACCATAGAATAAATTTCATACATGATGGTTTAATGTCTTTGCTTGTTTTTTGCGTTATTATTTAACTATCTGTAAGATTTTAGTTTTATAAATTATACAGGAGTATAAAAATCATATTGATTTGTAGTTTTAAATTGTTTTCACTTTCATACACATAAATAAATATTAAAGAACTAATATAAAAGTGGTATACTAATATAAAAGTGTTAGTGACAGTATATGTTCTTTACAGTAACAATAACAAAGGGGCGAACGAAGCAGTCTATTGGAAAGTACCAGGTGAACATACTCGTGGGCCTCGAATGGCATTTGCAGCTTATGAAAATTTTATTTCTTGAGCCTAGCATTAATAGCGAATAATTATTTTACTTTTTTGTAATTGATCTATTATACGAAACTAAAACTATACGAGGTAGTAAGTTAAACTTTTATAAATATTTCTTGTAGTTTTATATCAAAACAATTTTTTTTATAATAATCTTTTTATTTCTATTAATCTTTTTAGTGTTGTCAGTATGATTGGATAAAATATAATGCCCAGAAGAATATAATGCTCAGAAATCTTTAACTCTTATTACTTTTTAATGCATCATGCCAAACTTTTTCATCCAAAAAATATACGTTTTACAATTAATTGATTACATTAAATGCAATTTTTAAATTTAATTATTAAACTTTTTAATATTGACGGATCCAAGTTAATAAAAATGATACTTGGTTTTCTAGTTATAAAATGATTTATTAATAAATTACATACGATCCTTGATTTGCATGAAGGTTATTATTTGACAATATACTCCAATTAATTATGTATAAAGTTACTATGTATAATATATATATATACAAACATAATTATATACATTATATGTATAATGAAATTATGTAAATTAAATGCAAAACTTAATAATTTTGTACAATAAGAGTTTAAGGCCTTGCAAACATATCATGTATCGTAATATATAACATTAATGTCCGATCTCGCGACGTTTAATCTTAACTTCCCATTTAGTCCCATTTCCTCTCACATCCCAAATGTATTTTCTATCCACAATGATAATTTCGAAATTTAAAGAATTAATGCAAAAAAAGGAAAGACAATGATGTTAAAAAAAAAACAAAACAAAAAAAACAATATATTCATACTTTATTTTACACAATTGAAACGATGACTATTGAAAATTGAATCCTCAAGGAATCAAAAGTAAACCTTCAAATTCGTTATACCTAAGCATAAGTTTCATAAAGAAACTATGGTTTCACAGGTAACATTTTGCTAGCAATGTCTTTAAAACATTTTCAGCTATATTTACATTTAAATTCTTTCTAGATCTTATAGTTTTTAAAATGTGAAAGGGTATTACGGAAGTAACCCCATTATGTTAAAATAGTTATTTAGGCAAGGTTTAACATGTCTTTGGATAACAAGTCCAACTACCCTGTCACCCCTGGCAGTTTAGTATATTCAAGTAAAGTATGAGACTAACTGAGGAACCGCAAATAAAAACCGCAATTCTTACTATAAACTAAGGTTGATGTTTAATATTAAGGGCCGGTTTCTCGAAGCAAGTTTAAACCTAAAATCAAGTTTAAACAAAAACTGTCTATATGATTAACATTGAGTTAAACTAAGTTTAAGTTAAACGTTTTTGGAGAAACCAGTAGTAAGTATATTTAAATATCTTTACAATTTTAAGGAAAAGTTCTGTTATAGGATAAGTTTTTAAGGAACAAAGGAGATAAAAAATTATTAATAGACTAGGGAATCAAAGACAAAACTTCCTGTGACAAATGTATTATTTCTTAACATTTTAAAGTGCCATAACTTTTTGGGTTCTAAGATAGAGTCTAGACAATAGTTAAAACTGACAATAGCTTTTACTCAGAAGGTAAAAAGAGTTCCCTTGTAAACATGTGAAAATAAGTGCTAAGTTGGAAGCTGTGTGTAAAAAGCATAATTAATGGACGTCTGGAAAAGTTGAAGAGTTGGGTTTGTTCCATAATGTAACGTTACAAAAGCACTGTTATTGGAAACACGTGAAATATTATGTATTAACTTGTCATGATGAAGGTTTCAATAAGTAAAAATAATAAGGATCAAAATGTCTAATGATAATCTTATTTTCAAAATGATTTTCATCTATTTTTAAAAGTTGTTATTTGTAAAAAAAATTTCACCTTTTGACAAAGGAGTTTGTCCTTTTAGTTGCCACCACTATCATTTTAACACTATACAGATGATCTGTTTTGGAAACAAAACACGTGCGTTATATCATAATCCTATATGTGAACTTTATTTTGGAAAGCTATAATTATATTATTCTTAATAAATCTAATCCAGACATAAAGAAAATTTGCTTCATACTTATAAATGTTTCTTAAATTCAATGGTCATCTAGACATTACATGTAAAATACATTAAAATCGGTCAATCTTTTTTAGACATAAAAAGGATTGCCCGATCTAAACATTGTTATACTTAAAAATTGTTACATTTTTTATTTTATTATTAATCAATAGAGTAAACTTTAATTGTTAAATTGTGGAAAACTTACAAGGATAGAGGAAGAGATTTTATTTGTCTATTTAATGAACAATACATACATTTAATAAATAACTTTTACACATCAAAAGGCCCTTGGTCTGTTTAGAGTGTTTCATTAGTTTAATTAAATTTAATAAAAATAAATAAATAAATTTAATACAATAATTAATTAATTAATTAAATTAATTTAATTAATTTAATTAAATATTAAATTAAATTAAATTAAATTGATCTAGTGGCCTTCATGTTTTTATTTGTTTATAAAATTGTATCATTTTAGTTTTCTATTTAATACTATTAATAACGACTTTGCATTAAGTTTCGTTGGAAAAATTTGTATGCATTAAATTTTAAACACAAACTTCAGTTAACAGTAATAGATTTTTTGCGTTGATCATTGTAATAAAAACTTACAACAAATCTTTTTATTCATTTTCGTTGTTATTGCCCCAGGATTGATTGATTACTAAGTGGTTTACATACCTTTATCGTCTTCAATCCTATTAGTAACTTTATGGGTTACCACGGTTTCAGCACCATTGTGCCATGATCACACCCAGATGAGAAACATCAGTTAAAAATTCAGTCCATGGGACGTCGTTGTATCATAAAAAGTCTTTTTACACACATACAGTTCACACACATAAAACATTACTTTACGGTACGTACACGGACACACAGACAAACGCATCACCGGCCGGCACGCTGGAGACTGACCCCACTGAATTACGTAACAGCTGCACCTTGTCCTCTCTTATCACTGCTACCTCGATTCCTTCCTCCCTCACAGCTGATTATGGTGTTGTAGATGGCATGCGATTTAAAATTGAGTTTTTCATTTAAAACATTGGATTGATCTTTTTTAAAAGCCTTATAAATTTCGAATTCTTCCAAAGAGTCCAATAAAAATCCTTTTTTACATTTGTGTAGAACATCCACATTATTGATACTTTTTACAAAACTGTGACCCTCGTCAACAAGGTGTTGTGCGAAACTAGATTTTTGATTGACCAGTCTGGGATCAGGCTTATGTTCTTTTAATCTAGCTTCAATAGACCGGCCGGTTTGCCCAACATAAAGTTTGGGACAATCACTGCAATTAATTTTATAAACGCCAGTGAGGCCGAGTTTGTTAGGCTGTTTATTTTTTGATGCCAAAAGCCGTTCAGTTTTGTTGGTGGTTTTAGGGGCAGGAATAATACCATGCTTCTTCAGTTCTCTCGATAATGTGTCATGGGTTCTGTGTCCAAACTCTATCGGTACATATTTTGGGTTGTCTATTGTATTTTTTGGGCCTGTATTTTTATTCTTGTGTTTTTTCAGAATACTTTCAATTAGTTTCAATTCATAACCATTGACTAGTGCTATATGCTTAATTATGTTTAATTCGTTATTATATGCTGTAGGGGAAAGGGGTACATTTACCAGTCTATGTAAGCATGCTGCCTACCATAGCATGATACATAGACTGGTAAATGTACCCCTTTCCCCTACAGCATATAATAACGAATTAAACATAATTAAGCATATAGCACTAGTCAATGGTTATGAATTGAAACTAATTGAAAGTATTCTGAAAAAACACAAGAATAAAAATACAGGCCCAAAAAATACAATAGACAACCCAAAATATGTACCGATAGAGTTTGGACACAGAACCCATGACACATTATCGAGAGAACTGAAGAAGCATGGTATTATTCCTGCCCCTAAAACCACCAACAAAACTGAACGGCTTTTGGCATCAAAAAATAAACAGCCTAACAAACTCGGCCTCACTGGCGTTTTTAAAAAATTAATTGCAGTGATTGTCCCAAACTTTATGTTGGGCAAACCGGCCGGTCTATTGAAGCTAGATTAAAAGAACATAAGCCTGATCCCAGACTGGTCAATCAAAAATCTAGTTTCGCACAACACCTTGTTGACGAGGGTCACAGTTTTGTAAAAAGTATCAATAATGTGGATGTTCTACACAAATGTAAAAAAGGATTTTTATTGGACTCTTTGGAAGAATTCGAAATTTATAAGGCTTTTAAAAAAGATCAATCCAATGTTTTAAATGAAAAACTCAATTTTAAATCGCATGCCATCTACAACACCATAATCAGCTGTGAGGGAGGAAGGAATCGAGGTAGCAGTGATAAGAGAGGACAAGGTGCAGCTGTTACGTAATTCAGTGGGGTCAGTCTCCAGCGTGCCGGCCGGTGATGCGTTTGTCTGTGTGTCCGTGTACGTACCGTAAAGTAATGTTTTATGTGTGTGAACTGTATGTGTGTAAAAAGACTTTTTATGATACAACGACGTCCCATGGACTGAATTTTTAACTGATGTTTCTCATCTGGGTGTGATCATGGCACAATGGTGCTGAAACCGTGGTAACCCATAAAGTTACTAATAGGATTGAAGACGATAAAGGTATGTAAACCACTTAACAAATCTTTTCTTGACTAATTAAAACAACAACGACAATACGAAAATGCAATATTGTCGAACACCCTTCTTCTATGTTATAATGTTTTTTACTAAATTTCATATGACATGTGTATTTAGTAATATTTGACATATTTTATGTTCAATATTTAGAGGAAAATACAATAAAATGAATATCACAAAAACATGCACTCTTTTATGTAATGTAAAAATGCCAAGTAGTCTGCTTTATTTATGTATTATAAATTATAACAGTTATTCTGAATCATAAAACAGTCGTAATATGTTCAATAAAGACTGCAATTAACGTTGTAGTTGAAATAAATATCGAAAGAACATGGGACTGAAAGAAGCAAATTAAATTACAACTTACCAAGGAGCCTGTTTTCCAACCTTTTTGAGCACTATCCCAATCCATTAGTGAAACAAATCTGTTGGCTTTCCCCAACATTTGAGCACTAAATAAGGTTTTTAAAAATTAGTAGTGTCTTTATAATGAACAGTTTAATGTTGTATTTCTTTTTTAGCTTCATCAGCCTTTTATTAAAGGAGTTTCTTTTAGTGGTAAGAGTACATTTTGTCTATCTCACAATTTTCATGCGTAAGTAATCCAAACGAATAATTAAATATAAATAGTTTTTCTATTGAATATAAATTCCTTATCAACTTTAAATTACGAGGTAATGTAAGATGATATAAATATTTTTCATATAAAACCAGAATAGTCTAGTACACCCAACACTACTGTATTTGTGGCAACTGAAAAGTTTTTATCTTTTAGAGTTGACAGTTTATTCAGGCCTTTCTAAATATTTATTATAATTTAACAATCCATTTATATTGTTGGAGTTAATCTTAAACGAAATTCAAATACAAGCACAATTTTGTTGGCGTAGAATGCTGCTCATTGCGCTTGTGCTCTTAAGGTTTTAGTAGTTGATTCAGGGCAAGGATAAACATGTTACGGACAACAAGCAGCACTGGCCCAGGGCGCCAGAAGGGGTAAGTAAAGCATGCAACACACTCACACACACACACACACACACACACACACACACACACACACACACACACACACACACACACACACACACACACACACACACACACACAACCCGTTCGTCCAACAGGATGCTAACATAAACATTGACAAAACATAGCATACAGGGTTAGGCAAAAGTCTGGATACCCCCAGTTAACTTTTTAACGCGTTGCAGTAGGAAAACCAAACTCGGCACATGTTTACAACATCAAAAACTGCACTTTTTCATCAACTACACAACTTTGCCCCTGCCCCCAAAATGGGGTATTTTGGGGGCAGCCCCAAATTTTCAAATGTAAACCCCTATCGAGTGACCCCTCATTATAAACGGTTTATCAAGAGAAATTAAATGGCGCAAACCGGAGGTCGATATCTCACCCCTAACCAAAATGGCAGCCATTTCAAAATTTGACATGGGCAAGCAAGTATAAGTATGGACACCCCCAATTGACTTTTTAACACGTTGCAGTAGGAAAACCAAACTCGGCACATGTTTACAACATCAATAACTGCACTTTTTCATCAACTACACAACTTTGCCCCTGCCCCCAAAATGGGGTATTTTGGGGGCAGCCCCAAATTTTCAAATGTAAACCCCTATCGAGTGACCCCTCATTTTAAACGGTTTATCAAGAGAAATTGAATGGCACAAATCGGATGTCGATATCTCATCTCTAACCAAAATGGCAGCCATTTTAAAATTCGAGAAGGGTAAATTTACATTTGTTAAAATTAAATCGGAAAATAGCTTTTTGGAATTTATAATTTCTTGAATTATTTTAGAATTGAACCTAATAGCAGAAATGAACTAGTAGGTTCAATTCTAAAATAATTCCAGATATTCTCGATTCTAAAAAAGCTATTTTCTGATTTAATGTAAAGTCAATTTACCTTTCTCGAATTTTAAAATGGCTGCCATTTTGGTTAGAGATGAGATATCGACATCCGGTTTGTGCCATTCAATTTCTCTTGATAAACCGTTTAAAATGAGGGGTCACTCAATAGGGGTTTACATTTGAAAATTTGGGGCTGCCCCCAAAATACCCCATTTTGGGGGCAGGGGCAAAGTTGTGTAGTTGATGAAAAAGTGCAGTTATTGATGTTGTAAACATGTGCCGAGTTTGGTTTTCCTACTGCAACGCGTTAAAAAGTTAACTGGGGGTATCCAGACTTTTGCCTAACCCTGTATGTGAAAATTTAATGGTTTACTCCTAATACATATATCTTAAATACAGAATCTACACGAAATTTTGATAATTTATTTTAGTAACAATGTTATAAGTAATTAATGTGGTATGTGTTTGTTGATTGTAAATCAATTGTCTTATTTTAGGTTTAAACAATTTGTAATAAATATTAAGGGTGTTTTTTTTTCAATATTTACAAACTAAAAATAACATTTATAATTACACAATTAAAATTGCTGGTCTAAAATATTTTCATACAACAAAACCTCAACTTAGTAAAGCGATACACAAGTATATACATAGAATAATGCAGTGAAAATCCTACTGCCTAAGAGTAACATTTACATTTCAAAGTTATGGCATCCAGTAAAGGGTTATAATGTTAATTGTACTTGTAGATTTCGTAATTCCTTTACAGGACATAAGAAATTTTATTGGGTGGTTAAAATTTTGATATGGTAATACATAGCAATATTTGTCATTATCCTTAGTAAAAATTCAATTAAGTAACTTTAAAACTGCTTAGTGAAACACAAAAATTACAACATGTTTCAAAATACGGAGGTAGTTTACAAAACTGTCTACTTCACTTAAAATTCACATATTCCTTTAAAGGATAAAAAAATATTTGCCTTTGTTTTTACATATCATATTTCACGTTCCGAACTGCCTTTGTGAACTCAAGCTCTCTAAACCAAAAGAAGGAAACTTGACCAAAGAAGAATACAGGATAAGAACAAGAGCTTTGTACCCAACTCTGGAGAAGAGAATAGAGGTTGATACCTGACTGGGGTGTAATAAATATTAATAATGGTATAACATGGTGTAAATGGTTTTAGTTGTACCTGTCTGAAAGACAATATTTCTATGACAACATAGTAATATTTTCCATAATGCAAGTCGGTGTACGTGAACAAAGTTATGATTTAGTAAAAATTGTTTTATTAGCTACTTAGCAAGGGCAAAATTACTAGAAAATATTCAATGAACTCAAAGTAAATGATTGGGTAGCTTCATAATCTTTACCAGCCTACTAATTTACTTAAGAACTAGTTGTTGCATTCATATAAATGTTCAAAAATGATTTTTATGTTAGACTTATAACTACTTTTTAAATTTAGGGCAAACAGGAATAAAAGTTATACTGGTTTTCTATTAAGTTATGATTTCTGAGAGGAAAAGATATTAGATGCATATAAATTATATCAGCGAAAATTACGCTATTAGCTACAACTGAAGCCGATGTAGGCAACCGGCAAATATTACAAAACTTGCTTGTTTTATAATAAAAGAGGAGAATTTATTCATTGACAAAATAAACACATAAACAATGTATAAGAGTACCAATTTATAATAGTTCATACCTAACTTGCGATTCATATTGTATATTCAACAAATTTGAAGTTCATAAAACTGTAGTTAATTTCTTAATACAAAGTTATTATAAAAAGGTAAAATAAAAAAAAAATGGACGGACTGAAAATGATGGTATTGGCTGAAAAGTAAAGAGATAAACAGAATAAAACACTGGTTCACAAATGCTGTATAATAGACTCAAGAGATAGCTTTGTAATATGCAGCTTTAATGCGAGCATTTATGTTTACATAATGATCGTCCCTCTATTCATTTTTCCTCCTCAAACGATGTATATTTTTCAATTGTTTTTACGTTTGGACTTCAGTATATCATTTTTGTTTGAACTGTCGATTATCTATTTTTTTAGTTGCAGTTTATTACATTATGACCATAATTTGTACTTAAAATTATGAAGCAGTATCTGGATTCAAAATATTGAAACTAAAACAGAGAATTCATATTAACAGAATTTGTCAAATAAATTATGTATTTACTTTTGTATAGCATAATACATTTTCTTTAAAAAATTTTTTTCGAAAAGCATTATATTTGAAAAGTTGTTTAATGGATATGTTTTTTGAACTTTTCTTCATGTTGTATACAAAATGGAGGAACACATTATTTGATAATTCTAAAATTTAATGGAAATACCACTTACCATTAAACCTAACTTTCTATTGAGTTTCACTGTACGTAAAAAATATTTCAATTTTTATGTTGTCTATGGCATGAAAAATGCAATTTTGTATTATTACTGGTTCACTGCAGATTTCATATTAATTTGATTGCGATTAATTAATTATCGTATATCTTTTAATGGAGGGAGATCAGCAATTAACTGATAGTTCTTCTCGCCTGAAATGCCTGCACTTTTTTGTTTTCTATGCAGGTGGACCAACGGCTTAACGTGACTTCTGAACCATGGGAGCGGCCAAACTTTCTTTTTGTAACCGAGCCGGTTATTGAACCCGGCCCACTGGGTGATAAACCAGAGCTCTACCACTGAGCTATGGCCGTTGCCTATTTGATTGCAATAAAAATGGCAAATAGAAAGTTGGGACTTTTAGAAAGTAAAGTTATTTCTTATTTAATTTAAGTATTTTTTTTAAATTTTTATTTACGAATACTGTAACCAAAAAATAAACCTATTTATAACAAAAATCTAAAATTATAAAGTAAGACAAAATACTTTGCAAAGTGCAACATACTCTAATTTGTTTTTCTTCCTAATTTTGAGAGGTTTTATGTGTTTACTTTACAAATTATTTTTATAAGATTCCTAGCTTATTATTTAAAATTTTCCTGTGAAAATAAGAATGGATTTGCGCATATTAAAACGTATCACAAAGCTAAGTTTTAAGCCACAACAGTATATATGGATCGTGGTGATAAAAACTTCAAAAAGAGAGAGAAGGGGGTTTAAGAATATTTGAGCCTTAGATACCAATTCTCTGGTTAAAAAATTATCTCACTCGAACCAACTTAGAACCAAATCAGACCTACTTGCTAGATATTTCCTTTTCTTAGCATTAAAAAAGTTTTGAAACTCAGTGATTATGTAAAATAATAAAATGTGTGGTATATATAAAAAATAAGTAGACAAAGTGCACTTTTTTAACTAACTGTTTCAAACATGTTGAGTAAAATTCAGAAATTCCTATCACAGTTTCCATGTATGTTACATGGATGTATGTATGTATGTTAAACAGTTAAAGTTGTCATCTAAGTTTGTGTCTCGCGACACGAGCTGGGAAGTTGAGTATCAAGATCTTGCTTGACATGTAAAACTTTAAAAATTGCTCGAGGCAGTGTTACGATACTTCTTCAGCAAGTAGAGCGATTTTCTCTTGAAAATCTCTGTGTATGATGTGACTTTTTATCTGTATAACATAACGAAATGATGTTTTATGATTTCGACCCACATTTCTTTCAATGGAGTTCACTCTTATCCTCTTTTTCAAATATAATGATAACTTCATTATATATTTTCTTTCTATTTACCTGTCACATTTAAAACATTTCAGTAGCGCAAGACCTTTACTGTAGAGATTCAGAAAAATTCAAATTATCATCATTTCTATTTTCAGTGTAGTTAAAAATATAACAGATTCTTGAACTAAGACGATAACCCCCATGAAAAAAATACTGTTCCCGATATAATTTATCCAAAATTTCATTAAAAAATTTTAATCTAATGAAATTCTTCTGTCAATTGTAGTATACTAGCTGTTTACTCGATCTTCGAACAGGACTTGTTTAGTTTGTTTATACCAATTACATATTGTAAATTCATGGATGAATGTAACATTTCTTCAGTTGTTTTTCCTCTATACCGAAGGTAGCTTTTATGTAATTCAATATTTGCCATTTGTTGTCTTCATAAACCAAAAATCTGACATGGGTACCTTTATGACGGTATTGGGGCCAAGATCAAGAGGGATATGATAAACTACGCATTAAAAACTTATTCCATGAAATGTTCTACGTATATATTGAATTTAATGACTTTAGGTTGTAAGGTTTATCAGTCCATCGATTAAAAAATAAATGTACATTAACATTCTCTTCTGTAAATATTATTGTAAAAAATTATTGCTCATAAAAAAAGAAAAAAATTATATTTTATAACTTTAAAAGAAGTAGATTTATTATAAAAATTTAAGTAAATGTTTAGGTGGATTTTTCAACCATTGTTGCTAAATACTGTACAGGATGTCTAGGCTAAAGACATAAAGAAATAATTATGGCGTTTTACATAATAGGTTATTTTATTTGAAAATGACTACGTCAACCTATCATACGTTCAATCAAGATTGTGTCTACAACGCTTAACTGTAAAATTTCAAACACAATGCCTGAAATCTACGAATTTGAGAATATTATGTTTTCATATGACCAAGATGAATCATTTATATCCATGACAACAACTAAGCCACTAAAGTGAATATCAGCCTATGATATAATGATGATGAGAATATGTATAATGATGTTTAATAAGAGGTCAGTTGATTACACCACTGTTATTTGCTTTAAATAACCATTAGGATAAAATATTCACATTTGTGAGTAAGTTGTTGTTATGACCAGAAATTATTTAGCTTAGTCACATATAAAGATTGTCAATTGTTTACATCTAAGCGTTATATGTGTAATATGACTGTTAAACGTTGTATTTATTACATGAAAATAAAATTAACATTTTATGTCGCACGAGATGGTTAAATCTTGATGCCTCTGGCCTGAACACCCTGTATAACTGATGCCATAAATTTGTAAATTGATTGAAAATAAAATGTGTATTAAACTAATATAATAAAGTACACCAGTTTTTAAAAACAGGAAAAAATATTAACGTTGATAAAAATTCAGTTTTCTTTTTAAATAGTTATCATTAAATTCTAAACATTATTTTGAGTTTCACACTTAAAATTCCTAATATACAAATATCGTTTTGCACTATTAAAATATGCTTGTATGATTCTTTATGCTCAGAGTCTAATACAATTTGCAGAACATATATTCATAGAATTCAAATAGTTTACAAGAAGCATTATCAACAAAAACAACATGCCACAACAATAATAATAGAACGTTTTACAGAAATAACAGTATACCATAAAAATATAAATATAAAATAGTAGCAAACTCTGAGAAAATTATAGCAAGAAGATGGAATAGAACAATAAAATAATTCATATCTAGTTATCATCAGTAAAAATAATAAAGCGTATAAACCAGCAAGATGTAGGTGCCTTAAACATGAAAGAACGAGCTAGAACAAAACAGTGACATAAAGACCTATCCAAGTATCCAAGTAGAAAATACCAGTCTAACCTAGCAAGGTACACATGGAAGACACTGCATGCACGTAGGCTTAAAAGTCGCCACCATAGGGGTACCATGATAAATTAATTGCACATATGGGTATGATAAATTAATTGCACAACGAAACACTGCCACCAAATAGCAAAACTTCATGCTCGTGGCGCTTTACAGGCACCAACAAAGGGGAGCATGCTAAATTCCACAACGTCGCACTGCCACCAAATAACGAAACTTCGTAGTCGTGTCCCCTTACAGGCACCACCAAAGGGGAGCATGCTGAATTCCACAACGTCGCACTGCCACCAAATAACGAAACTTCGTAGTTGTGTCCCTTACAGGCACCACCAAAGGGGAGCATGCTGAATTCCACAACGTCGCACTGCCACCAAATAACGAAACTTCGTAGTCGTGTCCCCTTACAGGCACCACCAAAGGGGAGCATGCTGAATTCCACAACGTCGCACTGCCACAAAATAACGAAACTTCGTAGTCGTGTCCCCTTACAGGCACCAACAAAGGGGAGCATGCTGAATTCCACAACGTCGCACTGCCACCAAATAACGAAACTTCGTAGTCGTGTCCCCTTACAGGCACCACCAAAGGGGAGCATGCTGAATTCCACAACGTCGCACTGACACCAAAATAACGAAACTTCGTAGTCGTGTCCCCTTACAGGCACCACCAAAGGGGAGCATGCTGAATTCCACAACGTCGCACTGCCACCAAATAACGAAACTTCGTAGTCGTGTCCCCTTACAGGCACCACCAAAGAGGAGCATGCTAAATTCCACAACGTCGCACTGCCACCAAATAACGAAACATCGTGCTCGTGTCTCCTTACAAGCACCACCAAAGGGGAGCATGCTGAATTGCACAACGTTGCACTGCCACCGAATAACGAAACTTCGTGCTCGTGGCCCCTTACAGGCACCACCAAAGGGGAGCATGCTGAATTGCAAAACGTCGCACTGCCACCAAATAACGAAACTTCGTGCTCGTGGCCCCTTACAGGCACCACCAAAAGGGAGCATGTTGAATTGCAAAACGTCGCACTGCCACCAAATAACGAAACTTCGTAGTCGTGGCCTCTTACAGGCAACACCAAAGGGGAGCATGCTGAATTGCACAACATCGCACTGCCACCGAATAACGAATCTTCGTGCTCGTGGCCCCTTACAGGCACCACCAAAGGGGAGCATGCTGAATTGCACAACGTCGCACTGCCACCGAATAACGAAACTTCGTGCTCGTGGCCCCATACAGGCACCACAAAAGGGGAGCATGCTGAATTCCACAACGTCGCACTGCCACCGAATAACGAAACTTCGTGCTCGTGGCCCCTTACAGGCACCACCAAAGGGGAGCATGTTGAATTGCACAACGTCGCACTGCCACCGAATAACGAAACTTCGTGCTCGTGGCCCCTTACAGGCACCACCAAAGGGGAGCATGCTGAATTGCACAACGTCGCACTGCCACCGAATAACGAAACTTCGTGCTCGTGGCCCCATACAGGCACCACAAAAGGGGAGCATGCTGAATTCCACAACGTCGCACTGCCACCGAATAACGAAACTTCGTAGTCGTGTCCCCTTACAGGCACCACCAAAGAGGAGCATGCTAAATTCCACAACGTCGCACTGCCACCAAATAACGAAACTTTGTAGTCGTGTCCCCTTACAGGCACCACCAAAGGGGAGCATGCTGAATTGCACAACGTCGCACTGCCACCGAATAACGAAACTTCGTGCTCGTGGCCCCTTACAGGCACCACCAAAGGGGAGCATGCTGAATTGCACAACGTCGCACTGCCACCGAATAACGAAACTTCGTGCTCGTGGCCCCTTACAGGCACCACCAAAGGGGAGCATGCTGAATTGCACAACGTCGCACTGCCACCGAATAACGAAACTTCGTGCTCGTGGCCCCTTACAGGCACCACCAAAGGGGAGCATGCTGAATTGCACAACGTCGCACTGCCAAAAAAAAAAAAAAAAAAAAAAAAAAACTGACACTTTATCCATGTGGCCCCTTAGAAGCACCACGAAATGCATGCATAACTATAATGCATGCATTGCAATAAATGCATGCTAGACTATAACATTACTACCCCACTACTATTTAGTAATGATGGGAGCTTAGCACGAATTTCCTAAAGGATTTCGTGTGGTCAGCAAAGAAATACAAAGCCGCAAACGTTGTTGCTAGTCCACAGCATATTAGAAAAGAGACCGAACATAAGGTAATTCCTACTGAAGTTAAAAGTACTTCAAACGTTTGCCATCAAGTATAATGATGCCACAGTCCGATGATGAAACGTTTTGGCTCAAAGCTGGGTGTAGGAGTTCAAAATTTTCAATTTTATTTATAAGGTTGGACAATTGGAACTTTGGGGAGACCTGTCACTCACTAATCGAGTTATCTCTTTTTTTTATAAATCAAAACCTACATTGTTATAAGTACGCAGGATTTAACTGTTCTTATAGTTTGTCAAAGTTTAAATGTACATGCCATGTAATTGTGTTTACTTTAACAATAAAATTTCAAATCTATTTCCATCATAGTAAAATTAATTTTTCCTCCACCTACTATCTAAAGCCGTATTTTACTCCATGGAATAGAGTAGTAAAGTACTAATTTCTATCCCATGTGACTTGAATACTTAATCTTTCTATCTAGGGAAAACTCGAGTTTTTTCGTACCACGGGGCTAAAGGTAGTTACATAAGAATAGCATTAAAAGAGAGATTAAAAAGAACATGAGCCACAGTCAGCTGTTACTTGTATTTGTTTCGTTACTCATTGTTGACTAAAAGCAGCTGTAGCTGCTGCTCACCCACTGCTGACCATTCAGTCAGCAGTGGGTGAGCAGCATCTCTAGTATTAGAGATGGCCGTGGCAGTGTAGGTGTTTGTTTAAATTTTGCTTGGGTAGGCTATTAACCTAAGAAGTCCAAAACATAAGTGTGCAACTTTTGACTAGGCTTAAATTAAATTTTGTTTTTTCGTGTTCTTCAAAATTGATATGGCCTACCTTGTGTGTTTTTTATGTTGATGTGACAGATCCAGCTTGACGGAGCAAGGGATCATATGAAGGTTAAGTTAAATTACCTACGGTAGGCCTATTAGGCCTAAATTTTATTCGTGTAGGTGGAGGAAAAATGTTGTGTGCATCAAGGGACTAAAGTACATTAGTAGTGTGTTTTTGCGGTTGCTGGCTCAGTTCAATGACCTCTGAGGAATGTGATGACGTCATCGCCAAGGTCAACGACCCCGATGACGTCATCGATGACGTAATCGATGACGTCATCGAAGATGACGCAATCGATGACGTCATACCCATGACGTCATCAAAATGACGTCATCGATGACGTAATTGATGACGTCACCATCGATGACGTCATTTCTGTGATGTCACACCCATGACGTCACAGAAATGACATGCTAATGACGTCATCATCCATTACATCATCAAAATGACGTCACTGACACTGTTAAGGTCAAGGTCACGCCGAAACTCAAAATTTTTTGGCACTTTTGCCGTTTCTCGCACTACGCTCCGAGTTTCAGTCAGAGTCCACATGACCTTGACGACTTGGAGCAAATCTGCGATGAGAAACAGCAAAAGTGCCAAGTCAAACTCGAGTTTGCGACATGACCTTGCTTAAACCGTCATCCACTAGTCCTCAGAGACCATTGAACAAGCACAACATCCGCAATTTCATATTACTGTGACCTTGAACACTTAACAACTACAGAGCGCCGACACCGATGCGCACCCCACGACAGCCACCGAGTGACTGACCGTCAGGCCCTGTGTACTCTAGGTATATCGGCTTGAGAGACTAAGACTCTAAACTGTCAGGAATGGGAGTAACTAACTGAATTTTGCAAGGAAAAGTCATTTCATCCAATATTTTAAACAAATCCTCATCAGTAAAACTGACATTAGTCCGTTTTGTATAAAACTTAGGGTGTCCGCGCAACAGTTTGCGCCACTTAGCTAAAGTCGAAACCCTCTTAACTTTGAGTGGTGGACAGTGAGCAACTAATAAAGCCTTAACACGGCTAAGTTTCTTACCTAAAGTGTCCCGCGACATGGCGTCTCCTCACAAAAGTCCACACAATACTGAGAGACTGCTTGTAGCGCACGAGTCAAGGGAAAAGAGGTGGGGGAAACAGCAGGAGTGGGGGAAGGTCACAGTGGTGGGGGAAGGTGAGGCTTAACGCTGGAGTATCGCATCACTTCACCATGAGCTGTCCTACAGTCAACACACTGTTCTCTTGGCCCGAGTTGGCACTAGAAGAAACATTTCTGTACAGCTTAGGCTGTGAGAGCCGAGGAAGCAAAGTCAAAGTGGAAATCGCGTTAAACTCCAAGATGAAGAGTCTCCTAAATAAACTAATTGTATCTCTGCAATCCCCTATAACTCTGGAGAAATACCACTTTATAAAGCGACACCTTATTCTTTGGCAAAACGAATTGGAAATGGAAAAGATTACAGTAAAATTAATTTAACTTAAAATTTGGACAGGACACTCATGGCGATACCACGTGGCGTGCAAACGCCACCCTATACATTACAAGTTAGGTTATTGAGCACCTCTGGTACGATAACCGACGTGCTAGAGTTAAAGTGTTGTGACCTTGAGTAAAAACACAAAAATATTCAACCCATGTTGGTCCAGAGGTAAAGTGTAGTGACCTTGAGCCAAAAACTTGTAAAATACTTACATCAATAGAGACGAAGAACAGCGAAGCGCACTGCACGCAAGTTGGAGACAGACTGACGGAGCGTCGTTGTGCAGCCTAGGGATTCAATTGTAGTGGGGGTATTGCCAACACTTAGAGTATAAGTGTAGTGGGTGACCTCCAGGGTGACCTTGAACCAGCTCGAGAAGTGACCCGTACTCTAGGTATATGGGAAGTGGTGGGGGAAATCTCAAGGTCATTCAAATGGAGTTTAAAAAAAGTCAAAGAGTAGAGAGACTACTCTACTCTTCAGAGTCCTCGTGACCTTGAGGATTTGGAGCCAATTTCTACGAGAAATAGCAAAAGTGCAGTAGCACCGTTTTGGTGCTACCTTAAATGTAAATGTTAATTAGTCCCTTAAATGTTAAAGTGTGATGACCTTGAGCATAAGAGTTAAAGTTTTCTTGGGGAGACAATTCGATGTTGTCCCAGAGTTAAAGTGTTAAGACCTTGAGTCAAAACGCAGAAATATTACAAGTCGATGTTGTCTCATAGTTAAAGTGTGGCGACCTTGAGTAAAACTCAGAAATATTTAGCCTATGTTGTTCCAAAGTTAAAGTGTGGTGACCTTGAGGAAAAAATTAGAAATATTTACCCCATGTTGGCCCAGAGTTAAAGTGTAATGACCTTGAGTCTGTCATGTGACACTGCTCGGGTGACCTTGAACTGGCCCGGCTGCCTTACTCTAACCATTACTGCAACCGCGATGTGCACCCTACGACAGACACCGAGCGACTCATATTAGGCTCCGCGTAATCTAGGTATATGGGAAGTGGTAGGGGGAATTGCGATGACCTTGGGAAACTTGAAAATGTCACGCCAGGTAGCACCGTTTTGGTGCTACCTTAAATGTAGATGTTAAAGTGTAATGACCTTGAGTAAAAAAAAAACATAGAAATAATACAAGTCGATATTGTCCCAGAGTTAAAGTGTGGTGACCTTGAGTGAAAACATAGAAATATTACAAGTTGATGTCGTCCCAAAGGTAAAGTGTGGTGACCTTGAGCATAAGAACTAAAGTTTTCTTGGTATGACAAGTTTAAGTAGATTCAGAGTTAAAGTGTGGCGACCTTGAGTGAAAACATAACAACATTACAATTTGAAGTCGTCCCAGAGGTAAAGTATTATGACCTTGAGTGAAAACACAGAAAAACCACAAGTCGATGTCGTCCCAGAGTTAAAGTGTGGTGACCTTGAGGGAAAAGTTCTGAAATATTTTAGCCTATGTTGGTCCAGAGTTAAAGTGTAGTGACCTTGAGCGTTTGTCTTGGTACGACAATTTGATGTTGCACCAGAGTTAAAGTGTTGGGACCTTGAGTGAAAACGTAGAAATATTACAAGTTGATGTCGTCCTAGAGGTAAAGTGTGATGACCTTGAGTCAAAACACAGAGAAACCACAAGTCGATGTCGTCCCAGAGTTAAAGTGTGGTGACCTTGAGGGAAAAATTCTGAAATATTTAGCCTATGTTGGTCCAGAGTTAAAGTGTAGTGACCTTGAGCCGAAAACTTGTAAAATACTTACATCAATAGAGACGGTAATCCCCGCTCTCACCCCTGCGCCCCCAGTGGCGCCCCCAACCCTGCACCCCTGGTAGCACCCCCACCCCTGCGCCACCGATGGCGCCCCTGGGTGTGGTTGCCCGGTGGAGATATAAGGCGGCCCCGCTCATAGCCGGCTCACAGCCCGTCCCCGTGCGTTGAGCTACCTAAAGGTTTGAGCAAACACTTAGAAATATTTACTCTTCGTACGATCAGAGTTAAAGTTTTCATCTCAACAGACGTACCCCCAGGTTTGAACCAACACTTAGAAAAATTTACTCATGGTACAACAGTTTTATGTTTTCGCCAAATAAGTGTAAGTGTGGTAAATTGAACTGGCTAAAATGTTATAATTTGCTAAGTTTGTATTGTTGTACATGATAAATCCTAAACTTTAACTTAAAACCGTACAGCAGAGTGCCGACACCAGTGTGCACCCCACGACAGTCGCGAAGCGACTGACCGTACGGCTCCAGGTGCCCTATGTATAAGGAAAGTGGTGGGGGGAATTTCGATGACCTTGGGGACTTTAACAATTGTGACTATACGTAAAATTTCGTCTTTCATTATATCAACCTAAGGTCTTGGTTTTTCGCGTTTCAGAGTGTATTAAAGCGATCTAGCTATTAATTGTAAAATTGATTTCTTAAAAGATAGTCATTTTTACGCTGGGTGTTGGTAAATTTGTTAGAGTCCAGATTGCACATACAAAACCAAACTTTTTTATTATTCAATATTTCAGTCTGGGATTTCGGATTTACATGTTTCAGCGTATTTTAGAGTGTTTAAGCTTATCTTAAAAATTTGAAAAATATAACATTTAATACTAAAATTTGCGATTTGACTGATAGAATATTTCTATGTCAGGAGTGACTATAGGTAAAATTTAAGTTTTCGTTATTTCAACCTAAGGTCTTGGTTTTTCGCGTTTCAGAGTGTATTAAAGCGATCTAGCTATTAATTGTAAAATTGATTTCTTAAAAGATAGTCATTTTTACGCTGTGTGTTGGTAAATTTGTTAGAGTCCTGATTGCCCATACAAAACCAAACTTTTTTATTATTTAATATTTCAGTCTGGGATTTCGGATTTACATGTTTCAGCGTATTTTAGAGTGTTTAAGCTTATCTTAAAAATTTGAAAAACTTTAACATTTAATACTAAAATTTGCGATTTGACTGATAGAATATTTCTGCCAGGAGTGACTATAGGTAAAATTTAAGTTTTCGTTATTTCAACCTAAGGTCTTGGTTTTTCGCGTTTCAGAGTGTATTAAAGCGATCTAGCTATTAATTGTAAAATTGATTTCTTAAAAGATAGTCATTTTTACGCTGTGTGTTGGTAAATTTGTTAGAGTCCTGATTGCCCATACAAAACCAAACTTTTTTATTATTCAATATTTCAGTCTGGAATTTCGGATTTACATGTTTCAGCGTATTTTAGAGTGTTTAAGCTTATCTTAAAAATTTTGAAAAACTTTAACATTTTTTACTAAAATTTGCGAGTTGACTGATAGAATATTTCTGTCAGGAGTGACTATAGGTAAAATTTAAGTTTTCGTTTTTTCAACCTAAGGTCTTGGCTTTTCGCGTTTCAGAGTGTATTAAAGCGATCTAGCTATTAATTGTAAAATTGATTTCTTAAAAGATAGTCATTTTTACGCTGGGTGTTGGTAAATTTGTTAGAGTCCTGATTGCCCATACAAAACCAAACTTTTTTATTATTCAATATTTCAGTCTGGGATTTCGGATTTACATGTTTCAGCGTATTTTAGAGTGTTTAAGCTTATCTTAAAAATTTGAAAAACTTTAACATTTTTTACTAAAATTTGCGAATTGACTGATAGAATATTTCACTAAGTCACGAGTTTTTATTGTTGTACATGATAAATCCTAAACTTTAACTTAAAACCGTACAGCAGAGTGCCGACACCAGTGTGCACCCCACGACAGTCGCAAAGCGACTGACCGTACGGCTCCAGGTGCCCTATGTATAAAGAAAGTGGTGGGGGGAATTGCGATGACCTTGGGGACTTTAACAATTGTGACTATACATAAAATTTCGTCTTTCATTATATCAACCTAAGGTCTTGGCTTTTCGCGTTTCAGAGTGTATTAAAGCGATCTAGCTATTAATTGAAAAATTGATTTCTTAAAAGATAGTCATTTTTACGCTGGGTGTTGGTAAATTTGTTAGAGTCCTGATTGCCCATACAAAACCAAACTTTTTTATTATTCAATATTTCAGTCTGGGATTTCGGATTTACATGTTTCAGCGTATTTTAGAGTGTTTAAGCTTATCTTAAAAATTTGAAAAACTTTAACATTTTTTACTAAAATTTGCGAATTGACTGATAGAATATTTCACTAAGTCACGAGTTTTTATTGTTGTACATGATAAATCCTAAACTTAAACTTAAAACCGTACAGCAGAGTGCCGACACCAGTGTGCACCCCACGACAGTCGCAAAGCGACTGACCGTACGGCTCCAGGTGCCCTATGTATAAAGAAAGTGGTGGGGGGAATTGCGATGACCTTGGGGACTTTAACAATTGTGACTATACATAAAATTTCGTCTTTCATTATATCAACCTAAGGTCTTGGCTTTTCGCGTTTCAGAGTGTATTAAAGCGATCTAGCTATTAATTGAAAAATTGATTTCTTAAAAGATAGTCATTTTTACGCTGGGTGTTGGTAAATTTGTTAGAGTCCTGATTGCACATACAAAACCAAACTTTTTTATTATTCAATATTTCAGTCTGGGATTTCGGATTTACATGTTTCAGCGTATTTTAGAGTGTTAAGCTTATCTTAAAAATTTGAAAAACTTTAACATTTTTTACTAAAATTTGCGAGTTGACTGATAGAATATTTCTGTCAGGAGTGACTATAGGTAAAATTTAAGTTTTCGTCATTTCAACCTAAGGTCTTGGCTTTTCGCGTTTAAGAGTGTATTAAAGCGATCTAGCTATTAATTGTAAAATTGATTTCTTAAAAGATAGTCATTTTTACGCTGGGTGTTGGTAAATTTGTTAGAGTCCTGATTGCCCATACAAAACCAAACTTTTTTATTATTCAATATTTCAGTCTGGAATTTCGGATTTACATGGTTCAGCGTATTTTAGAGTGTTTAAGCTTATCTTAAAAATTTGAAAAACTTTAACATTTTTTACTAAAATTTGCGAGTTGACTGATAGAATATTTCTGTCAGGAGAGACTATAGGTAAAATTTAAGTTTTCGTCATTTCAACCTAAGGTCTTGGCTTTTCGCGTTTAAGAGTGTATTAAAGCGATCTAGCTATTAATTGTAAAATTGATTTCTTAAAAGATAGTCATTTTTACGCTGGGTGTTGGTAAATTTGTTAGAGTCCAGATTGCACATACAAAACCAAACTTTTTTATTATTCAATATTTCAGTCTGGGATTTCGGATTTACATGTTTCAGCGTATTTTAGAGTGTTTAAGCTTATCTTAAAAATTTGAAAAATATAACATTTAATACTAAAATTTGCGATTTGACTGATAGAATATTTCTATGTCAGGAGTGACTATAGGTAAAATTTAAGTTTTCGTTATTTCAACCTAAGGTCTTGGTTTTTCGCGTTTCAGAGTGTATTAAAGCGATCTAGCTATTAATTGTAAAATTGATTTCTTAAAAGATAGTCATTTTTACGCTGTGTGTTGGTAAATTTGTTAGAGTCCTGATTGCCCATACAAAACCAAACTTTTTTATTATTTAATATTTCAGTCTGGGATTTCGGATTTACATGTTTCAGCGTATTTTAGAGTGTTTAAGCTTATCTTAAAAATTTGAAAAACTTTAACATTTAATACTAAAATTTGCGATTTGACTGATAGAATATTTCTGCCAGGAGTGACTATAGGTAAAATTTAAGTTTTCGTTATTTCAACCTAAGGTCTTGGTTTTTCGCGTTTCAGAGTGTATTAAAGCGATCTAGCTATTAATTGTAAAATTGATTTCTTAAAAGATAGTCATTTTTACGCTGTGTGTTGGTAAATTTGTTAGAGTCCTGATTGCCCATACAAAACCAAACTTTTTTATTATTCAATATTTCAGTCTGGAATTTCGGATTTACATGTTTCAGCGTATTTTAGAGTGTTTAAGCTTATCTTAAAAATTTTGAAAAACTTTAACATTTTTTACTAAAATTTGCGAGTTGACTGATAGAATATTTCTGTCAGGAGTGACTATAGGTAAAATTTAAGTTTTCGTTTTTTCAACCTAAGGTCTTGGCTTTTCGCGTTTCAGAGTGTATTAAAGCGATCTAGCTATTAATTGTAAAATTGATTTCTTAAAAGATAGTCATTTTTACGCTGGGTGTTGGTAAATTTGTTAGAGTCCTGATTGCCCATACAAAACCAAACTTTTTTATTATTCAATATTTCAGTCTGGGATTTCGGATTTACATGTTTCAGCGTATTTTAGAGTGTTTAAGCTTATCTTAAAAATTTGAAAAACTTTAACATTTTTTACTAAAATTTGCGAATTGACTGATAGAATATTTCACTAAGTCACGAGTTTTTATTGTTGTACATGATAAATCCTAAACTTAAACTTAAAACCGTACAGCAGAGTGCCGACACCAGTGTGCACCCCACGACAGTCGCAAAGCGACTGACCGTACGGCTCCAGGTGCCCTATGTATAAAGAAAGTGGTGGGGGGAATTGCGATGACCTTGGGGACTTTAACAATTGTGACTATACATAAAATTTCGTCTTTCATTATATCAACCTAAGGTCTTGGCTTTTCGCGTTTCAGAGTGTATTAAAGCGATCTAGCTATTAATTGAAAAATTGATTTCTTAAAAGATAGTCATTTTTACGCTGGGTGTTGGTAAATTTGTTAGAGTCCTGATTGCCCATACAAAACCAAACTTTTTTATTATTCAATATTTCAGTCTGGGATTTCGGATTTACATGTTTCAGCGTATTTTAGAGTGTTAAGCTTATCTTAAAAATTTGAAAAACTTTAACATTTTTTACTAAAATTTGCGAGTTGACTGATAGAATATTTCTGTCAGGAGTGACTATAGGTAAAATTTAAGTTTTCGTCATTTCAACCTAAGGTCTTGGCTTTTCGCGTTTAAGAGTGTATTAAAGCGATCTAGCTATTAATTGTAAAATTGATTTCTTAAAAGATAGTCATTTTTACGCTGGGTGTTGGTAAATTTGTTAGAGTCCTGATTGCCCATACAAAACCAAACTTTTTTATTATTCAATATTTCAGTCTGGAATTTCGGATTTACATGGTTCAGCGTATTTTAGAGTGTTTAAGCTTATCTTAAAAATTTGAAAAACTTTAACATTTTTTACTAAAATTTGCGAGTTGACTGATAGAATATTTCTGTCAGGAGAGACTATAGGTAAAATTTAAGTTTTCGTCATTTCAACCTAAGGTCTTGGCTTTTCGCGTTTAAGAGTGTATTAAAGCGATCTAGCTATTAATTAATTGTAAAATTGATTTCTTAAAAGATAGTCATTTTTACGCTGGGTGTTGGTAAATTTGTTAGAGTCCAGATTGCCCATACAAAACCAAACTTTTTTATTATTCAATATTTCAGTCTGGGATTTCGGATTTACATGTTTCAGCGTATTTTAGAGTGTTTAAGCTTATCTTAAAAATTTGAAAAACTTTAACATTTTTTACTAAAATTTGCGAATTGACTGATAGAATATTTCTGTCAGGAGTGACTATAGGTAAAATTTAAGTTTTCGTTATTTCAACCTAAGGTCTTGGCTTTTCGCGTTTCAGAGTGTATTAAAGCGATCTAGCTATTAATTGAAAAATTGATTTCTTAAAAGATAGTCATTTTTACGCTGGGTGTTGGTAAATTTGTTAGAGTCCTGATTGCACATACAAAACCAAACTTTTTTATTATTCAATATTTCAGTCTGGGATTTCGGATTTACATGTTTCAGCGTATTTTAGAGTGTTAAGCTTATCTTAAAAATTTGAAAAACTTTAACATTTTTTACTAAAATTTGCGAGTTGACTGATAGAATATTTCTGTCAGGAGTGACTATAGGTAAAATTTAAGTTTTCGTCATTTCAACCTAAGGTCTTGGCTTTTCGCGTTTAAGAGTGTATTAAAGCGATCTAGCTATTAATTGTAAAATTGATTTCTTAAAAGATAGTCATTTTTACGCTGGGTGTTGGTAAATTTGTTAGAGTCCTGATTGCCCATACAAAACCAAACTTTTTTATTATTCAATATTTCAGTCTGGAATTTCGGATTTACATGGTTCAGCGTATTTTAGAGTGTTTAAGCTTATCTTAAAAATTTGAAAAACTTTAACATTTTTTACTAAAATTTGCGAGTTGACTGATAGAATATTTCTGTCAGGAGAGACTATAGGTAAAATTTAAGTTTTCGTCATTTCAACCTAAGGTCTTGGCTTTTCGCGTTTAAGAGTGTATTAAAGCGATCTAGCTATTAATTGTAAAATTGATTTCTTAAAAGATAGTCATTTTTACGCTGGGTGTTGGTAAATTTGTTAGAGTCCAGATTGCACATACAAAACCAAACTTTTTTATTATTCAATATTTCAGTCTGGGATTTCGGATTTACATGTTTCAGCGTATTTTAGAGTGTTTAAGCTTATCTTAAAAATTTGAAAAATATAACATTTAATACTAAAATTTGCGATTTGACTGATAGAATATTTCTATGTCAGGAGTGACTATAGGTAAAATTTAAGTTTTCGTTATTTCAACCTAAGGTCTTGGTTTTTCGCGTTTCAGAGTGTATTAAAGCGATCTAGCTATTAATTGTAAAATTGATTTCTTAAAAGATAGTCATTTTTACGCTGTGTGTTGGTAAATTTGTTAGAGTCCTGATTGCCCATACAAAACCAAACTTTTTTATTATTTAATATTTCAGTCTGGGATTTCGGATTTACATGTTTCAGCGTATTTTAGAGTGTTTAAGCTTATCTTAAAAATTTGAAAAACTTTAACATTTAATACTAAAATTTGCGATTTGACTGATAGAATATTTCTGCCAGGAGTGACTATAGGTAAAATTTAAGTTTTCGTTATTTCAACCTAAGGTCTTGGTTTTTCGCGTTTCAGAGTGTATTAAAGCGATCTAGCTATTAATTGTAAAATTGATTTCTTAAAAGATAGTCATTTTTACGCTGTGTGTTGGTAAATTTGTTAGAGTCCTGATTGCCCATACAAAACCAAACTTTTTTATTATTCAATATTTCAGTCTGGAATTTCGGATTTACATGTTTCAGCGTATTTTAGAGTGTTTAAGCTTATCTTAAAAATTTTGAAAAACTTTAACATTTTTTACTAAAATTTGCGAGTTGACTGATAGAATATTTCTGTCAGGAGTGACTATAGGTAAAATTTAAGTTTTCGTTTTTTCAACCTAAGGTCTTGGCTTTTCGCGTTTCAGAGTGTATTAAAGCGATCTAGCTATTAATTGTAAAATTGATTTCTTAAAAGATAGTCATTTTTACGCTGGGTGTTGGTAAATTTGTTAGAGTCCTGATTGCCCATACAAAACCAAACTTTTTTATTATTCAATATTTCAGTCTGGGATTTCGGATTTACATGTTTCAGCGTATTTTAGAGTGTTTAAGCTTATCTTAAAAATTTGAAAAACTTTAACATTTTTTACTAAAATTTGCGAATTGACTGATAGAATATTTCACTAAGTCACGAGTTTTTATTGTTGTACATGATAAATCCTAAACTTAAACTTAAAACCGTACAGCAGAGTGCCGACACCAGTGTGCACCCCACGACAGTCGCAAAGCGACTGACCGTACGGCTCCAGGTGCCCTATGTATAAAGAAAGTGGTGGGGGGAATTGCGATGACCTTGGGGACTTTAACAATTGTGACTATACATAAAATTTCGTCTTTCATTATATCAACCTAAGGTCTTGGCTTTTCGCGTTTCAGAGTGTATTAAAGCGATCTAGCTATTAATTGAAAAATTGATTTCTTAAAAGATAGTCATTTTTACGCTGGGTGTTGGTAAATTTGTTAGAGTCCTGATTGCACATACAAAACCAAACTTTTTTATTATTCAATATTTCAGTCTGGGATTTCGGATTTACATGTTTCAGCGTATTTTAGAGTGTTAAGCTTATCTTAAAAATTTGAAAAACTTTAACATTTTTTACTAAAATTTGCGAGTTGACTGATAGAATATTTCTGTCAGGAGTGACTATAGGTAAAATTTAAGTTTTCGTCATTTCAACCTAAGGTCTTGGCTTTTCGCGTTTAAGAGTGTATTAAAGCGATCTAGCTATTAATTGTAAAATTGATTTCTTAAAAGATAGTCATTTTTACGCTGGGTGTTGGTAAATTTGTTAGAGTCCTGATTGCCCATACAAAACCAAACTTTTTTATTATTCAATATTTCAGTCTGGAATTTCGGATTTACATGGTTCAGCGTATTTTAGAGTGTTTAAGCTTATCTTAAAAATTTGAAAAACTTTAACATTTTTTACTAAAATTTGCGAGTTGACTGATAGAATATTTCTGTCAGGAGAGACTATAGGTAAAATTTAAGTTTTCGTCATTTCAACCTAAGGTCTTGGCTTTTCGCGTTTAAGAGTGTATTAAAGCGATCTAGCTATTAATTAATTGTAAAATTGATTTCTTAAAAGATAGTCATTTTTACGCTGGGTGTTGGTAAATTTGTTAGAGTCCAGATTGCCCATACAAAACCAAACTTTTTTATTATTCAATATTTCAGTCTGGGATTTCGGATTTACATGTTTCAGCGTATTTTAGAGTGTTTAAGCTTATCTTAAAAATTTGAAAAACTTTAACATTTTTTACTAAAATTTGCGAATTGACTGATAGAATATTTCTGTCAGGAGTGACTATAGGTAAAATTTAAGTTTTCGTTATTTCAACCTAAGGTCTTGGCTTTTCGCGTTTCAGAGTGTATTAAAGCGATCTAGCTATTAATTGTAAAATTGATTTCTTAAAAGATAGTCATTTTTACGCTGGGTGTTGGTAAATTTGTTAGAGTCCAGATTGCCCATACAAAACCAAACTTTTTTATTATTCAATATTTCAGTCTGGGATTTCGGATTTACATGTTTCAGCGTATTTTAGAGTGTTTAAGCTTATCTTAAAAATTTGAAAAACTTTAACATTTTTATACTAAAATTTGCGAATTGACTGATAGAATATTTCTATGTCAGGAGTGACCATAGGTAAAATTTAAGTTTTCGTTATTTCAACCTAAGGTCTTGGTTTTTCGCGTTTCAGAGTGTATTAAAGCGATCTAGCTATTAATTTTAAAATTGATTTCTTAAAAGATAGTCATTTTTACGCTGGGTGTTAGTAAATTTGTTAGAGTCCTGATTGGCCATACAAAACCAAACTTTTTTATTATTCAATATTTCAGTCTGGGATTTCGGATTTACATGTTTCAGCGTATTTTAGAGTGTTTAAGCTTATCTTAAAAATTTGAAAAACTTTAACATTTTTTACTAAAATTTGCGATTTGACTGATAGAATATTTCTATGTCAGGAGTGACTATAGGTAAAATTTAAGTTTTCGTTATTTCAACCTAAGGTCTTGGCTTTTCGTGTTTCAGAGTGTATTAAAGCGATCTAGCTATTAATTGTAAAATTGATTTCTTAAAAGATAGTCATTTTTACGCTGGGTGTTGGTAAATTTGATAGAGTCCAGATTGCACATACAAAACCAAACTTTTTTATTATTCAATATTTCAGTCTGGGATTTCGGATTTACATGTTTCAGCGTATTTTAGAGTGTTTAAGCTTATCTTAAAAATTTGAAAAACTTTAACATTTAATACTAAAATTTGCGATTTGACTGATAGAATATTTCTATGTCAGGAGTGACTATAGGTAAAATTTAAGTTTTCGTTATTTCAACCTAAGGTCTTGGTTTTTCGCGTTTCAGAGTGTATTAAAGCGATCTAGCTATTAATTGTAAAATTGATTTCTTAAAAGATAGTCATTTTTACGCTGGGTGTTGGTAAATTTGTTAGAGTCCTGATTGCCCATACAAAACCAAACTTTTTTATTATTCAATATTTCAGTCTGGGATTTCGGATTTACATGTTTCAGCGTATTTTAGAGTGTTTAAGCTTATCTTAAAAATTTGAAAAACTTTAACATTTTTTACTAAAATTTGCGAGTTGACTGATAGAATATTTCTGTCAGGAGTGACTATAGGTAAAATTTAAGTTTTCGTCATTTCAACCTAAGGTCTTGGCTTTTCGCGTTTAAGAGTGTATTAAAGCGATCTAGCTATTAATTAATTGTAAAATTGATTTCTTAAAAGATAGTCATTTTTACGCTGGGTGTTGGTAAATTTGTTAGAGTCCAGATTGCCCATACAAAACCAAACTTTTTTATTATTCAATATTTCAGTCTGGGATTTCGGATTTACATGTTTCAGCGTATTTTAGAGTGTTTAAGCTTATCTTAAAAATTTGAAAAACTTTAACATTTTTTACTAAAATTTGCGAATTGACTGATAGAATATTTCTGTCAGGAGTGACTATAGGTTAAATTTAAGTTTTCGTTATTTCAACCTAAGGTCTTGGCTTTTCGCGTTTCAGAGTGTATTAAAGCGATCTAGCTATTAATTGTAAAATTGATTTCTTAAAAGATAGTCATTTTTACGCTGGGTGTTGGTAAATTTGTTAGAGTCCAGATTGCCCATACAAAACCAAACTTTTTTATTATTCAATATTTCAGTCTGGGATTTCGGATTTACATGTTTCAGCGTATTTTAGAGTGTTTAAGCTTATCTTAAAAATTTGAAAAACTTTAACATTTTTATACTAAAATTTGCGAATTGACTGATAGAATATTTCTATGTCAGGAGTGACCATAGGTAAAATTTAAGTTTTCGTTATTTCAACCTAAGGTCTTGGTTTTTCGCGTTTCAGAGTGTATTAAAGCGATCTAGCTATTAATTTTAAAATTGATTTCTTAAAAGATAGTCATTTTTACGCTGGGTGTTAGTAAATTTGTTAGAGTCCTGATTGGCCATACAAAACCAAACTTTTTTATTATTCAATATTTCAGTCTGGGATTTCGGATTTACATGTTTCAGCGTATTTTAGAGTGTTTAAGCTTATCTTAAAAATTTGAAAAACTTTAACATTTTTTACTAAAATTTGCGATTTGACTGATAGAATATTTCTATGTCAGGAGTGACTATAGGTAAAATTTAAGTTTTCGTTATTTCAACCTAAGGTCTTGGCTTTTCGTGTTTCAGAGTGTATTAAAGCGATATAGCTATTAATTGTAAAATTGATTTCTTAAAAGATAGTCATTTTTACGCTGGGTGTTGGTAAATTTGATAGAGTCCAGATTGCACATACAAAACCAAACTTTTTTATTATTCAATATTTCAGTCTGGGATTTCGGATTTACATGTTTCAGCGTATTTTAGAGTGTTTAAGCTTATCTTAAAAATTTGAAAAACTTTAACATTTAATACTAAAATTTGCGATTTGACTGATAGAATATTTCTATGTCAGGAGTGACTATAGGTAAAATTTAAGTTTTCGTTATTTCAACCTAAGGTCTTGGTTTTTCGCGTTTCAGAGTGTATTAAAGCGATCTAGCTATTAATTGTAAAATTGATTTCTTAAAAGATAGTCATTTTTACGCTGGGTGTTGGTAAATTTGTTAGAGTCCAGATTGCCCATACAAAACCAAACTTTTTTATTATTCAATATTTCAGTCTGGGATTTCGGATTTACATGTTTCAGCGTATTTTAGAGTGTTTAAGCTTATCTTAAAAATTTGAAAAACTTTAACATTTTTTACTAAAATTTGCGATTTGACTGATAGAATATTTCTATGTCAGGAGTGACTATAGGTAAAATTTAAGTTTTCGTTATTTCAACCTAAGGTCTTGGCTTTTCGCGTTTAAGAGTGTATTAAAGCGATCTAGCTATTAATTAATTGTAAAATTGATTTCTTAAAAGATAGTCATTTTTACGCTGGGTGTTGGTAAATTTGTTAGAGTCCAGATTGCCCATACAAAACCAAACTTTTTTATTATTCAATATTTCAGTCTGGGATTTCGGATTTACATGTTTCAGCGTATTTTAGAGTGTTTAAGCTTATCTTAAAAATTTGAAAAACTTTAACATTTTTTACTAAAATTTGCGAATTGACTGATAGAATATTTCTGTCAGGAGTGACTATAGGTTAAATTTAAGTTTTCGTTATTTCAACCTAAGGTCTTGGCTTTTCGCGTTTCAGAGTGTATTAAAGCGATCTAGCTATTAATTGTAAAATTGATTTCTTAAAAGATAGTCATTTTTACGCTGGGTGTTGGTAAATTTGTTAGAGTCCAGATTGCCCATACAAAACCAAACTTTTTTATTATTCAATATTTCAGTCTGGGATTTCGGATTTACATGTTTCAGCGTATTTTAGAGTGTTTAAGCTTATCTTAAAAATTTGAAAAACTTTAACATTTTTATACTAAAATTTGCGAATTGACTGATAGAATATTTCTATGTCAGGAGTGACCATAGGTAAAATTTAAGTTTTCGTTATTTCAACCTAAGGTCTTGGTTTTTCGCGTTTCAGAGTGTATTAAAGCGATCTAGCTATTAATTTTAAAATTGATTTCTTAAAAGATAGTCATTTTTACGCTGGGTGTTAGTAAATTTGTTAGAGTCCTGATTGGCCATACAAAACCAAACTTTTTTATTATTCAATATTTCAGTCTGGGATTTCGGATTTACATGTTTCAGCGTATTTTAGAGTGTTTAAGCTTATCTTAAAAATTTGAAAAACTTTAACATTTTTTACTAAAATTTGCGATTTGACTGATAGAATATTTCTATGTCAGGAGTGACTATAGGTAAAATTTAAGTTTTCGTTATTTCAACCTAAGGTCTTGGCTTTTCGTGTTTCAGAGTGTATTAAAGCGATCTAGCTATTAATTGTAAAATTGATTTCTTAAAAGATAGTCATTTTTACGCTGGGTGTTGGTAAATTTGATAGAGTCCAGATTGCACATACAAAACCAAACTTTTTTATTATTCAATATTTCAGTCTGGGATTTCGGATTTACATGTTTCAGCGTATTTTAGAGTGTTTAAGCTTATCTTAAAAATTTGAAAAACTTTAACATTTAATACTAAAATTTGCGATTTGACTGATAGAATATTTCTATGTCAGGAGTGACTATAGGTAAAATTTAAGTTTTCGTTATTTCAACCTAAGGTCTTGGTTTTTCGCGTTTCAGAGTGTATTAAAGCGATCTAGCTATTAATTGTAAAATTGATTTCTTAAAAGATAGTCATTTTTACGCTGGGTGTTGGTAAATTTGTTAGAGTCCTGATTGCCCATACAAAACCAAACTTTTTTATTATTCAATATTTCAGTCTGGGATTTCGGATTTACATGTTTCAGCGTATTTTAGAGTGTTTAAGCTTATCTTAAAAATTTGAAAAACTTTAACATTTTTTACTAAAATTTGCGAGTTGACTGATAGAATATTTCTGTCAGGAGTGACTATAGGTAAAATTTAAGTTTTCGTCATTTCAACCTAAGGTCTTGGCTTTTCGCGTTTAAGAGTGTATTAAAGCGATCTAGCTATTAATTAATTGTAAAATTGATTTCTTAAAAGATAGTCATTTTTACGCTGGGTGTTGGTAAATTTGTTAGAGTCCAGATTGCCCATACAAAACCAAACTTTTTTATTATTCAATATTTCAGTCTGGGATTTCGGATTTACATGTTTTAGCGTATTTTAGAGTGTTTAAGCTTATCTTAAAAATTTGAAAAACTTTAACATTTTTTACTAAAATTTGCGAATTGACTGATAGAATATTTCTGTCAGGAGTGACTATAGGTTAAATTTAAGTTTTCGTTATTTCAACCTAAGGTCTTGGCTTTTCGCGTTTCAGAGTGTATTAAAGCGATCTAGCTATTAATTGTAAAATTGATTTCTTAAAAGATAGTCATTTTTACGCTGGGTGTTGGTAAATTTGTTAGAGTCCAGATTGCCCATACAAAACCAAACTTTTTTATTATTCAATATTTCAGTCTGGGATTTCGGATTTACATGTTTCAGCGTATTTTAGAGTGTTTAAGCTTATCTTAAAAATTTGAAAAACTTTAACATTTTTATACTAAAATTTGCGAATTGACTGATAGAATATTTCTATGTCAGGAGTGACCATAGGTAAAATTTAAGTTTTCGTTATTTCAACCTAAGGTCTTGGTTTTTCGCGTTTCAGAGTGTATTAAAGCGATCTAGCTATTAATTTTAAAATTGATTTCTTAAAAGATAGTCATTTTTACGCTGGGTGTTAGTAAATTTGTTAGAGTCCTGATTGGCCATACAAAACCAAACTTTTTTATTATTCAATATTTCAGTCTGGGATTTCGGATTTACATGTTTCAGCGTATTTTAGAGTGTTTAAGCTTATCTTAAAAATTTGAAAAACTTTAACATTTTTTACTAAAATTTGCGATTTGACTGATAGAATATTTCTATGTCAGGAGTGACTATAGGTAAAATTTAAGTTTTCGTTATTTCAACCTAAGGTCTTGGCTTTTCGTGTTTCAGAGTGTATTAAAGCGATATAGCTATTAATTGTAAAATTGATTTCTTAAAAGATAGTCATTTTTACGCTGGGTGTTGGTAAATTTGTTAGAGTCCTGATTGCCCATACAAAACCAAACTTTTTTATTATTTAATATTTCAGTCTGGGATTTCGGATTTATATGTTTCAGCGTATTTTAGAGTGTTTAAGCTTATCTTAAAAATTTGAAAAACTTTAACATTTAATACTAAAATTTGCGATTTGACTGATAGAATATTTCTGTCAGGAGTGACTATAGGTAAAATTTAAGTTTTCGTTATTTCAACCTAAGGTCTTGGTTTTTCGCGTTTCAGAGTGTATTAAAGCGATCTAGCTATTAATTGTAAAATTGATTTCTTAAAAGATAGTCATTTTTACGCTGGGTGTTGGTAAATTTGTTAGAGTCCTGATTGCCCATACAAAACCAAACTTTTTTATTATTCAATATTTCAGTCTGGGATTTCGGATTTACATGTTTCAGCGTATTTTAGAGTGTTTAAGCTTATCTTAAAAATTTGAAAAACTTTAACATTTTTTACTAAAATTTGCGAGTTGACTGATAGAATATTTCTGTCAGGAGTGACTATAGGTAAAATTTAAGTTTTCGTCATTTCAACCTAAGGTCTTGGCTTTTCGCGTTTAAGAGTGTATTAAAGCGATCTAGCTATTAATTAATTGTAAAATTGATTTCTTAAAAGATAGTCATTTTTACGCTGGGTGTTGGTAAATTTGTTAGAGTCCAGATTGCCCATACAAAACCAAACTTTTTTATTATTCAATATTTCAGTCTGGGATTTCGGATTTACATGTTTCAGCGTATTTTAGAGTGTTTAAGCTTATCTTAAAAATTTGAAAAACTTTAACATTTTTATACTAAAATTTGCGAATTGACTGATAGAATATTTCTATGTCAGGAGTGACCATAGGTAAAATTTAAGTTTTCGTTATTTCAACCTAAGGTCTTGGTTTTTCGCGTTTCAGAGTGTATTAGGCTACGGCCACACATGGCGACTTAGTCGCCGCGACACAAACGCCGAAAAAGTGTGATACATTGAATCAAATGAAGGCGGCCACACAAGGCGACCCGCGACATGCAATGTATCACATTTGTTTCTTTGTCGCGGCGTTTGTGTCGCGGCGACTAAGTCGCCATGTGTGGCCGTTGCCTTAAAGCGATCTAGCTATTAATTTTAAAATTGATTTCTTAAAAGATAGTCATTTTTACGCTGGGTGTTAGTAAATTTGTTAGAGTCCTGATTGGCCATACAAAACCAAACTTTTTTATTATTCAATATTTCAGTCTGGGATTTCGGATTTACATGTTTCAGCGTATTTTAGAGTGTTTAAGCTTATCTTAAAAATTTGAAAAACTTTAACATTTTTATACTAAAATTTGCGAATTGACTGATAGAATATTTCTATGTCAGGAGTGACCATAGGTAAAATTTAAGTTTTCGTTATTTCAACCTAAGGTCTTGGTTTTTCGCGTTTCAGAGTGTATTAAAGCGATCTAGCTATTAATTTTAAAATTGATTTCTTAAAAGATAGTCATTTTTACGCTGGGTGTTAGTAAATTTGTTAGAGTCCTGATTGGCCATACAAAACCAAACTTTTTTATTATTCAATATTTCAGTCTGGGATTTCGGATTTACATGTTTCAGCGTATTTTAGAGTGTTTAAGCTTATCTTAAAAATTTGAAAAACTTTAACATTTTTTACTAAAATTTGCGATTTGACTGATAGAATATTTCTATGTCAGGAGTGACTATAGGTAAAATTTAAGTTTTCGTTATTTCAACCTAAGGTCTTGGCTTTTCGTGTTTCAGAGTGTATTAAAGCGATCTAGCTATTAATTGTAAAATTGATTTCTTAAAAGATAGTCATTTTTACGCTGGGTGTTGGTAAATTTGTTAGAGTCCTGATTGCCCATACAAAACCAAACTTTTTTATTATTTAATATTTCAGTCTGGGATTTCGGATTTACATGTTTCAGCGTATTTTAGAGTGTTTAAGCTTATCTTAAAAATTTGAAAAACTTTAACATTTAATACTAAAATTTGCGATTTGACTGATAGAATATTTCTGTCAGGAGTGACTATAGGTAAAATTTAAGTTTTCGTTATTTCAACCTAAGGTCTTGGTTTTTCGCGTTTCAGAGTGTATTAAAGCGATCTAGCTATTAATTGTAAAATTGATTTCTTAAAAGATAGTCATTTTTACGCTGGGTGTTGGTAAATTTGTTAGAGTCCTGATTGCCCATACAAAACCAAACTTTTTTATTATTCAATATTTCAGTCTGGGATTTCGGATTTACATGTTTCAGCGTATTTTAGAGTGTTTAAGCTTATCTTAAAAATTTGAAAAACTTTAACATTTTTTACTAAAATTTGCGAGTTGACTGATAGAATATTTCTGTCAGGAGTGACTATAGGTAAAATTTAAGTTTTCGTCATTTCAACCTAAAGTCTTGGCTTTTCGCGTTTAAGAGTGTATTAAAGCGATCTAGCTATTAATTAATTGTAAAATTGATTTCTTAAAAGATAGTCATTTTTACGCTGGGTGTTGGTAAATTTGTTAGAGTCCAGATTGCCCATACAAAACCAAACTTTTTTATTATTCAATATTTCAGTCTGGGATTTCGGATTTACATGTTTCAGCGTATTTTAGAGTGTTTAAGCTTATCTTAAAAATTTGAAAAACTTTAACATTTTTATACTAAAATTTGCGAATTGACTGATAGAATATTTCTATGTCAGGAGTGACCATAGGTAAAATTTAAGTTTTCGTTATTTCAACCTAAGGTCTTGGTTTTTCGCGTTTCAGAGTGTATTAAAGCGATCTAGCTATTAATTTTAAAATTGATTTCTTAAAAGATAGTCATTTTTACGCTGAGTGTTAGTAAATTTGTTAGAGTCCTGATTGGCCATACAAAACCAAACTTTTTTATTATTCAATATTTCAGTCTGGGATTTCGGATTTACATGTTTCAGCGTATTTTAGAGTGTTTAAGCTTATATTAAAAATTTGAAAAACTTTAACATTTAATACTAAAATTTGCGATTTGACTGATAGAATATTTCTATGTCAGGAGTGACTATAGGTAAAATTTAAGTTTTCGTTATTTCAACCTAAGGTCTTGGCTTTTCGCGTTTCAGAGTGTATTAAAGCGATCTAGCTATTAATTGTAAATTGATTTCTTAAAAGATAGTCATTTTTACGCTGGGTGTTGGTAAATTTGTTAGAGTCCTGATTGCACATACAAAACCAAACTTTTTTATTATTCAATATTTCAGTCTGGGATTTCGGATTTACATGTTTCAGCGTATTTTAGAGTGTTTAAGCTTATCTTAAAAATTTGAAAAACTTTAACATTTTTTACTAAAATTTTCGATTTGACTGATAGAATATTTCTATGTCAGGAGTGACTATAGGTAAAATTTAAGTTTTCGTTATTTCAACCTAAGGTCTTGGTTTTTCGCGTTTCAGAGTGTATTAAAGCGATCTAGCTATTAATTGTAAAATTGATTTCTTAAAAGATAGTCATTTTTACGCTGGGTGTTGGTAAATTTGTTAGAGTCCTGATTGCCCATACAAAACCAAACTTTTTTATTACTCAATATTTCAGTCTGGGATTTCGGATTTACATGTTTCAGCGTATTTTAGAGTGTTTAAGCTTATCTTAAAAATTTGAAAAACTTTAACATTTAATACTAAAATTTGCGATTTGACTGATAGAATATTTCTGTCAGGAGTGACTATAGGTAAAATTTAAGTTTTCGTTATTTCAACCTAAGGTTTTGGTTTTTCGCGTTTCAGAGTGTATTAAAGCGATCTAGCTATTAATTGTAAAATTGATTTCTTAAAAGATAGTCATTTTTACGCTGGGTGTTGGTAAATTTGTTAGAGTCCTGATTGCCCATACAAAACCAAACTTTTTTATTATTCAATATTTCAGTCTGGAATTTCGGATTTACATGTTTCAGCGTATTTTAGAGTGTTTAAGCTTATCTTAAAAATTTGAAAAACTTTAACATTTTTTACTAAAATTTGCGAGTTGACTGATAGAATATTTCTTTTAGGAGTGACTATAGGTAAAATTTAAGTTTTCGTCATTTCAACCTAAGGTCTTGGCTTTTCGCGTTTCAGAGTGTATTAAAGCGATCTAGCTATTAATTGTAAAATTGATTTCTTAAAAGATAGTCATTTTTACGCTGGGTGTTGGTAAATTTGTTAGAGTCCAGATTGCCCATACAAAACTAAACTTTTTTATTATTCAATATTTCAGTCTGGGATTTCGGATTTACATGTTTCAGCGTATTTTAGAGTGTTTAAGCTTATCTTAAAAATTTGAAAAACTTTAACATTTAATACTAAAATTTGCGATTTGACTGATAGAATATTTCTATGTCAGGAGTGACTATAGGTAAAATTTAAGTTTTCGTTATTTCAACCTAAGGTCTTGGTTTTTCGCGTTTCAGAGTGTATTAAAGCGATCTAGCTATTAATTGTAAAATTGATTTCTTAAAAGATAGTCATTTTTACGCTGGGTGTTGGTAAATTTGTTAGAGTCCTGATTGCCTATACAAAACCAAACTTTTTTATTATTCAATATTTCAGTCTGGGATTTCGGATTTACATGTTTCAGCGTATTTTAGAGTGTTTAAGCTTATCTTAAAAATTTGAAAAACTTTAACATTTAATACTAAAATTTGCGATTTGACTGATAGAATATTTCTGTCAGGAGTGACTATAGGTAAAATTTAAGTTTTCGTTATTTCAACCTAAGGTCTTGGCTTTTCGCGTTTCAGAGTGTATTAAAGCGATCTAGCTATTAATTGTAAAAATGATTTCTTAAAAGATAGTCATTTTTACGCTGGGTGTTGGTAAATTTGTTAGAGTCCATATTGCCCATACAAAACCAAACTTTTTTATTATTCAATATTTCAGTCTGGGATTTCGGATTTACATGTTTCAGCGTATTTTAAAGTGTTTAAGCTTATCTTAAAAATTTGAAAAACTTTAACATTTTATACTAAAATTTGCGAGTTGACTGATAGAATATTTCTATGTCAGGAGTGGATATAGGTAAAATTTAAGTTTTCGTTTTTTCAACCTAAGGTCTTGGCTTTTTGCATTTCAGAGTGTATTAAAGCGATCTAGCTATTAATTGTAAAATTGATTTCTTAAAAGACAGTCATTTTTACGCTGGGTGTTGGTAAATTTGTTAGAGTCCAGATTGCCCATACAAAACCAAACTTTTTTATTATTCAATATTTCAGTCTGGGATTTCGGATTTACATGTTTCAGCGTATTTTAGAGTGTTTAAGCTTATCTTAAAAATTTGAAAAACTTTAACATTTTTTACTAAAATTTGCGATTTGACTGATAGAATATTTCTATGTCAGGAGTGACTATAGGTAAAATTTAAGTTTTCGTTATTTCAACCTAAGGTCTTGGTTTTTCGCGTTTCAGAGTGTATTAAAGCGATCTAGCTATTAATTGTAAAATTGATTTCTTAAAAGATAGTCATTTTTACGCTGGGTGTTGGTAAATTTGTTAGAGTCCTGATTGCCTATACAAAACCAAACTTTTTTATTATTCAATATTTCAGTCTGGGATTTCGGATTTACATGTTTCAGCGTATTTTAGAGTGTTTAAGCTTATCTTAAAAATTTGAAAAACTTTAACATTTAATACTAAAATTTGCGATTTGACTGATAGAATATTTCTGTCAGGAGTGACTATAGGTAAAATTTAAGTTTTCGTTATTTCAACCTAAGGTCTTGGCTTTTCGCGTTTCAGAGTGTATTAAAGCGATCTAGCTATTAATTGTAAAAATGATTTCTTAAAAGATAGTCATTTTTACGCTGGGTGTTGGTAAATTTGTTAGAGTCCAGATTGCCCATACAAAACCAAACTTTTTTATTATTCAATATTTCAGTCTGGGATTTCGGATTTACATGTTTCAGCGTATTTTAAAGTGTTTAAGCTTATCTTAAAAATTTGAAAAACTTTAACATTTTATACTAAAATTTGCGAGTTGACTGATAGAATATTTCTATGTCAGGAGTGGATATAGGTAAAATTTAAGTTTTCGTTTTTTCAACCTAAGGTCTTGGCTTTTTGCATTTCAGAGTGTATTAAAGCGATCTAGCTATTAATTGTAAAATTGATTTCTTAAAAGACAGTCATTTTTACGCTGGGTGTTGGTAAATTTGTTAGAGTCCAGATTGCCCATACAAAACCAAACTTTTTTATTATTCAATATTTCAGTCTGGGATTTCGGATTTACATGTTTCAGCGTATTTTAAAGTGTTTAAGCTTATATTATAAATTTGAAAAACTTTAACATTTTATACTAAAATTTGCGAGTTGACTGACAGATTATTTCTAAGTCAGGAGTGACTATAGCTAAAATTTAAGTTTTCGTTATTTCAACCTAAGGTCTTGGCTTTTTGCCTTTTAGAGTGTATTAAAGCGATTTAACTATTAATTGAAAAATTGATTTTTTAAAAGATAGTCGATCATTGCGGGGTGTTGTAAAATTCGACAGTCTCGAGTGCCCATACAATACCAATTTTCTTATTATTCAATATTTCAGTCTGGGGTTTCGGATTTACATGTTTCAGCGTGTCTTAGAGTGTTTAAGACGATTTTAAAAATTTGTAAAACTTTTAACAATTTTCACTAAATTTTGCGAGTTTACTGATAGAATACTTCTCTAAGTCCCGAGTGACTATAGGTATAATTTAATTTTTTGTTATTTCAACCTAAGGTCTTGGATTTTTACGTTTCAGAGTGTTTTAAAGCGATTTAACTATTATTTGTATAATTGATTTCTTGAAAGATAACCACTTTTATGCTAAGTTTCTTTTATAATAGTTCATATAGGTCTTAAGATTAGTGTTTAGTGTATTTTTAGCTTCAAACCTTCTTTTATTACATTAACTGGTCCACGTGGGTTATAAAAATATTAGATGTACACCTCTTAGCGTTACCCAGAAAATACCACGGGGAGGTGGATGTACGTCATTTTCCACACATTCACACACACACACACACACACACACACACACACACACACACACACACACACACACACACACACACACACACACACACACATGGTTTACGGGTCTTTTAGTCAACCGCGCCAGTGACCTTCACTCACCCCAGACTTTTCAAAGGAGTAGCTAAAGTAATAGCTTTAACTTCTCAATCTAATAAGTTTCACATTCACACATACACTCATACAGTTTATTCATTAAGAACAATTTTTACAATATTTACAAAATTATGAGAGGTCAATATGTTATTTAATGAAGATTCATAATGCATGCCATAACTATGCATAACCTCTTTAGCTTTATTTAAGATATTTATACTGTTTGGCACAGGATATCTTGAAAAACTTGGTACAAAACCATCTTTCTTAGCTCTCTTTAGCGCTCTTTTATATCGTCTTCTTTCTGTACGAATGCACTTATACTCCATTACTCCATACTTTTCATAGTATGTGTCTTTTTCCAATACACAAAAGATATGTTTTAAATCCATATTATCAGGTATAACAGCAACTTTAGGTATTTGATTAATTAACGTTTCAATTAGTTTTTGATTATTTGCCAACACTTTATGTAAAGAGTGAGTCAACTCAAGGTTTTCTTTTTTAATTCTATATTCTCCATACTTGCGAATAGATGGGAGGATTTCTTCGAACACCCAATCTTGAAAGCGTTTAGCTAATCTCATCTTAGACGATAAAATTAAGGAATATAAACCTGGTTCATTGATGAATGTGGTACTTTTTTGAAAGTTAGAGGGTAGCACTGAACTAGTTCCATCTATATCCTTAAATAACTTTTTATATTTTTCTTTAACTAGATCATTTATTGCTTTCCGTGGTCTTTTGTATTCTAGAATCTCTGATATATCATTAGCCTTAAACCATGGATTGTTTTCACGATCAAATAAGACAGCTACAGGTTTATTATCAAACATGTAACACTGCAGTGCAGACATGCTAAAGTAATTTGTTATCTATTTAATTTAAATATTAATTGAATATTAAAATTATCATACACCTTTTAAATATCCGAAAAACCGGAGTTGTGAAAAAGATGTTCACTCGGCAAAAGTTCGCCAAATAATGAAAGACATGGTTAAACGAGCTGCTTTTATACCCAACGGAGAATAGAGAAAAACCTTCTGCGCATGCGCAGTAGAGGAATACTAAAGGACATACACAATTGTACATTACATTTAAAACTTTTCTTGTAAAAAAAAAAAAAAAAAAAAAAAAAAAAAAAAAAAAAAAAAAACAAATATGTATCAGAATTATATACCAACACAATATGCTTTATGTTTTACTAACATATTTTAAAAACATATTATATATTTAAAAAAACACTATTAAATAGGACCTTAAAGGTAGCATCAAGACGATGCTACCCTTTCTGCCAAAAGAGGGTTACTTTATCACTTTTAAGGTTAAAACTAATTTTTGGTTAAGAATTTACACACGCACACACGCATATATATAGTTTGGTTTTGTATGGGCAATCTGGACTCTAACAAATTTACCAACACCCAGCGTAAAAATGACTATCTTTTAAGAAATCAATTTTACAATTAATAGCTAGATCGCTTTAATACACTCTGAAACACGAAAAGCCAAGACCTTAGGTTGAAATAACGAAAACTTAAATTTTACCTATAGTCACTCCTGACAGAAATATTCTATCAGTCAACTCGCAAATTTTAGTAAAAAATGTTAAAGTTTTTCAAATTTTTAAGATAAGCTTAAACACTTCAAAATACGCTGAAACATGTAAATCCGAAATCCCAGACTGAAATATTGAATAATAAAAAAGTTTGGTTTTGTATGTGCAATCTGGACTCTAACAAATTTACCAACACCCAGCGTAAAAATGACTATCTTTTAAGAAAACAATTTTACAATTAATAGCTAGATCGCTTTAATACACTCTGAAACGCGAAAAGCCAAGACCTTAGGTTGAAATAACGAAAACTTAAATTTTACCTATAGTCACTCCTGACATAGAAATATTCTATCAGTCAAATCGCAAATTTTAGTATTAAATGTTAAAGTTTTTCAAATTTTTAAGATAAGCTTAAACACTCTAAAATACGCTGAAACATGTAAATCCGAAATCCCAGACTGAAATATTGAATAATAAAAAAGTTTGCTTTTGTATGGCCAATCAGGACTCTAACAAATTTACTAACACCCAGCGTAAAAATGACTATCTTTTAAGAAATCAATTTTAAAATTAATAGCTAGATCGCATTAATACACTCTGAAACGCGAAAAACCAAGACCTTAGGTTGAAATAACGAAAACTTAAATTTTACCTATGGTCACTCCTGACATAGAAATATTCTATCAGTCAATTCGCAAATTTTAGTATAAAAATGTTAAAGTTTTTCAAATTTTTAAGATAAGCTTAAACACTCTAAAATACGCTGAAACATGTAAATCCGAAATTTCAGACTGAAATATTGAATAATAAAAAAGTTTGGTTTTGTATGGCCAATCAGGACTCTAACAAATTTACTAACACCCAGCGTAAAAATGACTATCTTTTAAGAAATCAATTTTAAAATTAATAGCTAGATCGCATTAATACACTCTGAAACGCGAAAAACCAAGACCTTAGGTTGAAATAACGAAAACTTAAATTTTACCTATGGTCACTCCTGACATAGAAATATTCTATCAGTCAATTCGCAAATTTTAGTATAAAAATGTTAAAGTTTTTCAAATTTTTAAGATAAGCTTAAACACTCTAAAATACGCTGAAACATGTAAATCCGAAATCCCAGACTGAAATATTGAATAATAAAAAAGTTTGGTTTTGTATGGGCAATCTGGACTCTAACAAATTTACCAACACCCAGCGTAAAAATGACTATCTTTTAAGAAATCAATTTTACAATTAATTAATAGCTAGATCGCTTTAATACACTCTTAAACGCGAAAAGCCAAGACCTTAGGTTGAAATGACGAAAACTTAAATTTTACCTATAGTCACTCCTGACAGAAATATTCTATCAGTCAACTCGCAAATTTTAGTAAAAAATGTTAAAGTTTTTCAAATTTTTAAGATAAGCTTAAACACTCTAAAATACGCTGAAACATGTAAATCCGAAATTCCAGACTGAAATATTGAATAATAAAAAAGTTTGGTTTTGTATGGGCAATCAGGACTCTAACAAATTTACCAACACCCAGCGTAAAAATGACTATCTTTTAAGAAATCAATTTTACAATTAATAGCTAGATCGCTTTAATACACTCTGAAACGCGAAAAACCAAGACCTTAGGTTGAAATAACGAAAACTTAAATTTTACCTATAGTCACTCCTGACATAGAAATATTCTATCAGTCAAATCGCAAATTTTAGTATTAAATGTTAAAGTTTTTCAAATTTTTAAGATAAGCTTAAACACTCTAAAATACGCTGAAACATGTAAATCCGAAATCCCAGACTGAAATATTGAATAATAAAAAAGTTTGGTTTTGTATGTGCAATCTGGACTCTAACAAATTTACCAACACCCAGCTTAAAAATGACTATCTTTTAAGAAATCAATTTTTCAATTAATAGCTAGATCGCTTTAATACACTCTGAAACGCGAAAAGCCAAGACCTTAGGTTGATATAATGAAAGACGAAATTTTACGTATAGTCACAATTGTTAAAGTCCCCAAGGTCATCGCAATTCCCCCCACCACTTTCTTTATACATAGGGCACCTGGAGCCGTACGGTCAGTCGCTTTGCGACTGTCGTGGGGTGCACACTGGTGTCGGCACTCTGTTGTACGGTTTTAAGTTAAAGTTTAGGATTTTTCATGTACAACAATAAAAACTCGTGACTTAGTGAAATATTCTATCAGTCAATTCGCAAATTTTAGTAAAAAATGTTAAAGTTTTTCAAATTTTTAAGATAAGCTTAAACACTCTAAAATACGCTGAAACATGTAAATCCGAAATCCCAGACTGAAATATTGAATAATAAAAAAGTTTGGTTTTGTATGGGCAATCTGGACTCTAACAAATTTACCAACACCCAGCGTAAAAATGACTATCTTTTAAGAAATCAATTTTACAATTAATTAATAGCTAGATCGCTTTAATACACTCTTAAACGCGAAAAGCCAAGACCTTAGGTTGAAATGACGAAAACTTAAATTTTACCTATAGTCACTCCTGACAGAAATATTCTATCAGTCAACTCGCAAATTTTAGTAAAAAATGTTAGTTTTTCAAATTTTTAAGATAAGCTTAAACACTCTAAAATACGCTGAAACATGTAAATCCGAAATTCCAGACTGAAATATTGAATAATAAAAAAGTTTGGTTTTGTATGGGCAATCAGGACTCTAACAAATTTACCAACACCCAGCGTAAAAATGACTATCTTTTAAGAAATCAATTTTACAATTAATAGCTAGATCGCTTTAATACACTCTGAAACGCGAAAAACCAAGACCTTAGGTTGAAAAAACGAAAACTTAAATTTTACCTATAGTCACTCCTGACATAGAAATATTCTATCAGTCAAATCGCAAATTTTAGTATTAAATGTTAAAGTTTTTCAAATTTTTAAGATAAGCTTAAACACTCTAAAATACGCTGAAACATGTAAATCCGAAATCCCAGACTGAAATATTGAATAATAAAAAAGTTTGGTTTTGTATGTGCAATCTGGACTCTAACAAATTTACCAACACCCAGCGTAAAAATGACTATCTTTTAAGAAATCAATTTTTCAATTAATAGCTAGATCGCTTTAATACACTCTGAAACGCGAAAAGCCAAGACCTTAGGTTGATATAATGAAAGACGAAATTTTACGTATAGTCACAATTGTTAAAGTCCCCAAGGTCATCGCAATTCCCCCCACCACTTTCTTTATACATAGGGCACCTGGAGCCGTACGGTCAGTCGCTTTGCGACTGTCGTGGGGTGCACACTAGTGTCGGCACTCTGTTGTACGGTTTTAAGTTAAAGTTTAGGATTTATCATGTACAACAATAAAAACTCGTGACTTAGTGAAATATTCTATCAGTCAATTCGCAAATTTTAGTAAAAAATGTTAAAGTTTTTCAAATTTTTAAGATAAGCTTAAACACTCTAAAATACGCTGAAACATGTAAATCCGAAATCCCAGACTGAAATATTGAATAATAAAAAAGTTTGGTTTTGTATGGGCAATCAGGACTCTAACAAATTTACCAACACCCAGCGTAAAAATGACTATCTTTTAAGAAATCAATTTTACAATTAATAGCTAGATCGCTTTAATACACTCTGAAACGCGAAAAGCCAAGACCTTAGGTTGAAAAAACGAAAACTTAAATTTTACCTATAGTCACTCCTGACAGAAATATTCTATCAGTCAACTCGCAAATTTTAGTAAAAAATGTTAAAGTTTTTCAAAATTTTTAAGATAAGCTTAAACACTCTAAAATACGCTGAAACATGTAAATCCGAAATTCCAGACTGAAATATTGAATAATAAAAAAGTTTGGTTTTGTATGGGCAATCAGGACTCTAACAAATTTACCAACACCCAGCGTAAAAATGACTATCTTTTAAGAAATCAATTTTACAATTAATAGCTAGATCGCTTTAATACACTCTGAAACGGGAAAAACCAAGACCTTAGGTGAAATAACGAAAACTTAAATTTTACCTATAGTCACTCCTGACAGAAATATTCTATCAGTCAAATCGCAAATTTTAGTATTAAATGTTAAAGTTTTTCAAATTTTTAAGATAAGCTTAAACACTCTAAAATACGCTGAAACATGTAAATCCGAAATCCCAGACTGAAATATTAAATAATAAAAAAGTTTGGTTTTGTATGGGCAATCAGGACTCTAACAAATTTACCAACACCCAGCGTAAAAATGACTATCTTTTAAGAAATCAATTTTACAATTAATTAATAGCTAGATCGCTTTAATACACTCTTAAACGCGAAAAGCCAAGACCTTAGGTTGAAATGACGAAAACTTAAATTTTACCTATAGTCACTCCTGACAGAAATATTCTATCAGTCAACTCGCAAATTTTAGTAAAAAATGTTAAAGTTTTTCAAATTTTTAAGATAAGCTTAAACACTCTAAAATACGCTGAAACATGTAAATCCGAAATTCCAGACTGAAATATTGAATAATAAAAAAGTTTGGTTTTGTATGGGCAATCAGGACTCTAACAAATTTACCAACACCCAGCGTAAAAATGACTATCTTTTAAGAAATCAATTTTACAATTAATAGCTAGATCGCTTTAATACACTCTGAAACGCGAAAAACCAAGACCTTAGGTTGAAATAACGAAAACTTAAATTTTACCTATAGTCACTCCTGACATAGAAATATTCTATCAGTCAAATCGCAAATTTTAGTATTAAATGTTAAAGTTTTTCAAATTTTTAAGATAAGCTTAAACACTCTAAAATACGCTGAAACATGTAAATCCGAAATCCCAGACTGAAATATTGAATAATAAAAAAGTTTGGTTTTGTATGTGCAATCTGGACTCTAACAAATTTACCAACACCCAGCTTAAAAATGACTATCTTTTAAGAAATCAATTTTTCAATTAATAGCTAGATCGCTTTAATACACTCTGAAACGCGAAAAGCCAAGACCTTAGGTTGATATAATGAAAGACGAAATTTTACGTATAGTCACAATTGTTAAAGTCCCCAAGGTCATCGCAATTCCCCCCACCACTTTCTTTATACATAGGGCACCTGGAGCCGTACGGTCAGTCGCTTTGCGACTGTCGTGGGGTGCACACTGGTGTCGGCACTCTGTTGTACGGTTTTAAGTTAAAGTTTAGGATTTTTCATGTACAACAATAAAAACTCGTGACTTAGTGAAATATTCTATCAGTCAATTCGCAAATTTTAGTAAAAAATGTTAAAGTTTTTCAAATTTTTAAGATAAGCTTAAACACTCTAAAATACGCTGAAACATGTAAATCCGAAATCCCAGACTGAAATATTGAATAATAAAAAAGTTTGGTTTTGTATGGGCAATCTGGACTCTAACAAATTTACCAACACCCAGCGTAAAAATGACTATCTTTTAAGAAATCAATTTTACAATTAATTAATAGCTAGATCGCTTTAATACACTCTTAAACGCGAAAAGCCAAGACCTTAGGTTGAAATGACGAAAACTTAAATTTTACCTATAGTCACTCCTGACAGAAATATTCTATCAGTCAACTCGCAAATTTTAGTAAAAAATGTTAGTTTTTCAAATTTTTAAGATAAGCTTAAACACTCTAAAATACGCTGAAACATGTAAATCCGAAATTCCAGACTGAAATATTGAATAATAAAAAAGTTTGGTTTTGTATGGGCAATCAGGACTCTAACAAATTTACCAACACCCAGCGTAAAAATGACTATCTTTTAAGAAATCAATTTTACAATTAATAGCTAGATCGCTTTAATACACTCTGAAACGCGAAAAACCAAGACCTTAGGTTGAAATAACGAAAACTTAAATTTTACCTATAGTCACTCCTGACATAGAAATATTCTATCAGTCAAATCGCAAATTTTAGTATTATATGTTAAAGTTTTTCAAATTTTTAAGATAAGCTTAAACACTCTAAAATACGCTGAAACATGTAAATCCGAAATCCCAGACTGAAATATTGAATAATAAAAAAGTTTGGTTTTGTATGTGCAATCTGGACTCTAACAAATTTACCAACACCCAGCGTAAAAATGACTATCTTTTAAGAAATCAATTTTTCAATTAATAGCTAGATCGCTTTAATACACTCTGAAACGCGAAAAGCCAAGACCTTAGGTTGATATAATGAAAGACGAAATTTTACGTATAGTCACAATTGTTAAAGTCCCCAAGGTCATCGCAATTCCCCCCACCACTTTCTTTATACATAGGGCACCTGGAGCCGTACGGTCAGTCGCTTTGCGACTGTCGTGGGGTGCACACTAGTGTCGGCACTCTGTTGTACGGTTTTAAGTTAAAGTTTAGGATTTATCATGTACAACAATAAAAACTCGTGACTTAGTGAAATATTCTATCAGTCAATTCGCAAATTTTAGTAAAAAATGTTAAAGTTTTTCAAATTTTTAAGATAAGCTTAAACACTCTAAAATACGCTGAAACATGTAAATCCGAAATCCCAGACTGAAATATTGAATAATAAAAAAGTTTGGTTTTGTATGGGCAATCAGGACTCTAACAAATTTACCAACACCCAGCGTAAAAATGACTATCTTTTAAGAAATCAATTTTACAATTAATAGCTAGATCGCTTTAATACACTCTGAAACGCGAAAAGCCAAGACCTTAGGTTGAAAAAACGAAAACTTAAATTTTACCTATAGTCACTCCTGACAGAAATATTCTATCAGTCAACTCGCAAATTTTAGTAAAAAATGTTAAAGTTTTTCAAAATTTTTAAGATAAGCTTAAACACTCTAAAATACGCTGAAACATGTAAATCCGAAATTCCAGACTGAAATATTGAATAATAAAAAAGTTTGGTTTTGTATGGGCAATCAGGACTCTAACAAATTTACCAACACCCAGCGTAAAAATGACTATCTTTTAAGAAATCAATTTTACAATTAATAGCTAGATCGCTTTAATACACTCTGAAACGGGAAAAACCAAGACCTTAGGTGAAATAACGAAAACTTAAATTTTACCTATAGTCACTCCTGACAGAAATATTCTATCAGTCAAATCGCAAATTTTAGTATTAAATGTTAAAGTTTTTCAAATTTTTAAGATAAGCTTAAACACTCTAAAATACGCTGAAACATGTAAATCCGAAATCCCAGACTGAAATATTAAATAATAAAAAAGTTTGGTTTTGTATGGGCAATCAGGACTCTAACAAATTTACCAACACCCAGCGTAAAAATGACTATCTTTTAAGAAATCAATTTTACAATTAATAGCTAGATCGCTTTAATACACTCTGAAACGCGAAAAACCAAGACCTTAGGTTGAAATAACGAAAACTTAAATTTTACCTATAGTCACTCCTGACATAGAAATATTCTATCAGTCAAATCGCAAATTTTAGTATTAAATGTTAAAGTTTTTCAAATTTTTAAGATAAGCTTAAACACTCTAAAATACGCTGAAACATGTAAATCCGAAATCCCAGACTGAAATATTGAATAATAAAAAAGTTTGGTTTTGTATGTGCAATCTGGACTCTAACAAATTTACCAACACCCAGCGTAAAAATGACTATCTTTTAAGAAATCAATTTTACAATTAATAGCTAGATCGCTTTAATACACTCTGAAACGCGAAAAACCAAGACCTTAGGTTGATATAATGAAAGACGAAATTTTACGTATAGTCACAATTGTTAAAGTCCCCAAGGTCATCGAAATTCCCCCCACCACTTTCCTTATACATAGGGCACCTGGAGCCGTACGGTCAGTCGCTTTGCGACTGTCGTGGGGTGCACACTGGTGTCGGCACCCTGCTGTACGGTTTTAAGTTAAAGTTTAGGATTTATCATGTACAACAATACAAACTTAGCAAATTATAACATTTTAGCCAGTTCAATTTACCACACTTACACTTATTTGGCGAAAACATAAAACTGTTGTACCATGAGTAAATTTTTCTAAGTGTTGGTTCAAACCTGGGGGTACGTCTGTTGAGATGAAAACTTTAACTCTGATCGTACGAAGAGTAAATATTTCTAAGTGTTTGCTCAAACCTTTAGGTAGCTCAACGCACGGGGACGGGCTGTGAGCCGGCTATGAGCGGGGCCGCCTTATATCTCCACCAGGCAACCACACCCAGGGGCGCCATCGGTGGCGCAGGGGTGGGGGTGCTACCAGGGGTGCAGGGTTGGGGGCGCCACTGGGGGCGCAGGGGTGAGAGCGGGGATTACCGTCTCTATTGATGTAAGTATTTTACAAGTTTTCGGCTCAAGGTCACTACACTTTAACTCTGGACCAACATAGGCTAAATATTTCAGAATTTTTCCCTCAAGGTCACCACACTTTAACTCTGGGACGACATCGACTTGTGGTTTCTCTGTGTTTTGACTCAAGGTCATCACACTTTACCTCTAGGACGACATCAACTTGTAATATTTCTACGTTTTCACTCAAGGTCCCAACACTTTAACTCTGGTGCAACATCAAATTGTCGTACCAAGACAAATGCTCAAGGTCACTACACTTTAACTCTGGACCAACATAGGCTAAAATATTTCAGAACTTTTCCCTCAAGGTCACCACACTTTAACTCTGGGACGACATCGACTTGTGGTTTTTCTGTGTTTTCACTCAAGGTCATAATACTTTACCTCTGGGACGACTTCAAATTGTAATGTTGTTATGTTTTCACTCAAGGTCGCCACACTTTAACTCTGAATCTACTTAAACTTGTCATACCAAGAAAACTTTAGTTCTTATGCTCAAGGTCACCACACTTTACCTTTGGGACGACATCAACTTGTAATATTTCTATGTTTTCACTCAAGGTCACCACACTTTAACTCTGGGACAATATCGACTTGTATTATTTCTATGTTTTTCTTTACTCAAGGTCATTACACTTTAACATCTACATTTAAGGTAGCACCAAAACGGTGCTACCTGGCGTGACATTTTCAAGTTTCCCAAGGTCATCGCAATTCCCCCTACCACTTCCCATATACCTAGATTACGCGGAGCCTAATAGTCAGTCGCTCGGTGTCTGTCGTAGGGTGCACATCGCGGTTGCAGTAATGGTTAGAGTAAGGCAGCCGGGCCAGTTCAAGGTCACCCGAGCAGTGTCACATGACAGACTCAAGGTCATTACACTTTAACTCTGGGCCAACATGGGGTAAATATTTCTAATTTTTTCCTCAAGGTCACCACACTTTAACTTTGGAACAACATAGGCTAAATATTTCTGAGTTTTACTCAAGGTCGCCACACTTTAACTATGAGACAACATCGACTTGTAATATTTCTGTGTTTTGACTCAAGGTCTTAACACTTTAACTCTGGGACAACATCGAATTGTCTCCCCAAGAAAACTTTAACTCTTATGCTCAAGGTCATCACACTTTAACATTTAAGGGACTAATTAACATTTACATTTAAGGTAGCACCAAAACGGTGCTACTGCACTTTTGCTATTTCTCGTAGAAATTGGCTCCAAATCCTCAAGGTCACGAGGACTCTGAAGAGTAGAGTAGTCTCTCTACTCTTTGACTTTTTTTAAACTCCATTTGAATGACCTTGAGATTTCCCCCACCACTTCCCATATACCTAGAGTACGGGTCACTTCTCGAGCTGGTTCAAGGTCACCCTGGAGGTCACCCACTACACTTATACTCTAAGTGTTGGCAATACCCCCACTACAATTGAATCCCTAGGCTGCACAACGACGCTCCGTCAGTCTGTCTCCAACTTGCGTGCAGTGCGCTTCGCTGTTCTTCGTCTCTATTGATGTAAGTATTTTACAAGTTTTTGGCTCAAGGTCACTACACTTTACCTCTGGACCAACATGGGTTGAATATTTTTGTGTTTTTACTCAAGGTCACAACACTTTAACTCTAGCACGTCGGTTATCGTACCAGAGGTGCTCAATAACCTAACTTGTAATGTATAGGGTGGCGTTTGCACGCCACGTGGTATCGCCATGAGTGTCCTGTCCAAATTTTAAGTTAAATTAATTTTACTGTAATCTTTTCCATTTCCAATTCGTTTTGCCAAAGAATAAGGTGTCGCTTTATAAAGTGGTATTTCTCCAGAGTTATAGGGGATTGCAGAGATACAATTAGTTTATTTAGGAGACACTTCATCTTGGAGTTTAACGCGATTTCCACTTTGACTTTGCTTCCTCGGCTCTCACAGCCTAAGCTGTACAGAAATGTTTCTTCTAGTGCCAACTCGGGCCAAGAGAACAGTGTGTTGACTGTAGGACAGCTCATGGTGAAGTGATGCGATACTCCAGCGTTAAGCCTCACCTTCCCCCACCACTGTGACCTTCCCCCACTCCTGCTGTTTCCCCCACCTCTTTTCCCTTGACTCGTGCGCTACAAGCAGTCTCTCAGTATTGTGTGGACTTTTGTGAGGAGACGCCATGTCGCGGGACACTTTAGGTAAGAAACTTAGCCGTGTTAAGGCTTTATTAGTTGCTCACTGTCCACCACTCAAAGTTAAGAGGGTTTCGACTTTAGCTAAGTGGCGCAAACTGTTGCGCGGACACCCTAAGTTTTATACAAAACGGACTAATGTCAGTTTTACTGATGAGGATTTGTTTAAAATATTGGATGAAATGACTTTTCCTTGCAAAATTCAGTTAGTTACTCCCATTCCTGACAGTTTAGAGTCTTAGTCTCTCAAGCCGATATACCTAGAGTACACAGGGCCTGACGGTCAGTCACTCGGTGGCTGTCGTGGGGTGCGCATCGGTGTCGGCGCTCTGTAGTTGTTAAGTGTTCAAGGTCACAGTAATATGAAATTGCGGATGTTGTGCTTGTTCAATGGTCTCTGAGGACTAGTGGATGACGGTTTAAGCAAGGTCATGTCGCAAACTCGAGTTTGACTTGGCACTTTTGCTGTTTCTCATCGCAGATTTGCTCCAAGTCGTCAAGGTCATGTGGACTCTGACTGAAACTCGGAGCGTAGTGCGAGAAACGGCAAAAGTGCCAAAAAATTTTGAGTTTCGGCGTGACCTTGACCTTAACAGTGTCAGTGACGTCATTTTGATGATGTAATGGATGATGACGTCATTAGCATGTCATTTCTGTGACGTCATGGGTGTGACATCACAGAAATGACGTCATCGATGGTGACGTCATCAATTACGTCATCGATGACGTCATTTTGATGACGTCATGGGTATGACGTCATCGATTGCGTCATCTTCGATGACGTCATCGATTACGTCATCGATGACGTCATCGGGGTCGTTGACCTTGGCGATGACGTCATCACATTCCTCAGAGGTCATTGAACTGAGCCAGCAACCGTAAAACACACTACTAATGTACTTTAGTCCCTTGATGCACACAACATTTTTCCTCCACCTACACGAATAAAATTTAGGCCTAATAGGCCTACCGTAGGTAATTTAACTTAACCTTCATATGATCCCTTGCTCCGTCAAGCTGGATCTGTCACATCAACATAAAAAACACACAAGGTAGGCCATATCAATTTTGAAGAACACGAAAAAACAAAATATAATTTAAGCCTAGTCAAAAGTTGCACACTTATGTTTTGGACTTCTTAGGTTAATAGCCTACCCAAGCAAAATTTAAACAAACACCTACACTGCCACGGCCATCTCTAATACTAGAGATGCTGCTCACCCACTGCTGACTGAATGGTCAGCAGTGGGTGAGCAGCAGCTACAGCTGCTTTTAGTCAACAATGAGTAACGAAACAAATACAAGTAACAGCTGACTGTGGCTCATGTTCTTTTTAATCTCTCTTTTAATGCTATTCTTATGTAACTACCTTTAGCCCCGTGGTACGAAAAAACTCGAGTTTTCCCTAGATAGAAAGATTAAGTATTCAAGTCACATGGGATAGAAATTAGTACTTTACTACTCTATTCCATGGAGTAAAATACGGCTTTAGATAGTAGGTGGAGGAAAAATTAATTTTACTATGATGGAAATAGATTTGAAATTTTATTGTTAAAGTAAACACAATTACGTGGCATGTACATTTAAACTTTGACAAACTATAAGAACAGTTAAATCCTGCGTACTTATAACAATGTAGGTTTTGATTTATAAAAAAAAGAGATAACTCGATTAGTGAGTGACAGGTCTCCCCAAAGTTCCAATTGTCCAACCTTATAAATAAAATTGAAAATTTTGAACTCCTACACCCAGCTTTGAGCCAAAACGTTTCATCATCGGACTGTGGCATCATTATACTTGATGGCAAACGTTTGAAGTACTTTTAACTTCAGTAGGAATTACCTTATGTTCGGTCTCTTTTCTAATATGCTGTGGACTAGCAACAACGTTTGCGGCTTTGTATTTCTTTGCTGACCACACGAAATCCTTTAGGAAATTCGTGCTAAGCTCCCATCATTACTAAATAGTAGTGGGGTAGTAATGTTATAGTCTAGCATGCATTTATTGCAATGCATGCATTATAGTTATGCATGCATTTCGTGGTGCTTCTAAGGGGCCACATGGATAAAGTGTCAGTTTTTTTTTTTTTTTTTTTTTTTTTTTGGCAGTGCGACGTTGTGCAATTCAGCATGCTCCCCTTTGGTGGTGCCTGTAAGGGGCCACGAGCACGAAGTTTCATTTCTCTCTCAGGGAAATTTTCGCCCTCGGCTTCGCCTTCGGGCGACAACACTTTCCCTTCAGGGAGAAAACATTGTACTTTAGTCCCTAGAAGCACAAATAACTATTTTTTAACAATCCAAAGACATATTTTATCAAACATAATTGGAGAGGCATATTCAAATTCTTAATGACTCGTCTTACCTTAAGGACCCTTAATTAAGTCAGTTCCGAGAGTTCGTCGGTTCTTGCGTTACTTCTTACTGCTCCATTAAGATGAGGCTTATAAAGGTGATTTATTCATCCAACCATTATAACAAAACTAATAGTGTACTGTACCTATTTCCCCAAAATTCTTTTTGTAGGTAATTTAACTAAAAGTGATAATAATCATAAAATGTTTTGTTATGATTGTTAATAGTTGTTTTCCTTTCAAATAGTACTCGCTTCGTTGTTAATCTTCACAAGACGCTTTAAATGATATACTATCTATGACATATGTTGCCATTAGATTTTTTTTTTATTTACAAGTCTACAAACATTACAAAAACATAAATTTTTGGTACAAATTTTCATTTAAAAAATGATTACATGGGACACGTTATTTTAAAGCTGTGTTTAACAGAATTACAAACTTTCAATCAGAACGGGAAAATGATTAGCGGAATCGAAAATAGAGTGTTTTCCGTCAATAAGGGCAAAATTCACAAAAGTGACCACCATTTTAAATCGAATTGAGATAATTGATTTATGCTTTCTCCAAAATGTTACTCTAAACAAGAGCTATCTAAAAAATCACAATGTGACACTTTCATTTCTTTCATACCCTGTGAGTAGTGGGATTTGGCCACTTTTAAAATCGGCCACGTGCCCCCCGAGCCACATGACGTGGCAGCTGGCGCCAGCTGCCATGTCACATAGCTTCCGGTGGGGGTTAGAGGGTATATATGAGAATAACGAAACTTCGTGCTCGTGGCCCCTTACAGGCACCACCAAAGGGGAGCATGCTGAATTGCACAACGTCTGTAGTTATATGTTAATAGTGAATTGCATTCTGTAGTTATATGTTATGCCATATAGGTTGGGGAGGAGATGGCGATAGTGTTGGCGTTAGGGTGAAGTGAATTTGCGCATAAAATTAAAAGTTAGTTCAAAATTGAAATTCGTCGGTGTTAACGAAACTCTAACAGTTGAAGAAAAATTAAGAGTTAGTTCAAAATTGAAATTCAAACTTATAACTGGGATGTGGAAAATATGTCAAGGTCATCCAGAGTAAGTTTTTAAAAATTCTATCCAACTATCACCAGAAATAGTTTTAAGTTGAAGTAGTTGGTGATAGCGGGATAATTGATTCGTGCCATGGGAGAGGTGTTTATCGTTTGAAAGTTGGCGATCGAATGAGAAGCGCCGCCTAGGGAGAGGGCTTATAAAATGGCAACCTTCCCCCACCACCCCTTCCCCTACTCCTTTAGACCAATAACCGGTCGCCGACTCTATGTGGTAAAACTGAACCAGACATGGCGGCCGCCATGGATAATTCTAACCTCAAAGCTTAGTTTTGCATTGGTGAGCATGCGCCACCCCCACTCCTTTACCTTTCTTTTATATTTTTAAAACCGAACAGATGTCCGGGCAGCTGCCCCTACGGGCAGATGTTCGGGCAAGTGTTGGGGGCAGAGATGTTGAAATATTGGGGTGGAGATGGCGATAGCGTTGGTGGTCGGTTGAACTGAATTTGCGAATAAAGTAACTAGGGTTGAACTAAAAGTGCACATAAATTAAAAGTTAGTTGAAAACTGAAATTTGACGGTGTTAACAAAACTCTTAATAGTTGAACAAAATTAAAAGTTAGTTTAAAACTGAAATTCAAATTTATAAATGGGATCTGGAAAGTATGTCAAGGTCATCCAGAGTAAGTTTTAAAAAAGCCTACCCAACTACCACCAGAAATAGTTCTAAGTTGAACTAGTTGGTGATAGTAGGATAGGTTGAAGTAACTTTTGAATTTTATTAGTGAACATACAATTAATGTGCAACAGCAGAGTTTAAACAAGTTGAACTTTTGTGATGAATTACAGAGTTGTAAATGCAAACACCGACGACGATGAGAAGGTAAATGCAGAGTCCCCAGATGATGTATTTGAAAAGCTTGAACAAATGTAACATTTCGAGTTGGTTTTCCTGTTCCATTTCCAATCGTTTAATTTCTAATTTCAATTTATCCTCTTCCATTCTAGTTACGAAGGGAACTTCATCCACCATATCCATCATGATTGTGTTAGTGTTTGAAATTTTAAAACAAGTGATGTTGATAGTTCAGAAGTCGAAGACGGAATGAGAAGTAAAAGGGAGAAATGTTAGTTAAATAAAGAAGTGGTGGGGGGAAGGATGAATTACAAAGAAGTGGTGGGGGAAAGACGTTGCTCTTCATTATTACCATCAGTAGTGTTAGATGGTGCAGGAGTTAGATTTAGTAAACTGTCTTCATCTAAACTTTCAACCTTATCACAAATAGAACAATCGTATGTTATTTCCAAATTCATTTTGATGGTTGTAAAATTATCTACAAGTTCTTGTAAAATATTAAAAATGTCGTGTAACTCTTCTTTAGAGTTTATTTCAAAACTAGAATTCATTCGGGCCAATGGAGAGTTGTTCATTGTTGGAGAGTCGGTGATGGAATGAGGATCGGCGCATAGGGAGGGGGCTTATATAATGGTGACCTTGAGCAGGCGTCTAGGGAGGGGGGCTGTCTAGGGAGGGGGCTTTTATATGGGGAACCTTGAGCTTATGATTGAATAAAACGTTTAGTTCTTCTTCTTCGTCTTTTAGTTCAATTATTTGAACCGAAGTAGTTGTTTCATCTTCTTCACTTGATGAAGAAAACAATTCACCAGGATTTAAATATTGAACTACAATTCTGAACCATCTTATAGGATATTCGTCAATGACAGAAAGTAAGTTTTGAAACAATTCTTCCATCTCCTCCCTCTCAGTTATTATATGTTCAAACTTGATAAATTTTGCTTCCATGTTATTAGTTAGAATGTTGGAAGTGAAATGATTTAAAGTTGAATTTAATATTATATAAAAATTACAACCGGTAGTGGGGGAAATCTCAAGGTCATCCAATTGAAGTTTTAAGAAAGAATGTAAAACTGAAATTACACATTTGATGGTTCTACAGGATCGGAATACCAATCTGATCTGTATTTACATCTTTTTATCATATGTGTACAAAAATCATCTTGATGAAACTTGGTGCGTTGACAATGAGCAAGATCTAGAGGGTGAAATTTGAAACATCTTTGAGGACAACATGTATGAAAATATCTTGATTTGTAAAATTTGAAAGTTCGCAATTCCGGTGGTGGTAGTTGTTTTGTTTTGCATTTGCAATAACAAGATCCGAAGAATTCGCATTTAGTACAAGCTAACCCATCCACCATCATTGGTCCTAAATCTGTACACTGTTGTTCACAACAGTAACGAGGTTTGTACTTGTATTTTTGCTCTTCCATGTTGATGCTGCGGAGTCCAGTGAAAGAATAAGAGTGTATAGTGTTGAATAGCGAGTTTTATGTACTATGAAAAGTGGTGGGGGTAATTTCAAGGTCATCCAAACGGAGTTTTAAAAAATTATACCTTACTAATGTAAGGAATGTTGATACTTAAGAAGTTTGTTTCTCTTTGTTTTCTTCAGACTTTTTATCTTTCTCAGCTTTAGCCATAGCAACTAGTTCTTCTATTGATAGCGGATGTACTTCAGGAAATTTCAAAATTAATTTAGCTTGGTATCCTTCTTTAGCTAATACATCTATATCTTTAGTCATTTGTTCAACAGTGTTGTAATCTTTTCCATAGATTTTTCAATCAAGTTGAATCATCATTCTGTACAACATTTTCTTAAATAGGTCTTGTCGTGGTGAGAGCTGAGAAGCGAATGATTATTTATCAAACTGTTACATCCTTTTTATGAACTTGACATTGATCACGTGATTCCTTAGTTGTAATGTTATTTATTAAAAGTTATTCAACATTGGTAATACTTCTGGAACTTGACGTTATGTTGACCAGCTGGCGATAAAGAAGTTGTAGGTTGTGTAGAAAAAAATATTTCATCATCGCAATATTTTGTTTTAGTGAACATCCTTGTATTAGTAGCACTAACATCAACAGTTAAGTGATAACCACCGGTAAGTAAAACTCGCATTTCGTTAGTTAAATCTTCAAGTTGTTCAAAAGTAGTTATGGTGTTGGTATCATAAGATGCACACTTAACTTTTAGGGACATGTTGAAGTTTTGTATTTAGTGATAGAGAGTGAGATGTGTACGGTACGAAAGGTAGTCGTAGACTGATGAATTTCACAAGTTGATTTTCACTTTTATTATCACACAAAATTGGGTCAAGGTCATCCCATTGAATTTTTAAAAAAAGCAACATATTGTAATGTACAAACACATTACAATATGTTGCTTTTTTTATTTTTTTTAGGTTTATATCATATTTATTGAGAAACAATTACAAACAAATATTTACAATGTTATGTACAAACTAATCAATAGTAGGTGTTACATGAATTGTAAGTTCAGTAGAGTTATTTCCACTTGGTCCGTGCGAAACCAAATAGAGTGCACCGGGTTGAACTACACGAAGATCTTCATTTTGAAGAAGTTGTACAAAACGTGTAGGTAGGAAGATTTGAAACTTCGGTTCGTCACCAACTGTATACGGTGCCTCGCTCAATGTGCAATTAATAGCATCACCTACTGAAGTTTCCATTTTCTTGATCGTATGAATGATGTAATGTTTTTCTTCTTTTAGTTCAGAACATTTCTTCGTAGGTAGAATTGATGATTTAGAATGAGCGTTGAACTGATCGACCAAATTTTGAAGTAAGTTCTGCGATGCCATCTTGATGTTATTGTTAATTTTCTTGTAAATAAGAATGTCCGTTGGAGATGTTGTCTCTTCGGAGGTTCGAGTAATACTCATGCTGCGTCATGGTAGCGCTCTCACTTTTATAGTCGACACTACCCCCACCACTTTTTTGAAGGAAACTATTCAAGCGGTAGGCATTCTTTAAAGCGCACTGTGACCTTCGATGTTTAAAACTTTTTGATGAAATACAAAGTTCGTTGAAGTAGCATTGGAAATCTTTATCAATTATTGCATTAATTACTTCGTTGCTTGTAAATGATTGTATCCAATTTGCTTTTTCCAATCCTCTTGTGTAGATAATTTTAAACTCTTTGCAATAATGATTCATAATGTGCGGCATCATATTATAATTAATGAAACCTTCATCCCATCTTAAGTTGTGAAAATGTTTGTTCAACCATTTGTTTGTAACTTTCGCTTTAGTTGTTAGTCTATTAAATGGTACTGGAGGTTTGAACAAATAATGATAAACTACTGATGTGTTCATGTCCAAGATTACTAATTCTTTAATAATAAAATTACCATCATTTCCTCGGAAAGCTTGAAATTCAATTATTCCTCTTTTAACTTCTATTATGTGTGGCGCATTAGAAAACGAAACCCGTTTATTCATGATAAAGTCTTATTAACAACTGACTTAAAAATTGAATTAGCCGACGTTTATAACAAACGGGATTGTTCTTCTTCTTTCACTTCTTGTGCCACTTCATCAATATTAAAATTGATGTGATAGTTGTTTAATTGTCTCCACATTTCAACTTCTTGAGGTATTCTATTAAAGATTGAAGTATCCACGGGACCGTATAAAATTGGAACAAAAGGTTGTTTGTCCAATGTATCAATTAGATATCCTTTAATTATTGCACTTGAAAATATTATTTGTTTCAAATATCTGGTGACGGGACCGGTAGTACAACTTAAAGTGTAAAATTCTTCTTTAGTGAAATATAATTTAACATTGTGGGTAGTTAAATCTCTGAAGCGAACAATTTGTCCTCTACGATGTTTTACTATATCAACTTCAATATTTGATTCCAATAAACTTGATCTTGTTCTTCTTCCAAATGTGTTGTTACTTATATAGCACTCTAAAAGATGTAAATATTTCATGAGAGATTCCCAAGTAGTTTCACTGAAAGTAACCATTTTGTTTCCATGATTTAAAATAACAATTGGTGAATAATCCATTGATTTTAAAATTCCAACTGATATACTTTTTGTCATGCATGAAGAAATTGGGTAGATAATCCGAAGAAATACTTCTGTTAAAATATTGGTTGTAATGTTAACTTCAACCTTCTTCCTTTTTACTTCTTTTTCAGCTTCTTCTTCTCTCTTCTTATGTTTGTTAAACTTTCGGAACTCGTCCATTTCTCGTTCAACTTGTTTTTCTATATCTGAACTATTATCATCCATTAGAGGTGTATTTTCTTCTCCGTTAGTAGAATTCATCTTGCGAATGATGTTTCCCATACGACGGTTGAAGATAGAATGAAGTTTCCACTAATTATTTTTTCGCTTTTATATTTTTCGTAAAATCCTTGAAATTTATACAATTACATAATTGTTTGTTTTCAACTTGTCTTTCACAAATGAAATTCTAACCTCAAAAATTGTAGCAGATAATTCTAACCTCAAAAATTTGCAGTCGTTGTACAATTCTTCTTAAAGTACATTCTTCACAATTCCGGTCAGCGGTGTGTAAGTAACTATTTTATCATGTAGAATTAGACAGTATGCTGAAGTTCCATCCGCTACTGGTTCTTCAAATTCCATTTCAATTTTTATATCCACACTTGATGATTTTACCGATTCATTTTGTTTTGAACAATCGATTACAATTATTGGAGCTTTGGAATAATACTGGTCAGGTGATAATAGTGGTGTATTAGTTTTTCCATAATATGACGATTGAAATCTTGCATACATATCGTATAAAATGGAAAAACGTTTTTTGCTGAACATGACATTCAAATTGTCATAGGGAAAGAATTGAGAGTTTAGGAAAACTTTACAATTCTTTATTTTACAGTGATCAAATTGACCAGCATTTGCAGTGATAACATCTTTTCGCTTAGTTTGAAAACCGAGTATTATGTACCTTGCTCGTTCCAAGTAAGTTGATGTCTTGACGGTCCATGTTTGTCGTTCTGTCTGAGGTAGTGTAGGGTATTCATGAAATTCCCAACTTCGGAATGGCATCACAATATCACGGTCAGATTTCAACTTTCTCAATAATAGGATTCTATGTTCATCAGCCAATCTTACATGAGGTACTCTCCAAACAACTTTATCCAACTGTAGTTGCCATTCCAGTTTATCTTCCGTAGTTGCAGGGTCTGCAAGTATCAAGTCCTTATTAGTTGAAGATCTGAGTAATACTAATTCTTGTTTGTTATTTATTATTACCCGTTTGTAATCTTCAGCGAATCCCAAAAGCAATCGTAAAGGTACATGAAAATCAAAGTGACCGTTGGAAGCTGGTGTTATAGTGTCTTTATCGGGGGCAACCCATCCGGCGGTGACTATTGAATTCTTCTCATGCGGTGTTAATGATGTTAATCCTTTCAATGTCGTTGTTAAACCAACCTTTTTTGTTGAATCAACCGTCACCCCTGATATTTCATATCTTATTTCATCAAAAAGATATGCCATCGGGTTATTTATAAAAGGAACTGTTGAAGCAGTTTTTCCATCCAATTTTAATACCCGTCCTTCGATGTACAAGTAACTTTCACACGGTAAAGTGTAAATATCTTGTTGTTGAATGGGGATCCTTATTTCATCGTTATTGTTTAATTTTGATGAAGTGTAAGGGTTGTGCGTGTGATATTCCTTCTCCCATAGTGTTTCGTCGAACGTTGGTCCTTGAGATATATCCAGGATATCCTTCGCTGTTAAGTTTCAATCCAATCTTCTGCAGAAAACGAATGTTGTCCGATGTTAACTCTTCCAATGTCGAGGAGCTACTGAGCTCCCGACTCTTCCGTTGCGGTTTAAATGATAATCCCATGTTGACTTTTATGTTGCTGCTCTGATGTGTATCCGTATAGTAATTGTTTCTCCTCTAAAGTCAACACTATGACCGTCTTGATCCAATATGTTCAGTACGATGTCTGAAATGAAACTGGTGTTTAACGGTAGGTATATCAAGTTTTGTGGCTTCTCAACAATTTTAAAACCGGGAGCCACTGTTGGATAAAATGTATGTAAAATATGTTGATTAACTCCATCTCTATACGATCCGTGTATAATGTTGCACGTGACATCGATACTATTTACTTTCAATATTGTTACAGTTGAATCACCTGAATGAGTAGTTCCAGGAGTTAAGATTTTCTTTTTTGTATCTGTAAATCCAAGTAAACTGCCAATCGACTGTTCCAAGCTGACATCAATATAATATTTTGAAGTTATTTCTGCTTTTAAAGTATTATTGTTTCCTTTAACGGTGATATTGTCTTCTCCGAGTTGTTTCTGTAATAATTGGTTTATATCATCGATTTCATAAGCTCCAGTAGGAAATGTAATTATTTTCAATTCTGAGTATTTTCCTGCAGCATCCTTAGTTTCATAATAATGTAGTAAATTGTTCTTCCCTTCCGTAACATTGGGAATTGAGTTGTAGGTAGTCAAATCAAGTAATGCCGCTTCCCATAATCGTTCCTTGGATAGACGCAATGCTGGGAACAGCGTACTTTTCAATGTGGATGAATTTCCACTCAATGACACTGTATACGATGACATCTTAAAGCTGACTGACACTTTTCGCTAGAAACTCCAAACATAAATGCCCACATATTTCAGTATTGTTAGGTTGTTCTCTTTTGTAATTGTAAAAAATGTTTTTGGAGTTTCGAAAATAATGTTGAAGTTCTTTTGGCGGTGGTAGATTGCCAAAACTGTCAAAGTAGTAAACGGTTTGTCCGAGCTTTTTATAGCATACCCAATGAGTGCCTGGACCATAGGTGGAATCCAAATTTACTATTCCAGTTTCATTTTTCCATATTTTAGCTGGTAATGCATCTTTCATAAAAACTCCTCGAAAGAATGGTATGTTCAAACATTTTACATAATCATTTAACTGATGATTTGTTAAGGCTCTATTTGGAATTATTAATTGATTCTTCTTATTTAGTACACACGGTATGGTCTTAGGTATAAACCTGCTCCGTTTTTTACCATTTGCCAAACAGAAGTCTTCTTTACACTTGCCTTACGAGTTCTACGACGTCCTTTTTTAATATTTCCACCTCTTTTAGGAGCGTTTCTCTTTGCAGGTCTTCCTCTGCGGCGTTTTCCACCACCTAACTTTGCTTTCGTCTTCATGGCTGTAGTTACTGCCCAAGCCGATGCTTTTTCTGCAATACTTGCGTCACTTTATTTTACTCTTTGCCAAGCTTTTTCCGCTAGAATTTTATCCGCTATTGATCTATTTGTTGAATCTTTATACTTTGAATATGCTATATCGTGTTCTTTGCAAGCTTGATCTAATTTATTAATTCCAGGATCTCCTCTTGCTAAACGTTTTGCCAACTTAGTTCCGGGTCCACAATATTGATAACCTCCGGGCAGATGTAATTCGTAAGGTAAAGCGTCTATTGCTCGATTTACAACAGCACCAACTGGAATCCGTCTGAGCAGGGATAATGCAGCTGATGTTATACCACGTCCTCTCTTGCCAATGTCCTGACGATGACTGAACGATGCGGTCTTCATTATGCTGTTTTATGTAATTAACGTCTTCACTCTATGAAATACTTTATGATAATGAATCCTTTTTTGTTTATTCCATACTTAAATATTCACAAGCTTTACCCATATATATCGATGATTGTATCTTTAATCCATTTTTCTCTCTTAGCACCTTCGATTTTATCGTGATTTGATTTACCAATTATATGATTATGCATATCAACAACTGCATTACCTACAAGATTCATTACATACTCTACATTAGTAGCATCTTTGTAATCTGTTGGATTATCAAGATTTGTGATACGTTTACCATTACATGTATACACAGATGGATCGTTATTAGAGGTTGCTATAACTTGATTAATAGTAGCAACATCATTCGGAGCTATTCCTGCTGATATGTTAGATATTCTTCTATTTTTTCCATCATATAAGTTATTTATTTTATCTAAAACTATAGTTTGTTTCACAACAACACAATCATTATCATCTTTACCAGATTTTACATGGGTTAATCTTCTACCTCCACATATAAAGTTAACACCAGTAGCTGATAGTTGTGGCACTTGTGTTAAAATAACGGCATCATGTTCTTCCGTGCCTAAACTTATATTTGACAATCTTTTATTTTTTCCATCCCACTTGTCATTTTTTAGTTGTAGTAAGGTAAACTTTTCACTTCCTTGCATAAACTCATCACCTTTCTTTGACACTACCTGATTTTGTTTAACAAAAGCGGATGTTCCTTTCTTCAAGCTTTCATTCATTTGTCTCACGGTAGCAGCATCCGATGGAGTTGAACCATCTTTCAGATTGGTCAACACTTTTCCATGACAATCAATAACAGCATCATTATATAAAATACAATTATCTTTAATATATTTTATATTAACACCATCACTTTCTTCTTTAGGATATCCAATATCGTTTATAGTATATTTATAAAAAGAAAATCCATCCTTTTTCTTTTCTGGTATTACAGAGTGCAAATAACGCTTATTGATTGTATCTGTATCATCAGTTGGATCTGCCACATTAGTTATTTTATAATTTAAAGCATTGTACATTTTTCCACTTTTAGTCTTTTGCAACAGTAAAGCATAATCCATCGCAGATAGCAAATAGCCTTTATTAACAACATCTCCATTGTTGACTGGTTTTGCAACATTAATAACCCTGTGAGATTTTGCATCATACAATTGGTTGTTGTCAAGCTTTAAACTTGTAGATGTTTCCTCCTTCACTGTTTTTAAATTTGTTGCATCTCCATCTTCTTCTGGATCTCTAACAAACCTTAAACGTTTATTATTTATGTTATAGTCACCTTCGGGTGTTTGCGGTAATCCACTTCTTTTTCTGCTTTCTCCAACTTGCACTCCTAACGCGGAGTATCGTCCGAACTTGTCGACGCTCATGTTAGAACTGACACATTATACGCCTGCAACTCTTATATATCCGCGGACAATTATACAATTATGCCGCGATTCCTGAGTTCTTCAATTAGAGCTACCCATTCATTATTTAAACCTGTATGACCAGCTTCCATGGCTTCATGCAATAGTTTCATTCTATCAACCAATTTATTGATGTCGTTGTAGTAAATCACATTCGTATTGTATAGATTTTTCATCAATCCTTTACCAGATGTTGAAGTATCTCCTTTACTCTTTTTACCATGTTGTTCAAGAAGTGATAAATCCATAAGTGATAAAGATTTTCTTTTCAGTGGTTGTCTCACCGCTGGTGCAGTACGTAATGTTGGCAATTTTCGTGGAGGAAACAACTTTTTTATAACGATGTTATATTTTGTTGCACGTGAACGATTAATCATTGCATCCTTTAAGTAGTTTCTTTTATGAGCGTTAGTATTTTGGAGAATCTCCTTAAAAACACTTAAATCTTTGGATGAATATCTTAGTGGTATGTTTTTAAAAATTAATTCATATAATCCTTTTGTTCCTTTATATCTATGCTCACCAATAATGATGTAATCGTCTTGTGTTATTTCAAGCTTTGAATCGCCAATCTTCAATTCATTCCCATCAATTCTTGCTCCGTATACGTGTGATCTACTCAAATCTGTGTGATCTACTCGGGTTTGATTTCATGTCATGTAGCATTTTCATTATATATTTTCTTCCAAGAGGTCCATGTTGTAATATATCGCTACTCAATTGAGTTAAATTTGGAATAGATTGTTTAGCTTCAGGTATTGGCTGTTCTTCTTCCTTTTCAACAATCGGTTCTTCTTCTTCTTTTGTTTCTTCTTGCTCACTAGCGCTTGTATATGAATTATCATCTTCTTCTTTTTTTAATGCTTGTACTTCTTGTTTAGAAACTGGTAGTAAAACATCTCCTTCATAACGAGGTTTACCAATAGTTTCTGATATCTGTTTTAAAGGTTCCGTAATAGGTTTAAATGTAGTCTCTATAAATTCTTCTCTTTCACTTAAACCCATCCTCAATGCACGATTCTTCATCCTAATAGAATCACTGAGTGATTTTATTTCTTTCAATAGTTTTTCTTGATTCACCATGTTTACACTGTGAAGTTCAACTTGTATCTAGATGTAGCATCGGTAGTTCAACGCATAAATACAAATTTATCCAACCCAATACGATATCTACTATTTTTAATATCTTCTTCCTTCATAATAACGAGAAAGCTATATTTCTCATTCCATGCTTTGCTACACATCTCTTTAAATTTTTCAAATGACATATCCGCATTTACATGATCATTATATATATGCTTTAAATTTGTTTCATCTTGCTTGAAGATGATCAACATATTTGCATTGTCTCTTATAAGTTGTTTTGGAATTTTACTGTATGTTTGACCAATGTAAATGCTATCAATATTATGATGTCTTCCCATAGCAAAATAATTCCTTATTGTGTCATGATTTTCACAAGAAACATCGTCAAATATGAAAATAGAAAATGGTTTTGCTTTATTTGGTTGCATAATTGTTTCACTGGCATTAAACTTGTAAAAATTTACTTCAGGTACACTTGCAAGTACTTTATCCAATAATTGATATTTTGGTTGTTGCAATGATTTTGAAAAAATGTATATATTGTTAAAATGCAGTCCTTTAGGATTAGTTATAAGGTTAAAAACAACATTAATTTTTCCACAATTTGAAGGACCAGTTATTAGACATCTTATCGTATTTGATAGTAATTCACCATGTTTTCCATGATTTAACTTATCATTGTCAACTGTCAATTCATCAATGTTATTGATATTAAATCGATCTTTTTGTTGTACAATCTCCATCTTGTGTCAAGGTTAAACACACAATGAGCTATTAAACAACTATACTAAGTCTTTTGAAGGAATCCAAGAGTCTTCACTTTTATCAAAAACTAACCACCGGACTTTAACCATATCCTTTTTCCTTTGTAAAATCTTCTCGACAAGATATACATCACCGACTGTTGATTTCAACAATTCGTGTCCGTAAAATCCACCTTGAAGTAATTCACCCTTGTTATCCTTTAATAAATAGGTTTCAGGTATAGTTGGTTGCACTTTATAAATTGTAAATACTTCATTAGTCCAATTTGGTAGATATCTTTTACTAAATACACCTTTGTATTTGCTTATACGAACTTTATCGTTGACCTTGAACTTCTTTGGTTGCAATTTTTCCAATTTCGGTGTTGTATTATTTTTAATGCGTTGTAATACAATTTTGGCATTAGCACTATTTACCTGGATAGGTTTCATTCCAATGGTACGATGATATTTGTTGTTATACTCTTTTATAAGTTGTGGTAATATGTCATACCACACGTATGATCCTCGTTTTGAAAATTGTTTATACATTGCACCTTTTAATGTTCTATTGAATCTTTCAATTATTGCAGCTTTAACTTCAGAATTTGTAGAATAATGATTTATTTGATATTTCTTCATCAAAGCTCCAAAGTCTTTATTAAAATATTCTTTTCCATCATCGGTCTGTAGATGTTTAATTTTAAATTTATTTCTTTGTATTGTGGTTTCCATAGCTTTTGTAACACTTTTACCAGTCTTATCCTTCAATGGTAAAGCGTCAGCTATTTTAGTAAAACAGTCTATAATTGTTAAAATATATTTAAATCCTTTGTTTAATTTACTGTGCGGTATCATTTCAATGAGATCAGCTTGATAAAGATCATTCATTCCTTTAATGATTGTACTTCTTCTTGGAAATCTTCTTCTTGCTGGTTTATGTAGTTCATTTACAATCTTGTCCTTCACACTTTCCATCTTCAGATGTTGCTTGTACACCGCATGTAAAAATACTGATCCATAGAATAGTTTATTCTCATTTTTATAGTTTGAATATAGGTCTAGGCCATTTCATATTAGTGTAAAAAAGAGGGAACATGGCATTGGGCTTGCCATGTCCCCTCTTCTTTACGGAAAGGAAAAAGGAAGAAGGTAGAGGACGAAGAATAGGTTTACTGGTCGATAGGGTTTAGAGAGTAGTGGCCGAATGGTAAAGTATTAATTTTATCTTCTAAAATATGGCGCTTGTAGCTTAATGCCCACTTTGTTTGTTTGACACTAAAAAGTTGATGATTATAACTTCTAATAGTGTTAAACGTTGCAGTTGTTTCAACATTTTCAAACAAACATCTTTTATAATGTTCAAACTGTACGTTCTTCTTAAGAAAAGAAGTTTTTATTCCTTTGGCCTTCTTCGTGACTTGATGTTCGTTCCTCTCATTTATGTACAGTTGAAACGAATACAGTTTGGACATTAATGATACAATTTCCATCATTGGCACACCATTCGTTTCATCTTTAAATTTTCCCAATACTTTCTTGTTTCTGTCATAGTCGTAATTTGGATGATCCTTAGGATAATCGGAAAAGTCGAAATCATCTTTATATATAAAGGTGCGTAGATCTTCATACATGTCATTTGTTTTAATCCAGTAAATTAGTGCATCCGTATCCATATATGCAATACCAATGTTCTCTCTTCAATAATAGTTAACCATCTTCTTATAATGAAACTCGTACATATGTGTTTTTGAAATATCCAAGATTGACATTCCAAGATACAAATGACGATCCATTTCAACTGACTTCTTGTTCATGGAAATAACAACTAGATTTTCATTAATAATTACAGATGAACCAAAGTTTGGTTGTTGCACCAATTTCTGTAATTTTACTGGATCAGTTACCAATTTGATATCCTTATGTTTCCTTTTGTTTTCCAAAGTCTTGCCAAATATTGCGTTATTCATTAATTTGAAAAAATCTTTTTGAAAACTTGATGTAGCGGTGGCTCTTCTTCTTGTGTTGTTGTCGATGTAAGGTTTTAACCAACAAGATTGAGAAAATTGTAGTACTCGATTAATTTTTGTAATTCTCAATCCTAAGTCTAAAGCTTGTTGTATCATCCAGTAGTGTCCAACATATCGAGACTTGTCGGTTAAAGTCATCATTAATTTCGGCCATCTTCCAGTAGGGGAAATTTCAGTCTTTGGAAGAAGTGGTAAATCGTAATGATGATCGTGAAGATGTTCAGGATATTCAAAATCAACATCAAAAATGTAACCAGTTTCACCATGCTTTGGTAAATCCATAATGTTTCCAATCGATTCTGGATCTATCCATTTAAAATTATCATATGGAAGGGGATTTGACATTGCCCATCCGTATAAGTTATTTGCATCGAAATAACCTAGGAATGTTGTTGGTTTTGATGCATCATAATCGGGCAGATACTTGTTATTCGCCTTAACATGTCTGGTTACACTTTGTGTCAATCCCCCTCGAACTCCTGATTCTAACATCAAAACCATATCTACATCAGTAAGAAGTTGTAATTTACAATTTGTTTCTTTCAACATGGCTTGCCATGCTAGTCCAGGTGAAGTGTATGAATGAAGAGGGTCCAATCCATATGCTGCAAAACACGTATTTCTAAATTCTTCCATTATATCACATAATAAAGTGACATCTAATTTAACATAAAAATCTGAATATTCTTCCAATGTTGTAAATCCTAATTCATTCCATACTTTACATGCATGATCATAATCCTCTTGAGATATGTCCATGTTGTATAATTTACTTTTGAATTCTTCTTTTGGCGAAAGTGATGTTTCATTAAATTTTTCTAAACTGTCTATATAATCATATGGGAAAACACCTTTCCGAAGTACGAGATCTAGTTTGTCGTTACTTACAATCTTCTTTGTTTCAATAAAATCTTTCTTCCTTAAATTTTCAGAAAGTTTAGACAAACTCGATGGCATAAATCGGTAGGAGTCTAAGAATCTTAATTTGACATTTCCAACTGTTTTAGAGAAACTTATACATTTTTCTGAAGTTTCAGCCAACACATCTATTGAACCATTGTCTCTTCCTAATTCAGGTATTATAAAATGAGCATCATACCCACTGAAGTTATGCAGAACCACAGGAATAAATAGTGGTAAACGATAGCTCAAATTGCATTTATTACAAGCAGCACCCCTGTAATAACCTGTAAGGTGGTCATGATCTTTAACTTTATAATTGTCAATGGTAAATTCAATTTTACATAAGAAACAATGAGTTGCATTTTCATGTTGAATTTCCTCTTCTTCCTCCATCGGTTTCATTGGTACGATATTCGTATATAATCTTTGTACATTTTCAGCTATTAAATATAAATGGTCAAGAAATATTGTTTTCACATTTTCACCACGATATACTAAAGGTTCTGAAGTTAATCATTATTGGTTTAAATGTTCTTCTGATAATGTTGATTTAACCATTAAACAAAAACTATTTGGTTTGTGCATTTGATATTTGACACTTTTTCTAGCTTCACAATTTTCATCTTCTATAGGAATTAGTGTTGATTCAAAGTCCGCATATACAACTGCGGGATACGGGATACGGGATACAACTATAGGGATACGGTATTGATGATGAACCTTTTGAAATGTAACAAATGCTCTGTTTTCCGAAGGTAAATCTATCTTTGCTTCATAATTATTGTTACATAGCCTTTTGTGCTCTTGTAACCATTCTCTTCCTTGTCTTCCTTCTCGTTGAAAATTAAAACATCTCTTGCAAATTATCTTTCTGTGTCGATCTTTAGAAAGTTGCTTGTTAACAAGAGAGTCGAATTTTTTTATGTACACATAGTGAGACACATCTCCTCGCGTTAGTAGTAGTAAATCCGTATGATCTGGTAGCTCTTCTTTTACAACACGTAAAGGATACACTTTGTTTGAACTATCTAATGCAAAAACATTGATAGATGTACCAGGATTTTTCTTCTCAAATTTTTAATATCTTTCAGTGATACAGGGTAAGTAATTCCTTGAAAATTGTACCTATGTCTTTGATTTTCATAGTGTTGGTTAGGTTTATCAAAATTATTTGGTACAAACTTAGATGTCATTGCATATCTAAAACATTCATTATCTTGATTTTTCACATTAATACATGATCTTGTATCCTTAATTCTTTTGGGCAAAGGAATGTAACTAGATCCCATTAGTCCATATCCATGTTTGTGAACTCTTATATCTAATACTTCAATACTTGTAAGACTCCATCCGGATCCTCTTCCTTCGTGTTCCTGAATTTTGGTTAATATTTCTTCTATACAGTTTTCAACTATTGAATCAATGTCTGAACTTTCCATAATGGTTTGGTTTTTTGTTATGAATCCTCTTGGTGATAATTCTTCTTGTACATTTATAAACATAGCTTCTAGTAGTAAACCAAATTTAAGAAAGTTTAATCTTTTCAATTCTTCTTTTAAAGTTTTACTTATGATTGGTTTTGCTTCTCTAATAAATTCTTCTAGCTTCAAGTTTTCATTTTGAATCTTATGATGCATTACTACTTTACCAGGTAATGCAAATACTTGTAGATTCGGTAAAGTAGTTGAAGATGTTGCTGTTATTTCATCTTGTTCTTCTTCTTGTTCTTCTTGTTGTTCTTGTTCTTCTTGTTGTTCTTGTTGTTCTTGTTCTTCTTGTTCTTCTTGTTGTTCTTGTTTTTCTTCTGGGTTATTGTGAATTAGTTCTTTATGACAGTCTAATAGAATTTCATCGTGAAACGATTCCAAACATTTATCGCAACGATACATGTTGAGATGTTTACTCTTCGAAATTTCACCAAGAAATGAAATGGGCTCTCACGTTCCTCCTTTTATAACGGTTCCCCCACCACTATTTCATCTTCTTCTTTACTATCCAAGGAAATTAAACGTTTTGAACAAAATATTAACCTTCTACAAACTAATTGTTCATTCGTGTTCTTTATTCCCATTGGAGTTTTAGTATATACTTCTTCATATTTAAACTTTAACTAACTTTCCCCCACCCAACTAATTTTAGTTACTTTTAAAACCAAACACCCGCCCTCCAAACATCTGTTAGGACAGATGTTATGGGACAGATGTTGAAAGAACAAATGTTGGGGTGGAAATGGCTAGAGCACAGACACTTGGTTAAACTAAATTTGCGCATAAATTAACTAGAGTTGAACTAAAAATTCGCATAAATTAAAAGTTAGCTCAAAACTAAAATTCGACAGTGTTAAAAAAACTCTAAAACAGTTGAACAAAAATAAACATTAGTTCAAAACTGAAATTCAACAGTGTTAACCAAATTCTAACAGTCGAATAAATAGGTCAAGGTAATCCAATTTAACGCGAGAACGAGGAATAGAGCACTAAGTGGCATGTTAGTCCATTACCACAAAGTGATCTATTCCTCGCTTTCTATTCTACATCTACTTTTTTAGGTTTACTTATTTATATTAAAATGTTCAAATTTTACTATGTAGAATGTCCATTCTCGCTCTTCAACTCTTCGATTGTTTTTAGCAATTGTAACAAATATTCGTTAGTTTTCACCAAAGTCTTTATTTTGCTACATCCAATTTCAATAGAAGGTATTATAAGTTGTAATTTTATAAGTTCAATCTTTTCTTTCTTGCGAATTTCTCTTTTTATTATGTTGTTCCTTATTTTTGCTGAAGATTTAAACTCCATGTTGTTTCTGCTAAAGCCACAATAATAAAAGTCTCTTCAAACAACCTGCATTTATACACATTCCCCCACCATTTTATAATCCCCACTCCTTTCCCCTTCTTTATAGGATTTGAAAGGGATAGGGTGTAGGGTGGGGGAAGGGTAATTTTGTTATTACACTAGTTGTGCAAGAAAATAGCCGCCAGTGTCCACACCTTGTTCATAGCACTCCATCATAGTTTGTGCCAACTGCAACATGCGGTCTCTGTCATTTGGTGTGACAAGGAAAGAATGACTATCACCATACAATATAAAAGAGTCAATTCGTACATAACATCCTGAGTCCAACCATTTATTAGCTTCAGCCATAAACTTTTCTATTGTATCAAATGGAAATTGTGGATCAATTGCTATGACTTTACGTTCTTCACTAAGTTCAACAGTATAATCATCATCGTCCTCATCATCTTTACTTTCACTGTTGTTACTTAAAGTGTCTTCAGATTGTTCAAAAACATCAGAAATTTTGGAAGAATTGAAATTTTCATTCAGATGAGGAGGCATTTTGAAGCAAGAAATATTGTAAACAGCAGAGACGAAACGACAAGAGCGGCGTGTAGAAGAAAAATAAAAGAGTGACCAACGCTTGCTCCGCTTTTATAATAGTATGCAAATGAGGGGTAGGAGCTGACCTTGACCCGTCAGCAACCCAAAGGAGTGGGGGGGAAGTACCTTTCTTACTACTCGGATGGAAGTAGGTTAGTAGGTCACAGGACTTAGAGTGTTAAAAAATAATGGGGGAGAAACACAACGCTATAACGCATTGTGTTTCTCCCCCATTATTTTTTAAGCAACAATTTGGAAAAAAACTATGTGAATTTACTTTCTACGCCCCCACCTTGTAATACCATCCACTTTGTGTCTGAGGAGATAGTCTTTAGAGTCTAACTCATAAACAGATTTCTCTTTGCTCAAGGATTCAATTACTTTAATATTATATTTTTCGCCGTTACAACTTGCCAAAATGTGTTCGTTGTCAATAACACTTTCAAAAAAATAAACACAACCTCTCTTAAGCCTATTTCCTTTCACACCAATAATTTTTGATTGGTATTCAATAGTGGGGGTTTCTGTCAGTTGTGGTTCAGAAAGGTGTTTCACGACATGTACACGGCAAAAACTTTCGTTTTTAACACATTTCCTCCCACAAGCTGATCCTTTCTTAATTCCCCTAGTGAGCACTTCAGGGCAAGTAGTGGGACGGCTAAATGCCCTACGACGCTCTTCTTGTAATAATTGAAATTGCTCTGAAGGAGCAGGCTTAGGAGCAGGTTTGGGAGTAGGCTTAGTGGATTTAGTTTTATGATAGGTGTGGTCTTCAGGCATAGTAAGTGGTGGGGTAGGAGGCAATGGTGACAGTGGAATGACAGGTGTACTAAGACGATGAAGCAAAGTTTCAAATGAAGGGGTATTAGAACGGGGAGCTGGCTTCTGTGGTGGCGGCATGATGGTTGATGGCGGTGTGGAGTCGTTTGAAAGCAAAGTAGAAGGCGAAGGCGGTGAAAAAATGCTTCGAAGTTTAGAAGTCTTGGTAGGCGGAAGAATAGTGCCAGAAGTTGAAGGTTGGGATCCAAGTTGCTTCTTGTACCAGTCAGGAGGATTTTTCAGACGAAGAGTTTTCTTAGGTGCAGTAACAGCCGTAGTAGAAGTTGAAGTAGAAGTAGAAGTTGTAGTTGGCAGAGATGACATGGTTGTGGCTCCAAGTTCGCAGCGTAACGTCTGGAATCAGAATGAAATGTTAGCCGCAGTCGGTGCGTCTTTTATAACAATATGCAAATGAGAGGGGTAGCAGCTGGCCGAGACTGATTATTGACCTGGGAGGTGGGGGAAAAGGGGAAAGAGAAGGTATTTATTTCAAATAATTCGCATAACTTTTGACTAAAATAAGATAACCAAATTCTTCTTTTACCAAAATGTTTGTCTTACATAGACCTTTTCAATGATGTATCGCTTGTCCAAATCCGTCAATCCGTTATCAAGTTATAGCCATTTTAATTTTTCAGGTCATGACCGGTCATTCACCCGGAGTAGTGGGGGAAGGAGTGGGGGTAGGAGTGGGGGAAGGGGGGGGGGAATCGACTCCATTTTTTCGGCGGGGGGGGGGGTCATTGACCTTTCAAAAAGTAGGTCAAGGTCACTCAAGACTTATAAAAAACCAAGGTGATGGGAACAGTAATACTGTTCCCACCACCCTGTTTGCCTAACGGGTTCCCACTCCCAACCCACTAGTTACGTTCTGCAAGGGAGGCCCTGGTCCGTCCGCATCAAAGCGTAACGTTCCTGTCCGCATCAAAGCGTAACGCTAAATAGGGAAACTGGAACAGCTAATGCAGAAACGCAACTCTAACCCCACCCAAACTAATCCCACCCATCATATTCCTAAACAAAATGCAAAAACCTAGTCCGCTTACCTACAATTTGCGGAGGTCCCACCCCTTCTAAGTGAAGTTCAACTGAACTTCTGAATTTACAGTTAATCTACCCCCTAACATCTAGCTGTAAGGCAAAACAACATTAATTATTAGTACCAACACTTAAAACTAACAACACATCATTATTAAAAACCAAATAATTTAACACAACCAAATACCTTCGTTATTCTTAAATTTAATACACCTTAATGCTAAAAACCTCTTAAAAATTAATACACCTTAATGCTAAAAACCTCTTAAAAATTAATACACCTTAATGCTAAACCAAACTTAAAACTAACATCGCAATGCGCAATTTATTTCTTAAATTAAATACAACTAAACACACACACACACACACACACACATACCACATTGCATTAAAAAACGCAACGTAGTATAAGAAGTTCAAATATATATAGGCCTACTATATATTTGAAACCTCTTGCTGAGTCGCCAACAACCTTTCGCTATTAAAGTTTGTTGACGACTGACGCTAAGATCAGGCTCGTATTGCTCCTCGGATTCTCGAGTAGTGGGGGAAGTTGTTTCACTCCAGTACAGTGTTCAATCCAGTCCAGTTCGCAGCAGTGTAAAAGGAAGGCAAAGGAGTGGGGAGCGGCGCATGCGCAACAACACAAAACCAAGGTTTGAGGTTAGAATTATCCATGTGCAGTAGCGCTAAAGTGAGTAATACAGGACTAGGCGCATGCGCATAGCATAGACTGATTCCGATCCGGAGAACTCGTTGCATGCGCAGCAGGTTTGAGGTTAGAATTATCCATGGCAGCTGCCATGTTTAGTCTGGTTTCACCACATAGAGTCAGCAACCGGTAGTGACCGGTCATTGGCCTAGAAGGAGTAGGGAAAGGTGGTGACCGGCCATTGACCCGGAGGAGTGGGGGAAGGAGTTGGGGAAGGGGGGAGAGGGGGGGAGGGGGGGGGTCATTGACCTTTCCGGTCATTGCCCCAAAACCCCCTACTACTCAGGTGAAAGTCGGTCATCAGCGGCAGCTGCCCGGAGTAATTGCTATAAAAACCAGGTAGTTGGCTCGGGCATCTGCCCAGGGAAGTGGGCCTCTGCTAGGCTATAAAACTAGACTGCTCATTTGCGCCGCGACCATTAACTTACTGGCTTTCATGTTGATTGCATCGTTATAGCTACTACATTATTTACGTTCATTTACTTCTAACCTTACCACATAGTGTTTCATTACTACATATTGTTTAGTTAATTCTAACCTATAACTCTATTTTGTTAGTACATGACATTCTGTTTCATTTATCTCTTTATAACATATTTTATTTCTCAGTCTTCAACATATAACACACCTCCTGTAATGGTTGCGCAGAGTTTAAAATTGAAACTGTTGCGAACACAACACATATTACAAAATAATTCTAAACTTTCAGTTTCAAAGTCTAAAACTAATTTAAGTAAAGTAAGAAAGCGGTACAGTTTTAACCCATTATACTCTTCAACAACTTCGCGGGTTAATGTTGATGATAGTATTATTCATGACATCTTGCGTTATATGTTACACTTCAACAATTTTGAACTTGTTACACCTATCGACTGTGTTCAACAAGTTTTTTTATTTTACCCCCACTATTCCTTATATAAGTGCTCTCACCACAATTCCTACTTTATACTCCTCTATTCTCTACAGCTGAGCTAAGATTTGAGGTTAGAATTATCCATGGCGGCCGCCATGTCTGGTTCAGTTTTACCACATAGAGTCGGCGACCGGTTATTGGTCTAAAGGAGTAGGGGAAGGGGTGGTGGGGGAAGGTTGCCATTTTATAAGCCCTCTCCCTAGGCGAAGCTTCTCATTCGATCGCCAACTTTCAAACGATAAACACCTCTCCCATGGCACGAATCAATTATACCGCTATCACCAACTACTTCAACTTAAAACTATTTCTGGTGATAGTTGGATAGAATTTTTAAAAACTTACTCTGGATGACCTTGACATATTTTCCACATCCCAGTTATAAGTTTGAATTTCAATTTTGAACTAACTCTTAATTTTTCTTCAACTGTTAGAGTTTCGTTAACACCGACGAATTTCAATTTTGAACTAACTTTTAATTTTATGCCCAAATTCACTTCACCCTAACGCCAACACTATCGCCATCTCCACCCCAACCTATATGGCATAACATATAACTACAGCATCTCATATATACCCTCTAACCCCCACCGGAAGCTATGTGACATGGCAGCTGGCGCCAGCTGCCACGTCACGTGGCTCGGGGGGCACGTGGCCGATTTTAAAAGTGGCCAAATCCCACTACTCCTGTGGTTGGATCATGTTCTAAGTATTTGAAATGGATTCTTCATGTGCAATTTTATTGGTGAATAGTTTTATTTCGCATTTCTAGTTGAAACCGTACTATAGTAAAAGTATGTGCTTTGGTGGTTTGATTCACTTGGTATACATGTTTAAATTTCGACGTACAATAATTCTGCAAGGCCACTAGGGCAAAGCCCAGAAGCATATGAGTATCATTAATAGGCCTCTCTTAATCTTTCTCCTAGATAAATAAAGAATGTTTTTACAAAATGTCAGTTGAATTGTTCCTGTAGTTTTTGTGCCTGTTCATGACACCAAGCTTTCGTTTTTAAAGATACATTCTTTTTTATATAGATAGAGATTCAAATGTTATTAACCTGAGTAAGGAAAACTGCTACTCAAAAACGTCTATTAATTCTATTAAGTTGAAATTATTTGTTTACAGTTGAAATACGTATCCCACCCCAATATTCTCGAAAATGATAAAATTAAAAAAAATATAAATTAAAAATAAAACGATTAATCGAAAGGGAAGGCTGGTGTGCTCTGAAGTCTCACCCTCACATAATTAACTTCAATGCAACTTTAAACATCTGGTAACATTGTACAACACATTAACAGAGCTAAGCTCGGCTTCCTGGTACTTATTCACTAATTTATTGATATTTCCTACGTTATTTTTCATTGTCTTTCATTAACTTTCGTTTATTTATTTTAATATATAATAATAGCTGAGTTTATAAAAAAGCATGTTTATTGTATTGAACATCTTATTACTATGGAAAATATGACAATTGAAACTCTTTGTTTTTAAGTAAAAATTTACAAAAGTTACTATTCAAAAAGTGTAGTTAAGATTCGAAAAGAAAACTAAATTTTTAAACAAGGAAATTGAAATGTTCATTAAGTAAAGTGATCTACAATAATGGCCCAAAGTGCGGAATAAAAGCACCAGGTGAGCTTAAAAGCTTTCCCCTGTCCTGCACTAAGCTGTTCATTGTTGTTGTTTAGTTTTGTTGTTTATTGTCTTAAAACACCTGTTGTGCTGATAACAATAAGTATTTAAAAACAATGTATCCATACGGTAATAATAATTTTGTAAAGGGTACGACGAGTATGTTCATTTTAAGACACATTACAAAGTTTACAATATTTACTAAAATTTTAAAACGCCCAAGACAATTTTGAGAACAATAAAACACTGTACCTTTAGTTACAAAATTTTTATATGAAAATTTACCCTTTCCTTTGATCCCATTACGAATCTTAAAGGATCATATAAGCATATAGTTTTATTTTTATACAATAACATTTATAACCTTACAGAAGTAATAATTTAAGTGTAATTGAAATTGGTTTATTCCTTAGAAAACTTTGTTATTCCTGGTCATCTTTTTATGCAGACTTTTGAAATAAACACGTTAATTGAACATCCATTAAATAACGGTTTAATTTGTGTTTTTTCTGTTTATTTAAAAGTTTTTTTTTCAATATTATCCTATGACCTTTTGTTTTGTTAAACATGTCAGATAGATAGTTATCGTTGGACACAGGTATGTACTATATATGGTTGCGGTTCTCTCTTACATTTGAGGGGAGTTAATATTTGGACTATGTACAATTGATCAGTTAAAATAGCAGATTATAACTTTTATTGTTACCATCCACTTTTGCTAACACTCGACATCAGATTTCTTCGTTTATAACGCATTGCAAAAAATAATCTGTAAATTTATTGAATGAGAAAAACAGAGAAACAATGAGATAATAAAATAACAAAACTACATTTTGAATTGCCAGTGATTTAAAAATTTAAAAAAAATGAATTAGAAAAGATTAACAAGTCAAGCAAATACTCAATATATATTTATTTATTTATTATATATTCTTCTACATGAGTGGATTTTTCTAATATGAAAGGTATGTTTCACTCTGTCTACTCTATTCACACTTTCTATGTTAGTATTAGAAATTTTACTAAACGTTTGTACAAAATAAAGCTTCTACTTTGTTGCTCTTTTCAAAGTACGCAAAGATTACACCACAGCAAATTCAAGTTATTTATTGAAATCTAAAAAAATTCTTAAATCTTATATCAGTAGTCTATAAAAGTTTTTTACATTTAATATTTGCTGAGAAAAGTAGAGAGAGGAGTGATAATACCTAGAGAGGCAATTCTTACAATCTTTCATCAGCAATGACTATCTCATTCACCTAGCCTGATCACAACGAGAGGGCACCATGTGTTATTGTGATGCAAAATTTTTAATGTAGTATCTTTTCTAGTCGGTTGCTAAAATTGTCACCGGGGAATAGACATTCTATGTGATAAGTACGGTAGTATTACTTTTTATCCCAAATAAAAAAATACAGCCTGTTTAAGGCAATAAAAAGTTCCAAAAGGGACACTGAGGGATAGCTTAAGAATGTTTTTTTATCAAACATTAACATTTAAGAATCAAATGTTTAAGCTTAAATCCAATTTATAAATTTTGAAGACTTAAAACCCGTTATGATTGAGTTTATGTATTCCATCAAAGTAAACTGATTAAAGTTGAACTTGGACGTAATCCTTTAAAGTAAATCTCTATTCAAAGTCTAATGCCGGACTTAAACAAACAATCATTAAATCACTGTTATCACTGCGTTTAAATATAGGCTGACTTGAATTTCACGATTTTAGAACAATGTAAAAGAGTAACTATAATAATTTAGCTACTTTCATTAGAAAATCAACATAACATTATACTGTTGCATTTATACATTATGATGCTATTAAACACATATTTATGGTATTGAATATAAATAACACGAATTATTTTTAAAATCATTTTATAATATTGAGGATTCTAGTTATTTTTAAAAGACATATATTAAATTATTAGTAATGGCATTTAAAATGTACATAGTTTTCAACATGTTACAGCCGTATTAAAAATAATTTAATTTTATTAAATAAACTACATACAAATATATTTGTAGCCTACTAATACATTTTAATTTGATCCATTATGTAGAATATACGGCCTATAATGAAAGCAAAAAGATTCGGGCTGTTAAAAGAATTGTATTTATCATACTGGTGTAAAATAAGCAAACATAATTTTTCTACGCATTGAATTTCAAAGGAGAAAACAGAAAATGAATCGCTTTACGTTGAACCCTTGGCTACACTCTATGGATCAGAATATCTTCCATGCAGACACAAAGGTATATTTTTGTCTATCATATTGATTTCATTGGAATTAATAAAAGATATCGTAATAATTGTTTTAACTTCCCTATATTGTTAAATTTGAAAATAAATTTTATACTAAGTAACTGCTTTAAAAGTTAGTTAAATTAGTTAGTAATAATTGCATTTAGTTTACTATAGTAAAATTGTTATATAAAATGTGTAATAAAATCAAATATGATTAACATAAATTTACTATTTAAAATTATTTTCTTACTCAACGTCTGATTCATATATTTAATTCATTGTAGTTTTCAAATGATATTATTTTTATATACGGTTTTACACGTAAACCCCAAAAATATAAATGCTTTTATAAAAAGTTGTAAACAAAATGTTGTACGAAAACAATAAATCTGCTTTAATATGTAACATTACTGTCATATGGTAAATATATATATAAAATAATAATTGTTACAAATGATCATAAATGCTGAATATTGCATTAAAATAATGCTATCACTGGTAAGAGCATAAATGTTAAAAAGAAATAATGTTGACTAAGATATATATTCCTATTGGAACTGGTGTGCAAAGTTTTAAAGTACCGTTATATCTGGCACAGTTTACGACAGTTCTTCTACCCTAGGACAAGCTGTTCCGTGCTGTACACAGCTGTCGTCACTTTTTGTTAACAGCTGTCACTGGAAATCCACAAAAAACTCCCTGACTATCCTTTCAAATAAATTAAAACGAATATTCCTAAATTTTATTAATGTTTATGTATCCTCTCCATTTAGTATGTTTTTGAGGGAATTTCAATTTAACTGAATTTTTTAATAATGTTAATTGATTAGTAGCCATATGATTATTCCTAAATTCCTAATAATAAACAGTCTATGACTCTGGATAAGTTTTTAATATATACGAGTGTATATTTAAATTAATTTTGTTAAAAGACTGTGCCAATCGTGTTTTTTAATAATTTATTATGATTTTAAATAGATTTTAAAAAGATATTTTTCAATTATATATATATATATATATATATATATATATATATATATATATATATTTATATATATTTATTTATAAAGACATAGAATTTTCTAAATTAGTTTTAAATCGACTTAAGAAATAATGCAAGTGTTGAATATATTAATTATTTACAACATCTTAGATAACATTTTGGAGTCAAAATTATGAATATATTGGGATAATAGCTTTCTGGTGTCATGGTGATTAAACTATCTTGTTGTTTCACCTTTAGTGAAAAATTTTAACGAATAAAATTTGAGAATTGTAAATATTTTTGTAATTTTACATTTAAAATCACATAATAAATTTTAAAATCAATTTTTATCTAAATTTTATAATCAAAAACCTTTGGGGATACTTTTTATGTTTCACTTGCTTCTATTAAAAGAAATATAATTACACTTTGTGAACCAGGTGTTGGAGTACATAATAAGAACTTCATTTTGCTAATGGCTGGGCTAATTCTAAGATACACATTTCCGCATAACTTCATTAGTCTTTTCGCTCCAGTGTTTATTCTCATTTTCTAATTTCAAGAATTTGCGAATCTAAATATTTTAGTAAATATACCTATTATAATTAATTTCTTGTTCTCATATATGAAAAAATGTCTTAAGATAACAAACAAAACAATATGAATCTCATTAATAAACATGGAGAATAATTTAATGTTTCCAAGTGTCTTCAAAGTAGACTTATAATCAAAGTGACAACATTTATTTGAGCGAACAACAAATCAAAAGTTGGAGTACTCAACCACATTGCTGTGTCTTTCTACAAAGGAGACCACATCAATAGAAATATTCACACTGAACTCTTAGCCAATGTTCTTGTGTGGTCGGATATTTCCTACTATAAATGAAGTTTCAAAACTTTTAAATTTTTAAAAGCCTTCCAACACAAAAAATGAAAAATTGAATTAAAATTTGTTTATGATTAGGATATTTAATTCTTAAATGTGACAATATTTATCCTGTTAAATGAAATTACTTAATCCGTCTTACTTTGGTGGTATAAGAAGGTGTAGAATGCTTATTCATGCTGGAATGAATTATTTATAAGAACTCAGTGAGAATATTGACAATTTATTCCTAAAATAGGAAGAAAGATGTGCTCAGTTAATATCACATTCGTTTTGAATATCAATAAAAGACACAATTTTTTATTAATTTAACTTTCACGATTTAAAAATTATTTCTTTTGATTATTTATACTTTAAAATTTCTATTTACTATCTTTGTTCGTGTACAGGGTGTCCTTGAACTCTCAGCCGACATTTTAAGATATTATTCCTGTTCGAAAGACAAGCCAAAATACCACATTCCAAATTTCTACTAGGCTTGTTTATTTAGTAAGTGTACTGTTTTGAAATCCCGCCACTGGCTCCGCGGTCGGCGTTCCTAATGGTATCAAATTTTGTGTAATATATTTTAATAATAAACAAGGCATTGCGATTTAACTGAGTCTATTAACTACCACATCTTTCCTCCTGGTGTGGTTCGGGTATGCGGCCCATTTTTTAGCTGGCGCTGCGACTGCACTCTTATCAAGGCGACCGACTTTGATACAAGACTATTGTAGATCACTATTTAGTTTATTTACTAACAAATTTTTATAATTTTTGTTTTGTTGGATTTGAAATAAAACTAAAAACAATAAAACAACAATAATAAGAAAAAATGTGTACCTTATGTAATTCTAAGCTATTTTAGGCTAAAGATTTTTAACAGCCGCATTGTGAAAGGATTATTAAAAATATATATGTTTTTCAATTAAGCCATAACTTAGAAAGTTATGTACCAAGATTTTCATTTCGTTAAAAAAAGTCCTTCTCAAATTTAAATAAAAAATAATTCAATAAAATACAAAATATGGTATGTTTTGTTCAAATGGAGTTTTGGATTTTATTTATATTTTGGCTTATTTAGGCTAGGAATAATACCTGAAAACGTGGAGAGAGGGTTTACGAACAGCCTGTATATTGGTCATAGGTAACAATGAAATTGACGGTGTTGTCAACAAACAAGGTGACAGCCATGTTCAATTCAATCCACCCCCTCCCCAAGGGCAAACAGAGAAAACGCTGACAAACATATCCACCTCATTTCACACATTTTATTGTATTTGTTCATAAAAGTTAGTAATAAAAAATTATTCCCCCGTAACAATCTTTAATTTTAAGTGAATATTTTCTATTGAAACTTAAACTTAGCCTAGTATTGTTTCAAATAATAAATATATCATATATAAAGTTAATAATTTTTCGAATGACAATAATTAAATTATACAAAGAATATTTGTTAAAAATCAAGGGATGCAATAGATTGTAAATTCAATCAACGAATATCTGGCGAAAATATTTGGGTTTAAAATAATGTAACAAAAATAAACAACAGAATAGGATGATGAGGTGATCTGTCTCTTCATCATCTTCGATACAATCTGTGCATTTATTCATTACACACATTCATTTCAGTTACGACTTAAGTATATTCTCTTTTGTTATCAAATGTAATATCAAATAACAGATTTAAGTAAGATATTTTTTTTAGGAAGAGGCAGAAAAAATGCATTACGCACACAGGGGGCCAAGCCTGTAGCGTGGGACTACCCAAAAACGGGTATACCCCCTAAAAACCTCTACTGTTTAGTAATCAAGCCAGGAATTATTTGTCACATTACTTAAGGCTAGGCCTAAATTATACTACGTCCATTGGGCTTACTCATTAACCAGCCACACGATCAGGGGATCTGAGCCGCATAGCGGTCCAAATCAGTCTTCTTTCTAAGGAGGATACCCCGGAGGCACTGTGACAAACAATCTTAGCAGCTTTCATCTTTCAAGATATTTGGCAGACCGAGTCCACCGAAAATGCACCAAAGGTTTATTTGTCTGTAGATTAGATGGATAACAGAGGCAAATCTTGAGAATATTGAAGTGACATGCCCATCCCACTTTAGGTTCCCACTAATGTGGATACCCAGGAATTTTACATTCGTACAAGTCTCGAGAGGTGTTTCATTCAAGATTAAGTTTGGAATAGGATCAGGTGTTTTATATTGTAGAAATCAATCAGCTCAGTTTTTTACACTATTCAAGATTACGTTGTTGTTGCACCAATAAAACATTTCATTCAAACTGGAATGAGTGTTAATGATCAACACATATTTGTCAGAATCACAAATGAGGTGACAGACTTTTACTTTTACACTTATATACGAGCTAGGCAGATTGGTTACTTGGAGAAGAAACAGCAGCGACCCAAGGTTCGAGCCTTGAGGCACATCTACGTTGATAGGAGGACACAAAGTAAAGTTGATAGTTTGGAGAATGTTGTCGTAATCTAGATGTTTCTGGGTGACAATCATATGGCGATCTTTGAGGTAAGAGGAAATCCAAATGAGGGGGTTCCCAACGATGTCCATTGTATTTTCTTTTATAAATGTTTTGATTGTTTTTTTTTTTTTTTTTTTTTTTTTTTTTTTTACTTTGAGCTCTAGCAACCAAAGCCTTAGTCCTACTAAGGAGAATGTGGTATGTTATTAAAATGTCTTTAAACGATCTACAATACTGATCTTTTTCATGTAGATTTTGAGGTTCTATGAAATACCTGATTACCTACTTAAAATGTTCTGTGACTTCCTGTTCTAAGACTTTAGTCCTTTTACGTTTTGTTGTATCTCCTATCCTTAACTGTTCGAAGGTGTTTTACTAATAAGATGAAGCTGCTTTCTTCTGTTGATTGGTGTATTTTCATAAATAAACGCTCCCAAATTGTTACTGTACTTAACAACTACACCTCATTAACCAAACCACAATTGGAATCACAACCCATCACATCAGTATTATGGTTAAACACATTTTAATTATGACTACCTGAACAAAAGCACTTATTAAAGTTTCGTTCCGTTAGACAATTATGGCTTTATGTAAATTCACTGTTCAATACTTGAGTCTTTCTGAGTTTTAACGAATTAGAATGGGCCATGGTGGACGAGCCCCCATCGAGCCTTAGGCGAGTGCTGGTATGTACTAAGCAAATCTCTTAAGGCTGTTAAAAAGCAGTTATACAATTTTATTTTTACTATATTGCATATCTTTTGCATCCAATGTGTTTTACAAATAATTTTTTGTTTTACCAACAATCATTTTGAACTTAATGCTATACATATACGAATTAATCAAATTCTACCAAAATCTGCATCATTCTATGAACAGTTATGCCAGATTCAAATTATAACTTTACTTAAAAAAACAAGCAAACTTTTTTAAAGTTGTTAACAAACAAACAAACAAATATAAACTTGAAATAACATAGGATGTGTACTATTTTTATTCATATTTTTATTTGCTTTTTATTGTCAATGTTAATACCGATGTGTGTGACGGGGATTTTAACTTCCCCGTCATCAAAACAACCACGAGATAACTTTAAGCTTAATGTAATCAACATTTCAGTTGTAATTAGTTTTGTAATTTGCCTGATGTTCCACCTGCTACTAATCTGTTGCTTTCAATCCTTTCCTCCAGGAAATTTCAACTGTTTGTTATAACACTGGTTCAGAAACTTTTTAATTTCTCATATTGCACAACATTTGAAGTGAAGTCTGTTGTTATTTATTGATAGTCGCATGTTTAGATTATAATTTAATGAAACTTAACAGGACTGACATCACCGAATTAAATATCTGCGCATATGTTTGTTGATATTTCATCCTACTTTATAACAATAATTTTTTTTATATGTTGCAATATAATTTTTTTACTGCGATCTAACATATTTATAACAACTAACCAAACCAGAAAAGCTGTAACAACACTGTATGTTTTAAAAGAAACCAATACCGAAAGCTCATTCTACTTGCGTTGTCATTTAAAATTCATTACAAAATAGTTTAAACTTTGGAAAGAGTTCTTCTTCTGGATTTAATCTTCATTGTAATGAAGAATATGTGATGAATATGTGATGAATATATCCTATGATATATCGTGAATACATCATCCCTACTGGTATTATAAAAATGTGAAAGTCAGAATGTTTGTTACCGCATGCTTTCTCGCAAAAAATACTTAACTGATCAAAACATTACTTTTAATGCTCAAGTATTAAAAGTATCATAGGATATTTTTTATTTGAAAAAATATTGTTTACGATAGATAAAAAAGTTGTTTGCATAGATCTGAATACCTCTATTTTATTTATTTTAACTAAATGCTAAAAAACTAATTAAATGAAAATTTCCAATTTTAGGTATTCTAGTGATTTTTATATATAAGGTGAGTGTGACGGCTAGTAAGCGTGGCGAACGAGCCTAACCTTACGAGTATAGCGAGCGTGAGAAAAATGATGATATAGTTACGATTAAAATATCATTATCATTTTTCAATTTTGCAAACAAGATAAAAATATGTTGAGTTAAATGCTTCATAAGATAAATTACAAGTACCATCAGGGAGGAACTTCTCCTTAGCTTATGCACATCGCCCTCATGGTATTTTTGTCTTAGATTTGGCATTAGTGTATTTTTTTCTTTGAGACAGAAAGTAAAATTAAAAAAAAGTAAAAATTTGTTATATTCATTTATATATTATTTGTAAGTAGAAAAAACAAATAAATACTTTCACCAACAAAAAAATAACAATAAAAGATATTCACAATTAAAAAAGTTTTTTATATTAACTGCAATTAATATTTTATAATTTTTAAATAGTTCTCAGAACATTTTTAATTGACACAACTACACCAGTTAATTTCAATCAATAAACTTGCATTTTTATTTACCATGATGCATTTATTTTGTAAATTGAACTGAGTATGAAAGTATCTTCAAACAATTTCAGCCAGTTTTAGAACAATCGGTTGTATGTGCTACTTAAAATGTTCGAATCCCTTGACTCGTCATGTTGAATAGACAACACAAGTCGACTTTCACAAGTGCAATCTTGAATTCCATCCCTTATTGAATTCTATCCCCCTAACAAGTATTTTATTTTCATCAATTAGTGATTCGATAAAACATATTAACATTGTTTTATGAAAATCCTTTCTGCATACAATAAATTTTATGAATTTTAAAAGGTTAAATGTGTGAAAAGACCAAGTTGTCTTCCCCAATTTAGAATATCTCATCAATAAAGAATTATGCTAAATGCATTCTTTAAAAACAATAACAATGTGTATAAGATTCACATTTAATATTATTAACAGTGATAAAACACTCTAACCGAGTGCAGGTCCCAGCAGTTTGGAGAATCCTGTATACATTGTTAAAATCAGGATACAAGGGATACGCTTTCAGCGCCGCAACGGAGTCTTGCATATATCATACAAGTTGTTCTTTGTATCCATACTCTTCCTCCATGATGAAATGCCAGTCTCTTTTTAAATTGATATTAAATAAGAAGTTGATGAACAAGAGTTTTTTATATTCTAAATTGCGGGAAAAAGTTAAAAACCTTTTGCAAAGGTTTTTCTGAAAAACCAAATTACTTTAGAAATTACAACATGCACAAAAAAGCTAACGATATTACATTGGCTTTTTTCTAAAAATAATGGCGGTTTTATTTTTGGATTTTTTTAGTTTTCTTTCAAAAATAGGAAATTTAACTTATAAAATTATATCCTTGTAAATCTATTGACAACAGACTATAGTAAGAAATATCTCCGTTACCGGTAACTACCTAGTACAGACTATTGATGTATCAGAATATGAAGATTTAGCGCTTCGGGTGACTAGTAAATGATATTACCATTGCATTGGACATCATATGATGTATTGGCGATCTTGTCATAGTATAATCAACATGGGTCTGAGAGTATAATCAAACAAATTTAGTTGTCAGTTTCAACTCAAATCAGTTCATTTATTAAACAAATATATAAACATACACAACTTACTCCAGAAAGTAAAAGAAGAAAGAAACTCATTAACTGGATTCACAAAAAAATCGTTATTGATATAAAAACTATTATAATAATAAAACGTAACAATAATCTTTGCTGGGAAGTTAATGATTTAAGGAATGTTCTCTTCATATTAAAACAAATATAATTAAGAATAAATCAACAAACAAGCAAAACTAACAGAAAACAAGTAGCATCAAAGAAAGCAGAGACTGAATTTTTGCAATCCTTCTGGCACAAGAACTAGATTTCTCTTTGCAAGAGTATCAATGTCCACCTATACGGCCAAAAACCCATTGGTGAGGATTTAGAACAAGGGGAGTCCGCCGCCAGACCATCTAGATATCTTCTCAACTCCTTTAAGGTAGCCCTAAGCGGTCACCTTTAGTGCTTGTAATTGGTTTTGCTTGATTGTGCCAGGGCCATGCATGAGTAATAGTTATCGCACAGTGTTGATGTGTGATTTGACTTTGTTCTGTGTACAATTTTTCTGTTTTTATGGTGCTTTCCTCATTGGCTATATGTGAATATTACCAAGTAGTGGCTTTGATTTGCCCTCATATCATATTTCTTTTTAATCATATACAATGAACGTTCTGTTATAATAAAAAAAAGTATAGTTAAAAATGAATCAACAAACAAGCAAAACTAACAGAAAATAAGGACCATTCCAGAAAGTAGAGACTGAATTTCCGCATTCCTTCTGGCAAAAGAAGTATTTATACTATTTTAATATATCTTATTCTTTTTTTTGTTGAACGTAACTGTTATTGCATGTCCTAAATGTTTGATAACTGTAACATTGTTCTTAATAATGCATTAGGGTCCTCTGTTATTATTTAATTCTCAATTGCTCGATACAACCAAATTCATGAAAATTCATTACACCAAATATTTGAATATTTCAACAATATAACTTTAATGCAATCATATATTTATATTTGTATTGATGTATAAGTTAAATGATACAGAGTCTTTATTGTATACCTGTAAAGAGTTTTTGGACTCGTGTACCCGCGGGTTGGCAGCACAAAGCACACCGGCCTTTATCATGTATCTTTCACTTCTTTTTTATCAAGACTTCACATTCATCATATATGAAAACTTAGAATATTGATCGTCTTTGGAGGCACAGATGTGAAGACATGATGTTAACATGTAGTGATGGGTTGGAGTTAGCGCAAATTTTACTGGCCCTGGTGATGAATCTGTCACTCCCACACTTGAGAACATTTCATCAGAAACTTCACACTCATATCTAGCACTGAGAACAGTGACATTCCTTGCTATATTAAGACGGATCAGATAAGAGATGGATTGGAGATGGCCCAAATTACACTAGTTCTGATGATGGATGACATAGGAACATCTCATCAGAGACACAACAATCATAATACCTAACAATTTTTGAACATTTATCGTTCTTGGTAACAGAAAATTATGTGAACTCATCAGACCTGATTGATAATTTGGAGCTAATAAAAATAACATTCATTTTTGTACATACAATAGTTCTGAGCATTTTTTGATTAAAAATGAAACATAATCAAACATAATTAAGAACATTTTTATATTAATTTGAATGTATTGAATAATTATGTGAATAATTTTAATACACCGAAGTGTAATATTTAAGATTTTTTTCTATAGATAAGATTGCATTATGTAAGATGAAGTGATTCTGAAACTGTAGTTCAAAGGAATAGAATAGAATAGAATAGAATAGTTTTATTTTCCTCAGAAACAAAAATACAACAAAATACATACATAAATAATAAATTTACAATTGCAACTGTATTAAGTGTTAAGGATAATCTTCTTCACTCTTCACTGTAACCATAATTAACATAAAACTAATCATTTACATATATACAGAAAAATAATAAACATTAATCATACCTTAACTTTTAACAAAACTTAGCATTCTATCTGAGAAAAAATAGGGCCTCTGAAGGCAAAGCCTGTTTTAGAGGTTCCTACACTACATTTAATTACAATAATAGCTCAGATTTCATTAATTTAAGATAAGAAAATTATACATTTGCTACCCGCTGCAAAAGGCTCAATTCAATAAATGTGACTTACTATTTTAAATAAAAAAGTTGTGATATGTACCATAAAAATCTTAAAAATACTTAAATCTCACAGAGTATTTTATTTGTTGTGAGCAATTAATGAACTAATAATGATATGGACTAATATTATTTACTATAGTTCTATTTGCGATTTAACTTAGGATAGAACATTTAGTAGGACTTCTATGTCTTCCTTGTCAAAAAGCCATTTTTTAAGTGATTTTAAGAAAATATTTTTGTTTATTGATTTTTTAATATAAAGTGGAATTGAATTTAATATTTTAGGTCCAAGGAAACAAAATGTCTTGGTAAAAAAGGTAAAGTTGGGTTTTGGTATAAGCATGACATTGTTTTGTCTCAGTCTACTTTTGTAAGATTCACTGTTTTGTGGTAAATAAACATAATTACATTGACATGTATGGACCATTTCCATTTCAAGATAAGATCTTTAAAAAATAAATTCTAATAAATTTAGGACTGTAATTTTACTACGTTGACAAATCCTTTACTTAAAATAACGTTTCTTCACCTCTAATTTCTTGTAAAGGGAGATCAAAGTGTAAGTTATAAGGTATATATGTTTCAGAAGCAGGCCCCCGTGTGGCTCAAGTTTACAGAGAGTGTTTGAAATGTAGAAACTTCAGTTTAGTTTACACTTTGAAGAAGTTTCCATGAGAAGAACTTCCAAAAATAACGCTCAAAAACGGTTTTAAGGTTATACCAGTTTGGGTTGGCTGTAATTGAATAGAATATCATGCATGATGGTATGATATGTATTAAACATTTTTAGAATGCTATATTATTATGTTTCAACTCTTTTTTAATTTATTAAAAATATACATGCATAAGTATTTTAAAAGCTATCCCACAATTGGTGTATTTTTATGATGCGGATAACGAATTGTATAAAAAAAATTTAGTCATTATGAATAATTAATCATTTAAATCGTTGTATAATAATATGAAACAAAATTGGAGGCAAAATGTACACAATGGAATTCGTGAAAATAAAATAAGTTATCATGAATAAAACTCTATTATATATTTTAACATGTAGTAAAATAAATCATGACGTATAATCTAGATTGAGTAATGCTAATTGTAAAAAAATCTATACTAAACATAATGAACTTTCGTTAATCGTATTAAAATAAATCATTCGAAATATTTAAATTTCCAAAAGTATTAGACAATATTTATATATATTTTTATTATTTGATAACGATTCTGTTTATTTTACAAGATTACAGTGTCTGAGCAAGTTCGATGTTGGTGGTAGGAAGAGCAAGAAGCGAAATGTACATTGTAGCCCCTGGCTACTTTAGTTCGTTCTACAACATCATGTTACTATCCTGCATGTAATAGCATTACCCTTAGGCCGTATAACTCACTCTAATCATTAGTTACTAAATTTATTAGAATTTATTTTTTACCAATCTCATCTTGAAATGTAAATGGTCCATATAGGCCTATGTCAAAGTAATTTTAGAATTACATTTGATTTTAAACAAGTCAACAGGATGACTCACATACGTTTGTGTTCTGAAGGATATTTAATGTTTCCAACTTGTTCGATAATATGAGTCTACCAGTTACAAATAAATCACCACAGAAAGTGTAATTTGCGCTTCAATACACATACATTATATCTCACATACACATAATTTATATCTCAACCGGATATCTACATTTATATTATTTCTCAAGGACTATCAAAGTTCTCAGCTTGTGAGATATGGTGAGTGATTACGTTCTGATACTATATTTGTGACGGGGTCAACAGTTAGTTATCAATCACTTACATCCTAACAGGATATATCCTTCCTCTATAACCTTAATTGTTTTCAACTTGTTATATATATGATGAGTGTCAAGTCTCTCATGAGATGTTTTAAGTCTAAGAGTGACAGATCCATTACAAGAGCCAGTGTAATTTGTGCCTCCTCCAACCTATCACTACATGTCAACATCAGTCTTCACATATGTCTGCTTCTATAAGACCCATTTTTTTGACTATACAATTATCGCCTGCATATCTATGTAAATGTATGGTTATTATAAAACAATTTGTGTACCCTTAATGCATAGATGTATATGCAAATTTAAATATAAAATTGCATTAAAGCTATAGGACTCAATTATCTCTTTGTTCAAATGAATTTCCATGTATTTAGTTGGACCTACTCTTTACATTTTACTTAGTGAACACATTTTTATAAAAAAAATATTAAGGTTATAATGGTTATTCAGCTTGGATTAATTTTGTTCTTTTGCCTGTTAAGTTTTTCTAGCTGCTAATATTAAATGTTGTTAAGGAGTAGGTTTTTTCGTTAAGCTATATTTAAGTAGTTTTAGACTTATTATTATTTAAAATGATTTTTATTTTATTTTATATTATATTTTGTAACATTTTATTTTGGTATGTTTTAGTGTTTAACAATTGTAAAGTGAGGAAGGGACAATGTTGTTGTGTACAAAAAAAATTATGTTTACATGAAAACAAGTATCAAGGTTTAGTTCCATTAAAGTCTATTAAATTACAATAAAAATAATGTTAATCTAAGAGATTAAACATACTTGGAAAATAAAATACTTAATTAATTGCATTTTACATTTTGTGTTTTTAACTATTTTAAGTTTGTATGAAATAGAATATTCATTCGAAATGTCAATTACTCAAGAAAATATAAAGGCCAATCAATGATTACCCTTATGCAGTTATTTTATTTGAACATATAAACATAAAATAAACTAAACATACGTTAAAGTATTGACTTGAACCATTTGAGATAAACCATCCGTGTTCAGTAACAGATTACAGTGAATCGTTTTTTATAAGTTACTTGAGTCATGCATGAGCAAAAAAAGAACAGTGTATTTGAAATAATATTTTTTTGAGTGATGTTTATTTTTTATTTTAAATATACTCCCCAATAATTTAAATTTGTAATATTGACAAAGATTCAATGCCAGCCAAATGATGTTTTTCGGGAAACACGTGACTCACGTCTTACACGAGACTCAAAACTAAATACCGTATTGTTTATCCTTGTAAAAAATATGCATTTGTTGAAAGGATTTATTGTTGCAATATAAACTGAAATAAAATTGCCAAATGAAACTACTAAGAGGCTTTTTATAACTGTTTCATACATATATTGTGTATTTAATTAATTGAAATGCTCAACATTTCTAAAAAAATATAATCACTTAGTTAATGAGGTCATCTTAATTAAACAAATAATAGATGAATAATTGAAATGAATTAAATATGCCAATATACCGGAAGTCTTAATATTTTTGCCCTTAATCAAAAGCGCCTATTGGAGTATTCAGCTATGATGTAACACCAGCACTCCGTTACTGCCAGATATTGTGTTATGTCCGGTTCGCTGTTTGGATAATGTATTAGTGGAGATTACATTGGCTTACGTTGCCTTAAGACTAACTATCACATTAGAACTATTAAAAATAAGGAAGTATTTAAAGGTAATGTATGAATGAATTTTTTTTTTCCTTATATCTAGTAATCTACGGAAATGGTACAGACAATGTCCTATTAAACTTGTTAGCAGTGAACTTGTTAGTAGTAAACTTTTAGTACGTCTACGGCAATCACATTAATATGACTTTTACAAAGAATAATTTTTGTGTGAAAAATAAGTGGCTTCTTGTAAATGTTTATACATCTATATTATTAAGAAAAAAACCTTGATTGGAAGTGCAACAACTTAATAGTTAAAACCTTATCCATTGTAAGCAGACCACAATTTTATAAATTTATATGCTAGTCGTATACTTAAGGGGTTTCTCACTCATGAACACTTATAATCAATTATAATATGGTCCAATATAAGCACACTTTTTGATTGTGAAAAAAAACATAGTCATGTAGACGAAGGTTTTAAACATGTATAAAACTAAAGGATGTTCTTCAAGTTGGATAAATTTTTGATTACATAATCGTAATGATCATAATTCTACTAAGACGATTTATTTGGACTGTTCATATCACGTAATTTCCAAACTCCTCATTGCACAAATGTTTACTATGCCATTAACTTACTGTTATTTGTAAGAGAATGTCCCACCAAGCGGTGGTTATGTGAAGAGTAATATTGTGGTGAATAGATTAAACTCATCCTTGTGTGACATTCTCAAAACCACACAACATGACAAGAACCAGCTATAAGAACAAAAGAGTTATCCAGGGTGAGTTTTAAGTCCATTTTACCTATTTATTTTCCATACGGTATAAGTTAGAAGGTTTAAACTCCACACATCTATGATAGACCTAAATATCTTGTTTTTCATGGGTTCGTTGACTCTCCACCTCAAATAGGGACCGGCATTTTAGCGAAAAAAGACTTAGAAAAAAATAAGAAAACATTCAAAGACTTTATCGATTGCTCCTCGGCAAACAACTATTTTACGATTGGTTTTTTGTGAGTAAACACTGTACGCACGGCTGTAGAAAAATAAATGAAATGGTAGATAATGAATGAATATACATAGAGCACAACCGAAAAACATAATGAAAAATATGTTGTTCTTCTTAATCTTAGTTCATTGATGGAATGTATAATGTAGATGAACATTTTACACTACTAGCTCGATGTTTTAATGTTTGATTATTAATCTTTCATCGCTTTGTATGTTAATTCATGACATGGTCCCTTAATTAAATATAATAACACAGTAAAGAGAATCATAAAAAGACGATCGTGTTTTTTTTTTTTTAAGTTTGCAGAATGAAATACAGGGTGGTAATAAAGTCCAAAGACAGTTAAAACTTTAAAAAAATGATGTAGATAGAGCCACAATACTTGGAACAAAGTTACGGGGCATAAAACTCTATTTTAACACATATTCAGTGATCCAATAACTCTTCAGGGGGACGGTCCCCAAATAGTCGGATGAAAATCTTAAATGGAAGCATAGGTTGATATGCACATCAAATAAAAGGCCTTACTTGGCAGAGTACAATGCCGCAAACTGGACTTAAAATGGATAACCCAGACAGAAATGGTAGGCATTCAAAGTTTCCATTAAAATCATATGGGTAAAATTAAAAAATGCAATAACTTTCTTAATATTCAACCTTTTGACGTCGGGTTTGTGGCTAATTATTCCAAATGCAAAGACGTTAAAAATGATGTATGATGTGACAAAATCCAAAGCATATTTCTGTAAGACTTCGTTGGGGGACTTCCCATAGAGGATGTTTATGTTGAAACTTCTTTAGCCTCTGTCACATCATACATCATTTTAAATATCTTTGCATTTGGAATACTTAGCCACAAACCCAACGTAAAAAAATTGAGTATTAAGAAATTTATTGCATTTTTAAGTTTTTCCCATATGATTTTAATGAAAAATTGAATACCTATTATTTCTGTCTGGGTTATCCATTTTAAGTCTAGTTTAAGGCATTGTACTCTGCCAAGTAAGATCTTTAATTTGATGTGCATATCAACCTATGTTTCCATTTAAGATTTTCTTCCGACTCCTTGTGGGCTGTCCCCCTGAAGAGTTATTGGATCACTGAATATGTGTTAAAATAGAGTTTTATGCCCTGTAACTTTGTTCCAAGTATTGTAGCTCTATCTACATTATTTTTTTAATATTTAACTGTCTTCGGACTTTATTACCACCCTGTATATTTTATGTTGTGTGAAAAGAACCGTTATTGAATTATTTTTCTGGTTGACCTTTAGTTGTACTAGGGTACAAGTTAAGTTTATTCGTACCAGCGTAATTGTTTTTTCCTGTTATAATTTTTGTTGTTAAATAAAATGAAATATAATTTCCCCAAATGTATTGTAATATTTAAATTTCTTGATTTTATCTTTAATCTTAGTTCCTCTTTTATTTAGAAAAAGAGTCTTTTTTATTTAGAAAAATAAGGCCTAATCTAATTCTCTATCATATTTGTTCGGATGCCTAGTCCCGATTTGATTTGACTTGGTCTGTGAGGAACGTAAGCCAATGTAATCTCCACTAATATACTATCCAAGCCGGATGCCCGGGTTTGCTGTAGGCACAACCCACAATATATGGCAGTGACGTAGCACCGGTGTTATATCATAGTTGCAGGTTACTCCGTTATGGGCTGCTTTTGATTAAGGGCATAAATAATACTACTTCCGGTATTCTACAATACATCATTCGCTGAGTTAATTCAATATGTTTTATTTGCTTGATTACAAAAAGCTGTAAGAATCGTGTATTAAGCGGTTTATTTATTTATTTATTTATTTTTTTGAAACGTTGAGAATTTCAATACATTAAATACATGAAATATCTTCCAAACAGTTGTCCAAAGCCTCTCAGTAGTTTTAGGTAGCAGAAAACATTTCTTTAAAATAGATTTATAACGTAAAAGTTAATTCTCTCAACACTTGCATATTATATGAAAGAAAATTACTACTTTAATGCTAGCAATATCTAGGATTATTTTAAGCTTCCGATCACGTGTGAGCTATATGTCACGTACTTGACGGCCTTAATCCTGTTGGCTGGTATTGCATCTTTGGCGATATTATAAATTAAAATCTTTTGGGAGAATGACTTAAGATATAAATTATTACTATTATTTTTAAATAATTTCAAGATCAGTATTATTATTTTTTGTTCATGTTCGATTACTATGAAAACAAGTAACTGTATTTTATTACTGAACACACATTTTTATCTTTTTATGTTAATACTATTGGGTGCAATTTGTTATGTTCTTATAGGCCTAATCATATAAAACTATTTCAGAAACAAAATCAGTAATCAGCCTTTATTTTATTTAATTATTGTTAGACATTTAAATTTAATACTGGGTTTCATACAAACACATTATAGACCACAGTTATTTGAATTATAAAATGTAAATTTCAATATATTATGTATTTTTTTAGTCCAAGTATATCAGGCTGCTAGATTTATATACTAACTCATCATCGAATTAAACATATTTTTGTGCACAAAATTGCGTAGTCCCTTCCTTAGTTATCAGTCAAACTAGAATCGTCTCTCTAAGCAACGGGAGGAAAAGTACAACAATAAATTTGCAAAGTTGCTACATTTTTTACTTTTAGTTTTTGGCCTTTGTATGCTTTTAGGTAAAATACAGAATAAGTAACCATATCTAAAACAAAATTCCTATTTAATTAAAAATTTTAATTAGGTCTAAAAATTAAAAAATAAACATGACTCAAATTTAATAAGTAGATCGTTACTTGAACTAAAACCAACAATGTGTCCTGATTGATGGACGTGAGTTCTAGAAAGAAAAATTAAATTTGTTATTTATTCAGCGGTTAAAACATTATTTACATTAACAATACAAATAATAAATCTTAAAATATTAAAAAATATATAATACGTAAAATAAATTTCCAAAATCAACCCCGAAAAAACCAAATGAATTGATAAGTTCCTTAACATCCGTTATAAATTATAGAACAACATAGAGAAAAAGGAGCAGGCAATTATAATAAATAATAAAAAAACGAACATTATATATAAATACATTATTAACATATATCAATCACATCAACAATGGTTGTAAAATCTAAAATATTTTAATGGAGTCAGATAGGAAAGTTATTTTTTGTCTTGTATATTTTAATAATTGAAATAAAAATTATTTTTTACTTACAACAATTTGCTATAGGTATTATTAGCAAAAAGAATCAAATATGAATATTCTAATGCAAATTCAATACGTTCCTAGTTATAATAACATTAATTTTAGTGCGGTAACCAGCACGTGGATATATTTAATGCAGCTCTCGTTACAAACGCATCAGCAATTACAATGCGGTAATCTCTGTCTCTCATTGGCTTCCGATTGGCTTACAACGGTTCAGTAACAACAAAGTGCGTACAAATATATATTTTATATTTTTTCTATGATTTTTAGAGATTGTTTTGAGTAATAAGGAATTATTTTTTTTAATTGCACATTATTTTGATATGTTCCATAATGTAATCATCCCATTACGTTATTTTATCAATTTCGATTGTAATACAGTCAATAATTTGGAAAAAGGTCATAGGCGTATTACTTTTTCGTACTGACAACTATTTTATAGTCCTTCCCTATATAAACTTTTTATTATTTCATGACAAAGTCCACAGAAAAATAAAACCAATATATTTGATACACATGTGAACTGGCTCATATTTTGTATAGCAATTATTATGACTACAATATAAATATATGCTTGTTTTGGCTCAAAAGAGAGCCAGTTTCCTTAAAAAAAAAATTAATTTCAATTTGTTGTTATTGAGTCACAAAATATCCTAAGTGGTTGATATGGTTGAGCTATGGAACATACTTAATGAAAATACTTATTAGGCTTCTATTTTATTTTATATGCATATATTTACTGACATATGAATATTCATATATTTATCCTATTTTACTTATTGTACTAGTTGTCTGTGTACATAATGTTTGTTGCAGTAATGTCTTGCGAAAGAATAGTTTCACTCGAGTCAATCTCAAAGACCCCAAGTTTATAGTAATTTACAATTTGAAACCAGATGAATTTAATGGGAAGAAAGAAAAAACAAACCTAATACTCTAAACATACAAGTTAAAAATATATATTTCGAAAATGAAAAAACCGTGAGTTTATTATTTAATATTTCCCCATAAGTCATTAATTTCTTATATTATTTGTTGACTTTCTTAGTAAGTTTCTTCTCTTATCGCCAATTTTACCCATTCACATCGCAACATTAAAAATTTGGATCCGAGATTTTGACATCAAAATTGTTCATCGTTGTTATATTCGTTTTAATTTCATAAGTAATATCCTACGAGTTTATACCACACGGTAGTTTTTCTTCCATCGTTCAAATATTATTTTTAAGAAATGAACGATTAATATAAATTAGTGTTTATGTTTACATTACATAGATTGTTTTTTAGTTAATACTGTTTACAAGTACCAAAGAGTTGTAATGATTAAATGCATACAAACATTTTAGCAAAATGATGTGTAGTAAAAAATTATAAATTAATGACGATTAAAAAGTGTGTTTGCCTCTCTCCTGTCAAGATTGATGAGAGCCCACGACATCATGTACTACCCAGTCAGAAGATATCGGATGAAATATTGCACTGATAATACCACGGCCATTAACCTGATGTTTGTGAAATGGTTGATAATCCTAGTTGTACTGTAAGCATTTTGTCAATATTTTTTTATGCTGAAAACCTGAAAAATTGTAATACAGCCTGATTCGTGGAATATTGTGATAATGATATAGCGTACTAAATAATATTACATTGTACAATTAAAATTAATTTTACTATTGGAATTTACATTTAGTTTCACATTCATCACTCCTAACTTGTTGCGGTAGAATAATTTCATATATGTATTTTATTATTTTATTTTGGAATCATATTCTCATTAGTTACATATACTATCGTAGGGGAGAATGACATGTATAGTGATCAGTTAACCTTATCTTGATTAAAATCTCAATTTAGTCTTTACTTCACCATCTCGCCATGAACGCTAACAAATAGAAACGTTAAAATACAACGTTAAAATACAAATAAAAGGTATTTTAATATAATTAACGATTATTGTGTTTTTTAGAACATCAGACAACAACTAGGTCTGGTATATTGATAATTTGCAATTGACATAAAATCTGATATTTGGGAGGTGTGGGTAAACATTGCATTGGTAAACGATGTTTAAAAATAAATTTTCCAATTTGAATGTTGTGGGAGAGGATAAAATTATTTCATAACGAGATAATGATCCATTTTATGATCTCCATCGTTATTTAAATCGCAAAACAGATTTTCAAACGATGTATACTGATGCAACTTTTGCCTATAACCCCACACATATTACATTTTGAATCAACTGCATGCCATAAATCTACCAATCCAGGTTGTTGTATGATGTTTCCACAAAACCCCAATATCATTAATAGTATTAAATTACATATAGTTTGATATTTTACATATCCATATAGCAGTATATTTTCCATACGATACTAAACTTAAAATCTTCAGTGACTTTTCAATTCTTCTCGACCAATTCTCTCTCAATTCTTCAACACCCTACATATCCAAACAATTAATGGTTCTTAGATATTATTTAAACAAAAGTATTAAACTTACTATTTCGATAAATCTGAATTGTTTTTAAAGTTAATTGTTAATTGACAATATTGTTAAAAAACCATGTTCAAGCAATTGTGTGAGGATTTGTCAGCTTTTACTATGTTTGACCTGGGGACGATTGTATTCAATCGTACATGGCTGTCGCCCTGTTATTGTCACACATGTCACTTTTATCTGACATTAAGTGTTTGGTTACCTCGCAATATTTGTATGGTAGAAAAACATGTGGAAAACTATATTCTATTCGAGTTAATTTCTTTCCTTCATGACAACATAAGGCAAAGAAGAAAACAATTAACATGTAAATAAGTAGAGATTTGTAAGAAGAGATATCTTGCAAAAGATGACATATATTTCCTTACTTAAAAACATTGTCATATAAGACATGCTTTGCTAACATATCTTAACAGTACCTAATGATCCTACAAAATGTTTTTTTCGATGGCATTGAATGCATATTTTTATATTACTGGGAGCAACGAGGTTAAATAAATTATATAGAGTGCTGCACAGATAGGAAAAATTGTCCCCTGTTCATTTGTGCCATTTTACCCACGATTCTTGCCATTTTCTTGGTAACCAGTAGTTTTTTATACTTTATCTCCAGTTATTTACAATTTTACCCACACCTATCCAACGTTGCTATTGTAACCAACTTCAATAGCCTCCTCACAGACCATGAAATGAAATTAATTTAGAAAAAAACAACAAATAAACATATGTTTTAAAGGTATCATCTGTAATTTTTAAGCTTGTAGCGACCAATCAGAATAGCTAAAACTAGAAACCGAGGAAACGAGGGTAAAGAGTGGGATGGTTGCCAAGGATAAGGTAAAAATTTTATGTAAAATGGCGCAAATGAACAGAGGACAAAAATTAACCTGTGTTGAGCACTCTAAACCCATTTAACTTCGTTGATTGGGAGGTATTATTCATCTGTTATCCTTTTATTCTTTTTATCTGTTATTTTTTAAGTGTTACTTTAACTACATTTCTTGTGGAATGATGTTAAACTATATTTAGCTATACCGATTGCTGAATATATACAAGTAAAAGATAAAAAATATACTCTTCATTTTATTTAATGCTGCTCCCTCATGTTATTATAATTTTCCAACAAGGTTTGTTCAATAAGAAGAAATATTTAGAACTGGCCATATATACAACCTTCAAACTGGATTTCATTACCAAACCTTTATCACCAACTGGACCTGAAAATGAAAAAAGAACCCATAAACATCCCAATTTATTTCCAGGTTGGGTTCCATGAAATAACTTTGGATGAAGGTTTGATTATTGCCTTGACTATAAAATTGGAACACCGTTCAATTTAATCACAGTTCAATTAAAACATCTCTTATTCAAGCCAAGAACGATTTTTATTAAACAAATGGCGTGATGATAAAATTTTCTTATCATTAAATCAAGTTTTTTAGACCAACATATAAATAAAAAAAAAAAAAAAACATTAAGTGAAAATGTATGTATGTATGATTTCTTTCCTTTCTGTGTTTAAAGTTGCACACATATTACAAAAATATTATACAATAAGATTATAATATTTGTATATACCTAATATAATCATGATCGATTCCAGTATGTGTAAATAAGTAATCCGCAAAGGAAAACTATTTGCATGTACAAAAAAAGTATTAAATACAAAATCCATAAGATACATTATAAATTACCTGTCAGCACTATTCATAAATCATTTTTAAAAGTATTTTACTTGTTTATTTAGTCAATCAATTGCCAATATGAGCTGGAGATTGCCACAAAGTAATAGGGTATTGATTTGTTTATAATGTGAATTACACTGAATGTGTGCTGTTCGGTGCGTTGAAATTAATGTTATTTTGGCAGATGAAGCATTGAATTCGTATTGGGATAAACTCATTCACTTATATTTTTTCAGTCTTATTTAATTTCAATAACGAAGAAAAGTTTTTATTACATAATCTTGGAATTACCTATTAATTATACTGATTGATATTATAAATTTATTACTTTTGAGCCTGCTTGATTAGAGGTAGGAAATTTCAACCTTGTATATAAGAATGGCCTCAGTATGTTAAATTGTATATCTAGTGAAAAACACTAACAAAGGTATGTTGTTATTAAGCCGTTGTATTTTCTCTCCCTGTATCAAACCTACAATAAGTTCCCTTTACAGAGCATCCTTTTTAGGTCAGTTCTGCATTTGAATGATGAAACACAATATTCAATTACTATTTCATCCTCTCCTTCAAAAGACAACAAACATTTTCGATTATTTTGTTCCCTAAGGATTATAACATTTTTCTCTATGGTCATGATTAACAAGTTTTTAAACTTTTTGTATGGATGGTAGATTAAATATAAATTAAATATAAATTAAATATAAATTTAAATTAAAATATAAATATAAATTAAATATAAATATAAATACACATACAATAATATAAATGATGTAAAACTATACCACATTAAATCTTTGAAACAAAACCCTTACGGTGCTAAAGAAAAAAAAATGTTTGCTTAAGAGTCATTTTTACTTTTGGGTTGTTAAGTTAACCATACGGGTTTTTTGAAAAAGCGGTATTTTACTCCCCTTTTCGGACGCCTTTTTTCAACTGGTTTTATTTAAACTTGGTGACCGATCATTTTAATAGATTTCTCATACCCTAAAATTTGTAAATGTAAAATATTACTCTCAGTAATGAAGTCCCAAAGTAAATTTATTTTCCTTCCTTTTAAGATTTTTGCTACGTATACCATTTACTTTTACTAATATATCAGGTATGAGGGACCTAGATCTATCCTTAATATACAAGAAAAGATATATTTTACGAATAACTATCCAAAACACCGTCCAAAACAGGGGAATGTAGAGGCATGTTTTCAGTGTTTAACGAGGATGAAGATTACCCTTAAGCTAAAAAGCTACTGTTATATAATATTAAAAGTTATGAAATAACATGGGTTGCCATTTGACTTTATATCACAAATAGATAAAATATCTTAGATTATTTAACTAACAAATAACCATTAAATTTATATTCATTATTAAGTTCCAGTTCATTATTAAGTTTCAAGAACCGAAATGTTCGGTCGAGATTCGGGACCTTGATGCCCTCTCCACCGAAGATGAGGTGACCCGTGCGATCCAGGTGGCACTCCCGGAGATACCGGCTGATGGAGTGAGGGTATGGCTGACAAAGCCTAACCGAAGTCAACTCAGGATGGCTGTTGCTGAGATGGGCGAAAAGCACGCCAATAAGCTGCTTAGCCTTCAGCACCTCAGAGTCGGTTGGGTCAGTTGCAGGCTCAAACGGAGGGTGGTAGTTTCGAGATGCTTCCGCTGTCTCGGTTTCGGCCACTCCTCCCGAAACTGTAACGGGCCCGACAGGAGTGCCAACTGCTTCCAGTGTGGAGGCCAGGGCCACAAACGCAAGGAATGTTCCTCGAGCCCATCCTGCTTCCTCTGCAAGGATTCAGGCTCCAGTGCCCTCGGTCACTTACCCGGGTCTGGTCAGTGCGGTGCCTTCAGAGCCGCACTTGAACAGGCAAAAGGCAGCGGCCGGTAATTCGCATCCTCCAGGCCAATCTTCATAGATCCTGGGGAGCTGATAACCTTCTAGATCAGCTCGCCCGAGAACTTGGTGCTGACGCGCTCCTTATCAGCGAACAGTATCGGGACAGAGACCCAAACATTTGGATCTCCGACAGCCTCGGTACTGCTGCATTTTGGGCGCGTAATACACAGGATGTCTTGGTGCGGAGTCACGGGCGCGGCCGAGGATTCGTCTGGGTTCGGTGTAGGGACGTGACTATCTTCAGTTGCTACCTCACACCCAACGAGGCCGTCCAGGACTTTCGCGACAAGATAGATAGCCTAGAGGAGTGCGTTCTCGGCACCACCGGGCATGTCGTCGTTGGTGGCGATTTCAACGCCAGGGCCGTCGAGTGGGGAATGCCCTCTACCAGCTCCCGGGGGAAATACATCCTGGATTTCATCGCCAGGGCCGGTCTTGTCGTCCTCAACCAGGGCGACACACCTACTTTTCGGCGCCCCGGGCAGAGAGGCACGATCCCTGACGTCACCTTTGCGTCTGAGTCGCTCCTTCCGAGGATCTCTGGCTGGAGGGTTGTCGAGGACTACACGGGTAGCGACCACCAATACATCGTGTTTGACCTGCATGATCAGGCAAATCGTCGAGTTTCCGCATCTCGGGAAGGGCCACGCCGGTGGAACACCAACAAACTGGACGTGGTCAAGTTAACCGAAGTCATCTCTCGGGGAGCGCAGGGGAATCCTGGTGAGGCTGGAGCCGAGGCACTAGTAACATCCACGATGGAACTTATCGTCTCGGCCTGCGACCAGTCTATGCCGCGAAGGAAACCCCGACGCGACAAACAACCCGTTTACTGGTGGACTGAAGAGATTGCGGAACTCAGGAGAACATGTTTAAGAACTAGACGAGCCGCCACTAGAGCGAGAATTCCCGCAGACAGAGTTCGTAAGTCGGAGGCCTATAAAGCTGCGAGAAAATCTCTCCGCCAGGCGATCAACAGGAGCAAGGCGAATAGCTGGAGGAGACTTCGTGACGACGTTGATTCCGACCCGTGGGGCCTGGGTTACAAACTTGTAACACAGAAACTCGGCGCCCGCTCTCCACCTTCCATCATGGAGGGCGCCACCATGGGGAGGATCGTCGCTGCGTTGTTTCCTGAACATCCACAGCGACCGCCGGTTGACTTCGGACGGGTAGAGGACGTTCCACTTTTCACTTTCGAGGAGCTGGAAACCTCCGTTCTCTCCCTGAAGAGCAACAAGGCTCCTGGCCCGGATGGGATTCCCAGTGAGGCTTTAAAGAAAGTATTTTTAATCAACGCTGACTTGTTGTTGAGAATGTACAATGCCTGTTTGGTAGAAGGGGTGTTTCCGGCTCCCTGGAAAACAGCCAGGCTTGTACTGATCAGCAAGGGCAAAGGTGATCCCGAGCTGCCGTCGTCCCACAGGCCTCTCTGCATGTTGGACACGGCTGGGAAGCTGTTCGAGAAGCTGATCCGTTCCCGCCTGACTTCTGCCGTGGAAGCTGCCGGGGACTTATGCCCCCGTCAGTACGGCTTCAGAAAGGGACGGTCAACGATCGACGCTGTCACCGAAGTTCAGAGAGCTGTGGAGAGAGCCGAGAGCCACAACCATTTCTCCCGCCGAGTAGTGCTTCTTGTTACGCTTGATGTCAAGAATGCCTTCAACTCGGCGAGGTGGGTCGATATGTTGGATGCGCTTCGCAACACCTTTCGTATTCCTGCATATCTGTTGCGGCTCGTCGAGGATTATCTACGCTCTCGAAGCCTGATTTATGACACGAGGGACGGAACGCGGACGATGGAAGTCACTTCTGGTGCCGCACAAGGTTCAATACTCGGCCCGGATCTCTGGAACGTTGCCTATGACAGCCTCCTGAGGTCCGAGATGCCTGAGGAAACCACTTTGGTTGGGTACGCCGATGACGTCGCAGCTCTCATTGCTGCACGCAACGTTGAGCTGGCCCAACTGAAGTTGAACCGAGTTATGCGGGTGGTCAACAACTGGATGTCCGATCACGGTCTCTCACTTGCTCTCAGTAAGACGGAGATCGTGATTCTTACGAAGAAGAGGATCGACACCGTCGTCCCGTTTCGAGTGGGAAGGGAGGTGGTCACATCAACTCGTGCCGCCAAATACCTCGGGGTTATGGTGGACACCAAGTTAAGCTGGAGGGATCAGATCTTCCGTACAGCGGACAAGGCCGCTAAGGTAGTGACTTACCTTAGTAGGCTGATGGCCAATGTCGGGGGTCCCCGATCCAGCAGAAGACGTCTGTTGATGTCCGCGGTCCAGTCCGTGCTTCTTTACGGGGCAGAGGTGTGGGCAGGCGCTCTAGATAAGGAGTGCTACAGGTTGCGACTCGCCCGGGTTCAATGTCAAGCTGCGCTCCGGGTGTGTTCCGCCTACCGGACAGTGTCCGAGCCTGCCGTCCTGGTGGTCGCCGGAGTCATCCCTGTCAAGCTCTTGGCAGGGGAGAGGAAAGCGATTTATCAGAGACAAGGCGAGATCGGCAAGGACACGGCAAGAACAGAAGAGCGCTCCCGAACCTACCAGCAGTGGCAACACAGCTGGGAGCACGACACCCGAGGACGATGGACTGCGCGACTTATCAAGCAGGTCCAACCATGGGTGGAACGGCGGCATGGGGAGGTGGACTACTACCTGACCCAATTTTTGACAGGTCACGGCTATTTTCGGTCGTACCTGAACCGTATGGGAAAGACCGGTTCACCGGACTGCATTTATTGCCCGGGTGTTCCCGACGATGCGGAACACACATTCTTCCGCTGTCCCCGTTGGGAAGGGCCCCGCCTGGAGGCCACACAAATCTTTGGTGCATTTTCGGTGGACTCGGTCTGCCAAAAGATTTTGGAGGATGAGGGCAACTGGGATTGTTTGTCACAGTTCGTCCGGGGCATCCTCCTGGAAAAGAAAACCGATCTGGACCGTGAAGTGGCCCAGATCCCTTGATCGAGCGGCTGGATAAGGAGCGAGCCCCACGGGCGTAAGCCAAATTTAGGCCTAGCCTGACGTAATGTGACAAACAATTCCAGGTTAGATTCCTAAAGAGTAGAGGAGGTTTTTTAGTGGGTAAACTCGTTTTTAGGGGAGCCCCACACTACAGGCTGGCCACCTGTGTGCGTAATGCATTTTTCCGCCTCTCCCTCAAAAAAAAAAAAAAAAAAAAAAAAATTAAGTTTCATTGTAACTAAGTTGGAAATTAATTTTATGTTTACCTTATTTGAAAAAGTATTGAATGTTATGATTTTAGTATCAATTATTATAGCGATATCATGCAGGTTTTAATTGTTACTTTAACTTAATAAATGTCAATCAATAGTATGTACATCTTAAAACATTGTGTGTTAGTATTTAATTTAATTTACTTGTATTACATTATTTTAAATTCAAAGATATTTTTATAATACAAGATGTGAAGATGCACTACTTATGAATACATTATTATAATATTTGACTGGAGTGATATAGAACATTATCAGTGATAGAACCATAACAAATAAATATACAGATAAAACTAACATAGCAAAAAATTCATAACAGAGGATTTTGAAATATGACAAAAATATTTTACAACTATTTAAACATTTATAATTAAAAACAAAAATTCTTCAATCAATATGTTAACAAAAAAGTCAATATGCAAACAAAAAATTGTAATGTCAGATCTTAAAGTTATTTAGGTTTTCTCTCCCAATTGCAGTTTGTGAAATTGCAATGTCGCAGATGCAGCTTACAGGATGTTGCCCGGTAAACGGATGTATGACTTCTACGTGATCCAGAACGGAAAATTAAAGCTGGATATTGCTTCCACAAAACTAGTTGTTTTCTTGCAAATCATTGAGTTAAAACGGGCTATTTTTGTGACAAATTTGGCAATCTTGTATTTAACTCAAGAGAGTCAATATAAAAAGTTTCTCAATAATTTTATACTTAGGGGAGCTTTCCCAAAGTCTGTTTAAACTTAAATTGAGTTTAAACCTATTTTGAACTAATGTTTAGTATTGAATTAAGCTAAGTTTAAGTTAACGTAGATTCACGTGTTTGGGTAAGTGGCCCTGAACATTTGTAATACTTTACTACCATAATAACAATTTTTTATGTTTTACTCAGTGGAAAAGTTTCTTTAATGTTATGTGATGGATATAATTCTGTAAGTTGAGGATGTATGAATATAGCGACGGAAACAAATTTATTTAAGGATAAAACCTTTCAGCTGTGCGATGTGTTTGAAGACCACATTCCTTAGGTACCTCAAGTGCCTGAACTATGGACACCGTTGCAACGAGTACACTAGAAAGGATTGGTCCATTCTTTGATACAATGTGGGGAGGAAAGTCACGAACACAACACTTGTGACGAACCGGTTTACTACTAAAGTTAACTGAATTTCGATAGTGCAAACGCAGCAATCGACCATGACGCTGACTCAGTTGTGAATACGTTTATATCCTGTCCTTGGAAAAGGCTTAACTAGCCAAAAGAAAATGAAGTCTAAAACTATAAAAAGACGAATAGCGTTATGCTTTCAGACCCAGGAGTTAACAATCCCGGTGATGTATAAAAGTTAGCTCCAACCGAAGGAATGTGACGAACAGTTCTGGGAGAAACAAAGCCTGGAAAAGGTGCGAGTTTAGGGTGTCCTCCTATTTGCGGACAGTCCTATTTGCGGACAGTCCAGTTTGCGGACATGGACATGTCTGGTTTTACGAGGGGGGTAAACAAGGCCCTTGGGGTGGGAGGATTCCAGTTTGGGGACAGGTCTCGGTGCATGATGTAAATTTTTCCCCTTCTGAGATTGTTAAGCCACTTACATATTTTTAATAGGTTATGTTAGGTTAGGTTATGTTAGGTTAGGTTAGGTTAGGACGAATTTTCTTGATAAAGAGAAAGTAAGAAAATTAAAGATTGTGTATACATTTAAGTAACCTTAACACTTACTAGTAACAATTATTAGATTTGTTTAATTTTTTCCCTTTTTGTTCATTTTTTTAATATGCGTCATGTAAACAACGTGAAATAAAAATTATAAAAACACAAACACCTACAGCGTGCGTTTACCACCTGCTTCCTTGCGAGTAAATGGTTTTTATGACAGGATTAAAATATGTGTCCGCAAACTGGACAAATCTAATTAGTGCATTCCACTACATTTTTGGGTTGTCCGCAATCTGGAAGGTTTTGCCCTTGTCCGCAATCTGGACTGTCCGCAAATAAGACACAACCCGAGTTTAGTGAGTTAGATGAGCTCCAAGTCCGTGAAAAGGTTTAACATATCCTTATCGCAAACAAAAAACATAAAAAATATTTTATTGTTTATGTTATTAATAAAAACGAATAATTGCAAAAACATTGGATTAGAAAACTTATTAACAATTTTATTTGTATTGGGCTTCATTAACCAATAATAACACTTGGTGGACTTGAAAAAAAAATCGGTGGTTAGTGGTTAAGATTAAAAACAATATTTAATACCAGGGTTATACGTTTTAAGACAGCGGTCAACTAATACAAAGTTTAAGTTTTTACTGAATTTACATGCATAATTTTAATTTGTATATTTAATTCAAACTTAATAAAGAAAAGAGAATCAATATTATTTTAAATTTTAATTCCAGACAAAACTAAAACTGCAAACTCATGTGTTTGTTGTAACACAGTGTGTGGAGGCTATGAAAGCCCTGGACCTAGCGTTTGGCCGGATATTAAAGCTGTGCATTTTGGTGGTATATACTAAATATTGTTCCATCAAATACAAACGAATATTTCTCTGAGAATGTGAACTGGTGAAATAACTTTTTTCATTAATTATAATATGTTATCAAAAAATCAATTTTCAAATTTTGTGTTTTGGTTTAGAGCTTGTCTTTTCTAACATATGGTTAATGATGAGGGTTTGTTAAGGGGAATTAAAAACATAAGGATAGGATAGGAAAGAAAAAATAAAATGATTTTCTTAAATATATAACAGATAAAACACACACAGTATAAAACACTTAAAATAAAAGATGAAAATTATTAATATTACTTGAATCATTAATTTAAAGCATAAATGATTTTTAAAACTTGTACGTGAGACTTTCGTTGATTGGTTTTTGTAGGTAGTCATATGTTGATTAAATTAGAAGCCAGTAAGTTTTTATAAAATGTGACAAATGTTAGTACCGTTCATTAAATTATTATATTAATATATTTTTCTCTTTTCCGTTACTTTATTTGTAAGTAAAATTATCTAAAGTAGATTAATTAAAAATATTATGGTTTGTATTGTATAAATATTTTTCCAAATATATTGAGAAGGCGATTGAAGACATTCCTTTCAATATGTAATAAAAATAACAAGTCATTAGTGAAACATTCTCTCCATGACGGACCATACACAGCTTAAAAAGGCATACTACAATCATAAAAATATAATGTTTTCGGTATTTATACAATACATTCATAATAAATAAAAAATCCCAATTTATAAAGAGATTGTAAATACCAGTGGCAGCTGTCTCTGTGTTGAGCACTAAACATGTGCAACATACTACAGCACCACTACCGTCCACTGCACGGTACACGAATGTTCGTTTACTGCTCACTGTTTCTTATTTTTAGGTGTTGTTTGAAATAGTTAATTGTTTCTTTATCTTATGCATCAAATAACTATCTAGGCTGTTACATCATGGATTCTATAGTTAAATTTATAGTTAATATATTAATAAATATTTATTAATAAAGTTGTAAAACTCAGCTGGGATCTGTACGTGCTACGAAGGCTAAAACACATGTCTACGGATGAAACTACAAAAGCTTTGCACTGTTTGGGGCTCATGTCCGATATGGGAAAGCGGTGTGGTGTAATTCCTCTATAACAAAACACAAAGAGGGTTCTAGTTTTGCAAAAAAAAGGCAGTTCAAATTCCAGCTGGCCTTGAATTAAGAGAATCATGTTGTACTGTTTTAAACAACTAAATGTGCTACCTGTAGTCAGGCTTTTCATTGCAGAAACTGCCTTACATGCTAAAAGACAAAACCTGCCTAGAAGAACTTACTTACACAGTTAACTAGAAGAGCCAACAACTTAGTACCGATCCACCTTCTCACACTATATGAAAAATAACAGAAATATCTGGGAGCAAAATTCTTCAACATCCTGCCAGAAGAGGTGAAAAATGACCACTGCTAGAAGAATTTAAGAAAAACATCATCAAAATTACTACATCAGCGCCCCTTCTACACAATGGATGAGTTTCAAAACTGGAGGCATTATTTTTAAAACTACAGATATTCCTATCTTTTGTATTAGCTTTACTGTTCTCAATGAATAATGTAAATAAAGAATTAGTGACTATTGTCTATATTCTCCAACCGAGGTGAAGTGGTACCTATACTAGATGGTACAATCGATACAACATATATATTTTTTTTATTTGCAAAAAAATGCTATATGAAAGTCTAAAGCTAACCTTAAGAATCATCTAATGTTACCTGTGCAATGAAGCACTTTTATGTATACCATCGGTTTCAAAAATTACGAAATGTAATTGTTTTGTTTCATTATACTACAAGAATATAAGTTTAATATTAATAAATCAATATACAATATTTATATAAACGAATCAAACTAAAACATATTCACATATTCATTTTGTTATTATAACATTAAGGATTAAAAGAAAACCAAGAAAACGGTGGAACAAAAACAGTGTTGGGGGAATGATTGGTTGGTACCAAATGACGTCAAGATAAATATTGAATCCTTTCACACTCACATCCTGCCTCTCTCACAGCCCCTGTACAATGCTTGCTTTTTGTCAGTCACATAAGTATATACATGTCAATGTTTCGGATATGAACTAATACATGATCTGAAAGGGGGCTTATGAGGATTTTTCAGTTTCTTGTAAATAGCTTAAGTGAAAGGATGTATTAAATATCTTAAAATTATATTGTTTTGACTTACATCTATTGGGACTTTATGTCGAGTTGTTTTTACTGAATCACTTAGGCGAATATAAAAAGGTTATATACCTGCAGTCTGCCGAGTGATTCTGTTGTTCAATCCATCATCTTCACTTCCGCACAAATTTAAAAAATTCAACGCATTCTTGATGGTCATGTCAAAGTTTAGAAAAAAACCAAACACAAAACGAACAAAGACAACTATTGGGACATTGGTTAGAGAACTCAAATAGCAGGCTGGTGTATGCTAGTTTGATTCTATGATAAATATCTTACTTCATTATTTACTTCATTATTATGATTAATTATTTACTTTCATACACAGCACTCATTTCATAACGGTAAATAGTCTTGATTGAAAAATGAGTTTTTTCTAATTTTTTATTAACATATGGGAAAGGCATTGAACTAATAAAAGAATAGTGATAATAATAATATACAGTAGTATGATATTATTTTATATGGCTGCCTGTGTGGTGAAAAAGGGATTAAAATATTACGATGGATGAAGAGTCTTCTTTTCTTAGTACTGTGTACTACAGTAGTATTAAATTTTACTTCTTTTAAGAAGAACTTTAAATACTTACTTACTTTTCTATCTTACCATAACAATAATGCTCACATGCATTGGTATTTTTTACCATAAAAACGTTAAACCTAATGTAATAATAATCTTAGTTGATAAAAAATTTTGTTATAAAAAATGCAGTTTTATGACATATAAATTTACATAGTAATGCGTCGAAAACCTTCCAAGATAACTCACAAAGTAAAACTCTTTCTCACATTTCAGGCTTTGAATTGTAAATGAGTTTTTAAATATAAATTACCATAATTACTCTACCCAATGGACGCATGGGTGAGAGGTTAAATAGTTAAAATGGTTAAAACTAACGTTTAAATACAGTTCATCAATTTTTAAAAGTGATAAGTTACAGACACTAGTTATAATTTTTTTTATTTAACGAAAACAATATTTTAATAACCATAATTGAATATAACTATTTTTAAATAGAGCCAATGTATAAACACACTAATTAATTAAAAAACGTCGTTATCGTATACAACATAGTATTTAAAAGATTTAAAATAAGTGTTTAAGCGCTAGCTTTATCAAAATCATGCAGAAATAATGCCTGTTTTGATAACAGTAACAATAAAAAATTTAAATAAAAAAATGCTCAGAGACCCCGTAATAAGCTCTCCGCTAAATTAGACATTTTAAAAAATATTCTTCATCCACACTTTTTGATTTTTATTATTAAGTACTATGGTAAAAAGTATATACAAATTATGGATGTCCTCTGCCAAACGACTAACGATAAATAAAATAAATTTTGATTCATATTGTTATTCATAAAAAATATTTTGTTACAAATACCGTAGTAGATTATAACTAGTTATACTCAAATAAATGTATTAACCAGTATAAAGTATTTTTTATTGTCTTGAATATTTTGTCGATGTAAGTTATGAAGACATTGAAGAATCCATTCAATTTCAAAAGGAATTTAACTTCCTTGAAATAACATACTGTGAGCTATAAAGTAAGAACGTGCCCTGTGCAGTGGACGCCGCTGCTCGAGGCTATGCAGAAGTTTAGTGCCGACACGAGCGGAGAGACGACTATGATATTAACGATCTCAGTACACATTGGAATGCTAAGTCCCCTCATTCTATTTTATATAACAAAACTTTCATTTTAGAATGAAAATGTAATGTTTTATGCGTGTCTATAGGTTACAGAAAACATAATATGCTTCACTTTGTTGTAATGTACTTGACTAAATGTATATGATTATAATATATTTGGCAAACACTATAGTTAAGACAAATGTATTTAAAAGTAAAACATGAACTTAAAATATGTTTTATCATCCTTCTCTTAAGTTTTGACAAATCTTAAGGAGATTGTCCCGCATGCGATCCACGACGAACCCCAGATAGGATATAAAACGGGAGTGATTTGACAGCACCACACTTGGAACCAATAGACGATGGTTTAGGTAACTTTCCGGTACTTAAAGTTGCTCTACATCCACAACTATTAAATTGGTAAAGGCCTTAGAGCATTCAACCAAGCAGAATTAATTATTGAACTTCAATAAGAATTGTAATGGTTAATCAGTCACGGAAAAACTTTGCTGGTGGTTGGATATGTGGTGACTTAAAAAGTAGTGATTATCAAGAATTGTCTTACGAAAATCTTTAATGGAAAGGTTTAGATGCCTATTATTCTATTTTTAATGTGGCCATTTCTTACCCATTTTAAGGTTTAACCAATCCATGTGTAAACCGTGAGAGAAGTACGTCAAAGAGAATGGAAAAATGAACTTAGGTTATTAGAGCACAAAACTTTGAAAGACTTTCACGTATGCCACCAGAACATGTTATATTTTTGTCAATTTACCAAACACTTATATCCCAATCTCTCTTTTAATGTGGTTTTTTCCTAAACACGATTAAGTTCAATATTATGTATGAACCAAAATATTTGTTTTTTTCAATCGCTGCGTTTGTGATGTGAGGGAGCGGGTAGCGAGTGATGTATGGCTTTTACGTGATCCGGAACTGAAAATTAAAGCTGGATATTGCAGTCATAAAAACTGCTGTACTTGTCTGCGGGTGATCGGTGTAGAATTCTCTCGTTTGTTTGTGGAGCTGAAAGTTTTGTAGTACTGATTGAATGTTTTGTTTAGACTTTTTAATATTTTTTGTTATCTAAATCATGTTAAAAATCAACAGAACCATTTGGAGTACATGGTAAAATACGAGAAAAAGATAGTTGACTAGTTTTTCCTAACTTTGAAGGTAACAATTTACCTTAAAATTTTTATTGTATAAAAAAGGCAATTAGATTATGTTTGGTTTATCTGTTGGAACAACTATCAAACATAACCTTTAACTAAATAAAAAACAAATGAAAAACTGCAATTACTAATGACAACATTGACTCTCAGATGTGGCATGATTTGTAACTGCAGATGGATAAAAATAGTTAATTGATTTAGATTGCGGAGTATATAATGCCGTTCTAGAAAGCGGGAATGAACTGTTCTGCGTACTCTTCACAGGTATGCATTTCTATGCAGCGGTAGAAAAGATTTGTTTTTATTATGATTATAAAAATATTTATCGACAGTCGTAGATGTTGTTCAAAAGAGTCCGCTTGAAATTAATATTAAATTTTCATAAAAAATTAAAGTTTTTAATACCCATTTATTAAATTATATTCTGTTTATTTTTTGATTTTTTTTATTGTTAAGAGGACATCTTGGTCATGGTTAACAGATTATGCTTATTAATGTTGTACAACTTCTTCACATAACGTATTACAAATATATGACATTTTCAAAAACAGTTTGATGATGAAGACAGCCAAATCGATATTTAGACTATGTAAATAAAAATATCATCAATAATGCAATTTGTAAAATAATAATAAATATTAAAAACTAAAATTATTGTTGTTTTTTTTAGAAAATAACTACAATAATTTATTGGCCTGCAATTTCTGACCTTTAGTTTTATTACAATGTGTATTCTATCTTAGCTCTGGGGGGGGGGGGTGATGTTGTTCGCGTCCGTAGCATACCATTAAAGCTACAAGTACTCCCCGGGTGGTGCTAAACGAACAACAACTTTGGCAGCTGAACTATCACGCACGTGATCTCTCAGGTATGCCAGCTGCCAGACAAAATATAAACTTCCCTTTACAGGGCCAATTTAGAAGTTGAGGCTCTGTTTTAAAATATCTGTCATTTTAACGTAGAGGGTCTTAGCAAATCAAAGTGACTGTCTCAGCAAGAAACTGCTAGAAAATGAAATTGATGTCCTTGAACTACAAGAAACACATGTAGAAAGCTTACAGAACATTGTGAGGGGCAACATCCCAGGATATATAAACTTGTGAAGAAACAGGTCACAGGTTCTATTGAATGGTAATGTCCCTTAGGCACTACATAGGCGATGTATCAGTCACCCACAAAAGTTGTGATAACAACATATTTGTTGTTGCTTTTAAGGTATCTGACACTACCATTGTGAATGTCTACAAACCACCGAACATCCAGTAGTCAGAGACAGTTCTCCTAACTTTTGAGCATCCTGTGTTATACGTAGGTGACACAGTCATCATTTCCAGTCTGGATACTCGTATGATAATGACAATGGCACTAGTCTTTCAAGCTGGGCTGGAAAGAACAATCTTTTTGGTATTTGATGCCAAGGACCCACACATCTTTAAATCAGCCCGATGGCGTCATAGGTAGTCTGCATACTGGTGCTTTTGCTCCCATTAACCCTCACAACGGGGTCTTATTGACAGCACGGTGAAGTAAGAAGCTTGGAACAGGCCTGCCAGCTGGTGACCGACTCCAAATTTCCAAAGGGCCAAAAATGTGAGATGAGAAAATCGTCAACTCTTCAAGAATATAAAAACTCAATATTCTTATATATTTAGGATACATCAAAAATTCTGTACAATTTGAAACCAATTACTTCACCACTTTGTATACAAAACTCAAATTTTGCCATCATATGTTTTATTATTTTTCATTCTTTACAATTTTTTATCAAGTTAGATTTGTAATGTTCCGATTCCGAAATAAAAACAACTCTTAGAATTTAATTTTGGTTTCTTGTGATTATGTATTAACCTTCAGGTATGTTTTGTTAATATATATTTTTTTCTAGAAGTAATATGAGAAATGTAGAGTAAAATAAACCTATATCATATCAAAGAGGAACTGTATTATGAATTCTTAGACTGTAAGGAACAAAAATAAAGGAATAGTTGGATATTGCCATTTATATTGCAGACACAAAACAACCCACTTACGGCAAATATTAAACTACATTCGGCACTGAGCTATCTTATTATGTTCTTGTCATGCAATATTACAAGAGTTATTAATATCATGATAGAAATATTACTAGGAATATGATATTTACATGAAACATTCATATACTATGTAATTATAAAAGCTGTCAAGCAATTTCTTTTATCTTGCAATGATGTTGAAAATTTATTTTCCATAATAGAATAAACATTCCATAAAAATTTTAAAAAGTAGACCACTTTAAAAATATGTCCGTTTTAGTCGCGTTTATAGTTTTCCCCTACGTTATATTATCATATGCAATATAATTTCGGCTGACCACGCATCAGCCAAAATCCCTAGGGCGCAGAAAATAACATTATGTGCAAGTCCCAAACAGGTAGTATAACCTCGGGACAATACCTGTTATTGTTTCTTCTAAAGTACAAGTACATTATTACTAGACCATTAGAAATATTACTATGTTCATATACAAGTTGTACATATATAATGTATATCGTAATTCAAATATTGATTAAAAGTTGGTTTAGTTGTAATAACTTGAAATGTAATTATTGTGTTTATACTGTTGTGTTATTATTTTAATGTATGTTTATGTTATTTGAAGAAACAATAAACTTTTCATTCATTCATTCATTCATTCATTCAATTTTTGGCTCTCTTTCAAATAAAAAAATGCCATGTTACATTTTAAAATACTGGCATAAATTAATTGGTTTTGCAGTAATAAATAGTTTTCCTCCTTGCATTAGATACAATATTTTGTTTTTGTTGTAACTTGCCTCTTTGTTATAAATAAAATAGTTGAATATTTAATAAATTATACAATATAAAATTGTTATAATAAGTTGAAAAATATTAACTTGGTCAGATTATTCAACACATTTTAACAATAAAATAACATTTTGCGATCTTTACCAAGTTTTGTGACCAGGTCCAACTACACCTAAACCTATGTCTACATTTATTTAACCTATCTACATCTATAAAAATAATAATTTTTTCTATTTTCTGAAATAGAATAAACATTTATTTAAGTCAAAATCCAATAGATATGATAATTAGGATTCATATTAGTTTTCGTGTTAAACCATACTAAACGTGTTTTGGGAAATTTGATCAGTTGATTCAATAAACACTTTATTTTAATTAATTTATTTAAATTAGAATTTAAATAGAATTAAGTATTAAGATTTATTAATTTTATAATTATTTACATTTATAAGTTTATAATTATAAGGTTATTAAATGTATAAAAAAAAACACTTTTAATTGTTGGAACTTTTATCTCTTTTACCTAGGAGTTTTTATCCTTTGAAATTGTTATTTGTGAACATTTTTTCTCTCTGAACCCTTATTTGTAATTCGATTTACATCCCCTTTTCATACGGCGAGCTTTGAAAAGGTTTGTACATTGTGTACTAAAATGTTCATGCCAAATATTTTATGTATCTGTATTTATTTTTGTACGAATACCTCTAAGGAATGGCTTATATTCTCTCAATATATTAACTTTCTTATAACATTTGACCATGTACGTTATGTACGTATAACAATACTGAAGTATTACTGAAATAGCAAATTCTAATTTTTCCTTTTAATAGGCCTATACTCATTATACATTTAAATATCTACAGTATCCACATTCATAATTATTTTTATATATTTAATATTATATTAAATTATTGCATTATTAAGAAACGTGAACAACAGTATAATGACTGTTGAATATAATTTGAATATACAGGGTGTTTCAGAACTCCCTACCAATATTTTAGGGCATTGTTCCTGGGTTAAAAACATACCTAAATATCATATTTAAATTGTCCGGAAGTCTTAAGTTACTCACACAGCCGCCATTTTGTTTTTTACACATAATAATTTTTATTTCCGTAACGGATGGTTGTATTCGGATCATATTTGGTATAAACCTTTATCATACCAATGTACATTTCCAAGAAAAAAATTAATTTTTTCCATTGTATATTTTCAAAATGGCGGACATTTTAAATTTTCAAACTCAAATATCTCAAAATCGGTAAATTTTATAAAAATTTTACAAGACACAAAAAAGTTGCCAAATTAAATTACCTAACCAATGGTGCCAAGTTTGTAAGGATCGGATAACAAATAACGGAGTTATTGCGATTTTTCTTCATAAAAACATTGATTTTGCTGTTAAAATGGCCTTATTTGCATTAAATTCAATGCAAAATCCATGTTTTTATGAAGAAAAATCACAATAACTCCGTTATTTGTTGTTCGATCCTTATAAACTTGGCACCATTGGTTAGGTAATTTAATTTGGCAACTTTTTTGTGTCTTGTAAAATTTTTATAAAATTTACCGATTTTGAGATATTTGAGTTTGAAAATTTAAAATGGCCGCCATTTTGAAAATATACAATGAAAAAAATTAATTTTTTTCTTGGAAATGTACATTGGTATGATACAGATTTATACCAAATATGATCTGAATACAACCATCCGTTGCGGAAATAAAAATTATTATGTGTAAAAAACAAAATGGCGGCTGTGTGAGTAACTTAAGACTTCCGGACAATTTAAATATGATATTTAGGTATGTTTTTAACCCAGGAACAATGCCCTAAAATATTGGTAGGGAGTTCTGAAACACCCTGTATACGTTACAAACAATATTAAAATATGATTGACAAAAGCGCAGTTTAGCACTATTGTATCATATAAGACTAAATATATAAAGCAGTTATTTAAGATAAATCTTTTTTCTCCACACGCACATAATTATTATAGACAATTTTAAGTTATTTTCATTTTATTTACTTGGGCATTCCAATTTACAGTATTTAAAGCCAGTCTTAAAAATATAATAGACACTTTGAATTATTGTAAAATTATGTAAAATTAATTATTCAATTCGTTATTGTGTTTTATTTGTATTTTTTCAGCTAAGTTAACTTAGTCATACATGGAACGTAGTGAAAATATAAAACAGTAAATTTAACATTTTAGCGAATTTCCCTATAGGGAATACGCTATTACGGTAGTAGTCACGGTAAGACCTAAGCCCGGGACCATGATACTTTTTCGTTTTGAGGTCCCTAGAAGCCAAAAACACCGTTCGTTCAAATTGATATATATGTATAAATATATATATATATATATATATATATATATATATATATATATATATATATATATATATATATATATATATATATATATATATATATGTGTCCGTGAACACGATAACTTTTGAACGGAACCTCCGATTTTGATGAAATTTGGTACAGGGGTGTAAGCCAGCATCTACTAGGTTGAGTTCGCGAACCAGAATGATCGGACCATTGGAACGGGGTTTTATGGGGTTTCAAAAGGGTTAAAAATGGGTTTTTGGCATTTTTCGACCTTAATTTTTAAAATTCAATAATTTTAACTGAAACCATTTAAAAGAGCTTAAAAAAACAAACAATTTGGTATTTTGAATTTTTATCTTAGCATAACTGGTTACGGGGAAAATCAAAAAATGTGTTTTCCATGTCATTCTTATGGGAAATCAAAAAAAGCGTATATCTTGCTTATTTATTGACATAACTTAATCAAATTTGGTATGTACATTATCTAGACTAGTGGCAAATTGCCGGTTCTGGCTCATGACGTCATCACGATGACGTCAGCACTGATGACGTCATCAATGACGTCACTAATGACGTCACTAATGATGTCATATGACGTCACATGACGTCACACCTATGACGTCATGGTGACGTCATTACCGCTGACGTCATCATGATGACGTCACTGACGTTAATTAGGTCAAGGTCACGCAAGAGTACAAAAAAATTTTTTTTGCACTTTTGCGATTCCTCAAAATACGGCGAGAAATTGAAATTTCTTGAGGAATCACAAAAGTGCAAAAATAATTTTTTTATTCCCTAGCGATCAGACTCTAGACCTAATATAACCGCCAGAGGTTATTGACCTCAACCCAGAACCGGCAAATAAAAAAAAATTATTTTCTATATTTCACTTACCCACCGAGACTGAGAGCCGAAGAATAATTTCTTCAAACACCCGACAGTGCGACAAACGACACGCGATCCGAACAGCACTGCGTCCGAAGACGTACTGACTTGGACGCAGGCGGTTCCCCAGGTACCCGGCCCAGTGGTGGGGATAAGGAGGTGGTGGGGTAAAGTGGTCAGAAGGAAGAAAAATTAAAATTTTTGCAACAACTCATCCGAGTCTGTCCTTTACCGTAACTGGGATTGGAAATATTTCCTGAGAAATATTTATTTTTTATTCTTTCTCAGGTGATGTTGGAACTTGGTCGGGAATTGGAGTCACCAACGTAACCTTACTGGCAAAAGTTAGCTCGTCTAAAAGTTTCTGAAACATTTTATCATCCATAGTGATATTTGTGTCCCTTGAGTAAAATTTTGGATTATTTTTGAAGCAACGTTTCATTTTTGTTAAAGTTGAAGTCTTGGACACCTTAACAGAATTATTTTGCTTGGCCAGCAAAAATTTTACTCTTAATAATTTTTCTCGCAAAGTTTCAGCCATAGGTGTGTCTCACAGTAAGGTTTGGATAAAACTGAAACACTTAGTCCAGTGTTGTACCTTAGCTGGAAGTAGTGGGGGAACAGGGCTATAGTGGGGGAATGAGTAGTGGAGGGGGTAATGCGGACTGTTGTTGACAAGTGTAGAAACAGTTTGCTGGGAACTGTCCAAGGAGTAACACGTACTGTGCAGAAAAATTAACCGAGAGACTTGTGTAAAATTTAACTCCAAGGAATAATTAATGTAAGACTAAAAGAGGTAGAGCCAAATGAAAAATAATTTTGTAGGAGACGGGTATGGATCAGTTTTGTAGTAAAGTTCAAAATCCACTTGTGTGGAATAAAATTAAATTGTGAGCGAAAAATATTTAGCCACACCTGCAAAATACAAGTGTAGGAAAATATTAGGAGACCTGTATAGCTAAATAAAAATTAATTTTGTATCAAACAGTCTTCCAACATTTCAGTTTGTAAGTCTTAACAAGTAAGGAATAAAATATTAAATAATGAGTGGAAAATAATTTGTTAAGTAAACGTAATTGTAGCAGTGTAACAAAAATTAATTTTGTGCAAAACAGGCTAGGTTCTGTTTTGCTAAGTTTAATAAGAAGGAAAAATAAAAATTTACTCACAGAAAAGTCCCGCGGCGGCGAGGGGTGGCGTGTTTGTTGGCTTGCAATAAACTGACTTACCTTCTGTTAAGCTACAGTTGGCAAGCCGGCCGAGAAACCAGTCTGTTATATAAGCATTACGTAACCGTCTCTGCCGGCTGTGCTGAATCCGGCAAGCTAAAATATTATTCTATAGTACACCTGACTTGGACTGAAAATATTCTAAGTCCCAAGACCCCTCCCCCTCCCCCCCCCCTTGGCTCCGGACGAGAAGTGAGCCCCCCCCCCGGGGGAGGAGGAGGAGGTGGCATAGCCCGAGGCGTTGCCATACCTTGACACGTGTTGTATAATGAGATCCAGTTAGTAATGTATTCAGGTGTGGCTCTTGGAGATTGTCCAATGCCACAAACAAGTACGTGTCGAGGTCTGGCTGTTTACGTAACCAGGTCCGGTTCCCCCACTCCTGACCGGCTCAGCTTCGGTTCTCTGAGGCTTTGCTTCCTCGCAGTTGGTTTCAAACACTTCAGCTGAGTGGTTGAAGCTCTGCCCTACAGGATTCGCAATGTAATGTTGGCGCCGCATTATATTGGGAATTCTCTTAGTCTAAGGCATGGCATGTGTAGTGTTAAGAAAATTTCTTAACACTACATATTTAATAAATATGTTTAAAAAATATTTAATATTTTATTTTATGTTTGCTGCTTCTGCTAGGTCTTGGTGTTGGATTTATTTAGTCTAAGTGTTGTGTGTTGAAAAATATTTCTTTGTACTAATCTTCACAGGTTGTCCCCAAGTAGAAATTTTTCAAAATTCGTATTTTGGAGGTACTCCTCTGTAAATTGGCAGTTTAAGTGTTAGGCTTTTGAGACTTAACAGTCTCTGTAAAATAAAAATTTTTCGAGGTTCAGAACCTCAAGAATTATTTGTTACCAACAATAGCATGGCACCTAACGAGCCTGGGGGTAGGCCCCTGGGGATCCACCGTTAGGCCATCGGCCAGCGGCGCTGCTGGACCTCATCACTCGTCACTGGCAACATACGGGTGGTTGGCATCCTTCAGCACGAGGTGCCGGAGCTATTTGTGGCCGGTCGGTTAGGCGCAATTGAACCAGCAGGCTTGGTCATGATAGCTCCTCGGTCATGGTTAGCATGGCCTCTTCAAAATTATTGTAGCATGTTTCCCTTAAGGAAACTCAAAATTAAATAAATAAGTTTTTATTAAAATCACCTCCCCCTAAATGTTGAGATCCCCCCGATGCCTTTGACCGCCGGCGGTCTTAGGCATCGGGGGGATTTCTTTTTTAACTTTTGGTTGACCTTGACCCATATTCATGTGTGAACAAAATAATATTTTGTTCCACATGATATGTAGGTCAGCCATGACTTAGGCGGATTTTTGCCTGAGTTCTGAGAACTCCTCAGGACTTAGAGCGAGATGCGACTAAGTGTTGGCTGTCCAAACTGTGGTGGAACAAAATATTATTCGATGTTGACACATGAGTAAGGGTAGCAAGTATCCAAGAGTTAAAGTCCTAGAGGTAGGTGACCCCCCCCCCCCCCGAGCCCCGGACGGCAAGTGACCCCCCCCCCGAAATTTTTTTTGTTGGATTTTGACCTTGACCAAAAATTTTTTGCTCCGGACGAAAACTGCGCCCCCCCCCCGAAAATTAATTTTTTGCTCCGGACGAAAACTCCCCCCCCCCGAATTTTTTTTTTTTTTTGGATTTTGACCTTGACCAAAAATTTTTTGCTCCGGACGAAAACTGCGCCCCCCCCCGAAATTTTTTTTTTGGATTTTGACCTTGACCAAAAATTTTTTGCTCCGGACGAAAACTGCCCCCCCCCCCCGGGGAGGTGGAGCTGCCAAGCCAGTAGTGTGAAATTGTTACTTCTACAACAAGTTAAAAATAGTAGTGGCATACTGTTCCCCCACCAGTCTACCACTGAGGTACCTCTGAAGCAAGTTTGACTCAACTCATTCTCTATCGAGCCGCCAATGGGTTGACATGGATGTTCCACTGTTTTAGATGTAGCATAAGTATTAAGGTAATATTTTGCACAGTGGTGTCATGTATGTATTTTAGTAATGGTTAGATTAGAAAAAAAATTGTTTCAGTTTGTTTGTCTCTGACAAGTTTTAAAACTGTGAAATTTTAAGGATGGAAAAAGTATTTGTAATTATTTAAAAAATATAGGTAGCACCGTTTTAGTGCTACCTTAAATATAAATTTTAAAGATCTGAATTTTAAAAATTTTTATGCTGGTATTAATTCTATATTGTTTTTGAGCTAAATTGAATATGCAGGTAACACTTTAGTATTTTTCCGTGGAAATAGTCTTAATTCTGTACATTTTTTAAGTGTTGTCATGTGGTAAGTGTGTCTAAAAGAATCTGATGAAACAAATATATTTAAAAGTATTAAACTGTGAAATTTTAAGGATGGAAAAAAAATATTTGTAATTATTTCAAAATATAGGTAGCACCGTTTTAGTGCTACCTTAAATATAAATTGTAAAGATCTGAATTTTGAAATTTTTTAGGAACTTGTTTGTAAATAATTTTTTGTTTCGCATTTTAGAAAAATCCAAAAAAGTAATAAACTGTAAAAAATAAGAGAAAAAAAAATATGAGCGGGAGATAGGGCAGCAGATGCTCTATCCCCAGCTCAAAATAATAATTTCCGATGGAATTGACCCACTTTTGTGAATTGATTGTGGTGGGGGAGAGCATTAGTGGTGGGAGAAACGTTATGTATACGGGTAGTCAAGCCCCAGTCTTATTTGGTAAGAAAGAGGGAACGCTGGATCGGAGGTGATGGTAAGATTGACTCAATAGCAAATATTTTAACACCGCAATATGTTAACAGGTTGTCAATGGTTAGGAAATATTTTATATTTTTTATACTAGCTAGTTTGTTTAAGATTAAAATTTTGAATATATTTTGTTTTGGTCAAATGTTTTTGCCAGACTTCCTACACGTTAAGACTCATATAAAATACAGGATTAAGCTGATCTATCGGGAAATACTATGTAGCCACCTCACATTGGTTGTCTGAATCACATAGTATTGGTGATTTATACAACATAAAAATTTTTTCAATATGTTATATATCACCAATTCTTATTCGAGTCATATGACCAATGTTAGGTAGCACATCAGTATTTCCCCGCGAGATCAGACTTAATTCTGTACATTTTTTGAGTTTTGGCGTGTGGTAAGTGTGCCAAAAGCATTTGCTCAAACAAATATATTTAAGTTTTAATTTTGAACAAATTGGACGGTAAAAAATAAAAATATTTAACTTTTGCACGTGTTAATATATTATTGAAAGTATTTGTTAGAAAGTCGATCTTACTACCATCTCTTATCCAGTGTTCCCTCTTTTTTACCAGATTTAAGGTGGCCTTGACCTATATATTTGTCTTAAATAGCAAATTTTAAATAAATATATTACATTTTGTTCTGCGCATGTGCAGATTCGTTCTGCGCATGCGCAGAACGGGTCTTTCCCAAAGATCACCCCCCACCACCCGCTATAAAAGGAGGTCGGTCAAGCGTGTCTCTCATTCTTTGGTGAACTTTTGTGAAGTTAACATCTAAAGACACTCATGGTAAAAAGTGTTAAAAATGCTTCTTTGCCATATTTGTGGGGAATTTTTCCCAGATGAACTTATTTTGCAAATCCATATGGAATTGCATGAAGAAGAGGGGAATGTGCAAGTAAGTGAACACGATTTGGACTCGCTTGACCAATTTTTAGCCGAACACCATCGAAGGCTGGACTACTGGGAGAGCGAGCTTCAAATGATGCAAAGGAGACGACCCAGTGTCATACAGTTTGGAGGCGCTGGAACATCAGGAGCTGGAAGAACTACGGCACGGGAGGACCTGGAATTGAACTCGGACCTGGAATTAGACTCGGACACCGAAGGAAATGGAACAACTCAGCTACGAACTACAGCTCTGCCTGGACAGAAGGTAGTTCACTTTAAAATAAATAATTTGCAACTGGAATTGGACAATTTCTTAGCACAGGCAAAATTACTAATTGAACAAACACTACAACAAGAATTGATCAGACTAAATTTTATTAAATTTGGATTAGTTTTGGATGCCACTTTTACAAACACTGATGGTGAAACCAGTTTAAGAGGGTTTATAACTAAAAACCGTACCCTAATGTTCACCTCAGATATAAAAAATATAATTGATGAATGTTTAGAGGAGTTAATAATAAAATTGCAAGAACACCAAGGCCGAGGGTCGGGATGGAGGTTGGTGTCAATAGAAGGTTTAGATCTGAGAGTTCAAAAACACGGATACGGTATGAGAGGAAGCAGTTACATCCCTCTACCAAAAGCCATTGAGAAAACTAAAGCATGTATAAATGTACAGAATGTAGATAATGAATGTTTTAAGTATGCTATGTTATGTAAATATATTTTGCCTACACAGAATCCTTGGAGAGTAAGTGGACACTATGTAAATATAAATAATAGATATAATTTTCAAGGAATGTCATACCCTGTAAATATTAAAGATGTTTGTAAATTTGAAAAGAAGAATCCCGGTGTTAGTGTAAATATTTTTGGTTTGGATGATTCTAACACGGTGTATCCAATTAAGGTTGTAAAAACAGAATTAAGGAATCACACTGATTTATTGTTAATTACGAAAGGGGAAATCTCCCACTATGTATATATAAAAGACTTTGAAAGACTTGTAGTTGCACAACTAACAAAAAACGAGCATAAAATTACAGTTTGTAAGCGTTGCTTCTGTTTTGTAAATAGTGATTTAAGAAGAGGTGGTGCTCAATGGCTACTTGAACATCAAAGGCTTTGCAACAAAAATTATGAGGTAAAAGTTAGTTTACCTTCTGCCAATCGTTCAGTGGTAAAATTTGAAAAAATTGCTCACCAGTACAGAGTTCCATTTGTGGTGTATGCTGATTTTGAATCGATACTCATACCGGAAGATGTGGCAGAAGGAGAAATCAATAGGAGGACAAAATATCAAGAGCATAAAGCCAATAGTTTTTGTTTAATTGTAAAATCTACCTTGACTGAGGAACATTTACAAGATTATGGACTTTCATCAACACCTGTATTATACCGAGGTGAAAACGCACCAAAGATTTTTCTTGACAAATTATATGAGATTGCTTTGAAAGTGCAAGCTATGTTTGACAATATTGTACCGATGACACCATTGGATTACGAAGAGGAGGAACAACATGACTTGGCAAGAATCTGTTATTTGTGCAAGAACCAGTTTACAGATGACAACCATAAAGTTAAAGACCACGATCATTTGACTGGGCAGTACAGAGGTGCAGCGTGTAATAGATGCAATGTAAATTACAAGTTACCAAAATTTATTCCAGTGGTCTTACACAACCTTAGCGGGTACGATTCACATTTCATCATACCTGAATTAGGTAGAGATGATGGGAAAATAGAGGTATTGGCAGAAACGACAGAAAAATTTATTAGTTTTTAAAAAACTGTAGATAAAAAAATTAAACTACGATTTGTTGATTCATTTAGATTTATGCCTTCTAGTCTAAGTAAACTGACTGATAACCTAAGGAGACACGATCTAAGGGAAACAAGTAAAATTGTTCCGCAGGACAAGATGAATTTGGCTCTGCGGAAAGGGGTGTTCCCCTATGACTACATCGACAGCCCGGAACGTTACGAAGAAAGAAGACTACCGCCGAGGGAAGCATTTACCAGTAAATTGACTGGATGTGAAATCACTAATGAAGACTACGAACATGCCTGCAATGTGTGGAATGAATTAGGCATGCAAAATCTTGGTGAATATTCTGATTTTTACATGAAACTGGATGTGACACTTCTCTGCGACATAATGGAAGAATTTCGCAACACTTGCTTCGACGCCTATGGACTGGACCCCCTTCATTCGTTTACTTCTCCCGGGTTAGCATGGCAGGCCATGTTAAAATCCACCGAGTGCAAGTTGGAGCTATTAACCGACATCGATATGGTTTTGATGATTGAATCAGGTGTACGCGGTGGATTAACTCAGGCCGTTACAAGACATGTCAAAGCTAATAATAAATTTCTACCAAATTATGATGAAACTAAAGATTCGATTTTTCTTGGCTATTTTGATGCGAATAATTTGTACGGTTGGGCCATGTCTAAACCGCTACCTCATGGAGACTTCAAATGGATAAACCCAGATTCAATTGGAAATATTATGGATATTCCCAAAGAAGGTGACACTGGATATATTTTAGATTGCGATTTTCAATACCCGCAAACACTCCACGATCATCATTATGACTTGCCGCTGTTGGCAAAAACTGAAGTATCACCAACAGGTAAATGGCCCAAACTTATGATGACATTAAACAACAAAAATCGTTATGTGGCGCACTACTGGGTTGTACAACAAGCGTTGGAGTTAGGACTGAAAATAACAAAAATTCACCGAGTATTACAATTCTCTCAATCATGCTGGCTAAAATCTTACATCGATGGAAACACCGCAAGAAGAGCTAGAGCAACATCGGCATTTCAAAAAGACTTTTTTAAATTGATGAACAATGCTATATTTGGAAAAACATTGGAAAACAAAAGGAAACACAAGATTGTAAAATTAGTTTCAGACCCTGCAAAATTGGAAAAACTAGTGCAGAAACCAAACTTCGGATCGACAATGATAATAAATGAAAACCTCGTAGCCGTCAGCATGAAGAAAACCAAAATTGTTATGGATCGACCGTTGTATGCAGGAATGTGCATATTGGATATTTCAAAAACCCATATGTACGATTTCCATTATAACAAGATGGTTGACTACTATGGCCGTGACAACATAGGAATAGCATACATGGACACTGATGCATTTGTGTATTGGATAAAAACTTTAGACATGTATGAAGATCTTCGGACGTTCATACACAAAAATGATTTTGATTTTTCCGACTACCCAAGAAATCATCCGAACTTTAATGAAAATAATAAGAAAGTTTTAGGCAAATTTAAAGATGAATGCAATGGAGCAAGCATGGAAGAAATAGTTGCACTAATGTCCAAATTATATTCTTTTAAAGTATATAAAGAACACCAAGAAGAAACATCAACCACCAAAAAAGCAAAAGGTGTGAAGACAAGTTACCTGAAGAAAAATGTAAACTTTGAACACTACAAAAACTGTTTATTTCAAGACAAAACGTTGACTGCGAAATTTAACACCATTAGAAGCGAGAAACATGAAGTTTTCAGTGTGACTGAAGTGAAAAAGGCCCTCTCGAACCAAGATGACAAACGTCACATTATGGATAATAAAATTAACACTCTTCCTTTTGGCCACTACTCTCTCAACCCTATCGACAACTAACCTATTCTTCGTCCCTCTTCGTCCTTCTTCGACCTAAATTCCTTTTCCTTCCGTAAAAAAATGGGGAACATGGCAAGTCCAACGCCGTGTTCCCCATTTTTTTACATCAATTTAAATGACCTTGACCCAGTTAAATATGGGTATAATGTAATAAAAAATTTATTTTATTTCATCCATGAATGAGGAAGGATAAAATTATGGATTTGAAACAAAAAATTGTTCATGAACTTCATAAACCGGCTAGGAGAAAATTTCCCCGAAGAAATACTGTTATAAAAGGAATGAATGATCTATATCAAGCTGATTTAATCGAAATGATTCCTTATAGTAAACAAAATAAAGGATTTAAATATATATTGACTATTATCAATTGTTTTACAAAAATGGCAGATGCTTTACCGCTAAAAGATAAAACCGGCAAGAGTGTAACAAAAGCCATGGAAACTGCGATACAGAGAGACAAAAATACCATAAAACATTTACAAACCGATGATGGTAAAGAATATTTCAATAAAGAATTTTCAAATTTAATGAAGAAACACAATATAAACCATTATTCCACTAATTCAGAGGTAAAAGCATCAATCATAGAAAGATTCAATCGAACTTTAAAAGGTGCGATGTACAAGATGTTTTCAAACAGAGGATCGCACGTATGGATTGATATGTTACCAAAACTAATAAAAGATTACAATAACAAGTTCCATAGAACAATTGGTATGAAACCGAACCAAGTGACTAGCAAAAATGAAAAACTAGTATTAAAACATATAAAAATGAATACTAAACCAAAAGTTGAAAAACTAAAGCCTAAAGTGTTTAATGTGGGTGATAAAGTGCGAATAAGCAAATACAAAGGTGTATTCAGTAAAAGATATCTGCCTAATTGGACAAATGAGGTTTTTACCGTATTTAAGGTACAACCTACAGTACCGGAAACTTACATTTTAAAAGATAATAAAGGACAATTGCTCGAAGGAGGGTTTTATGGACATGAAATGTTAAAATCCACAGTAGGTGATGTATATCTCGTTGAAAAGGTGTTACAACGGAAAAAAGATAAAGTTAAAGTGCGATGGTTAGGATTTAATAAGAGTGAAGATTCTTGGATACCTAAAAAGGATCTTATATAATGATGGAGCATCATTTTAGGTTGAACCTTTACAAAGGATGGAGATAATACCGCAAAAGGATAGTTTTCCTATTAATAATATTGATGAGCTCACGGTGGACAATTCGGAATTAAACAGCGGCAAACATGGTGTTTTGTTACCAAACACGGTGCGTTGTCTTGTAACCGGTCCATCCAATTGTGGTAAAACAAATGTAGTATTCAATTTGATTACAAACCCAAAAGGATTGCGTTTCAATAACTTGTATGTCTTTTCCAAATCATTACAACAACCCAAATACCAATTATTAGAAAAAATATTTAATAATGTGCCAGAAGTGAAATATTACAAGTTTGATGCAAGTGAAAGCGTAATGCAACCGCATGAAGCTAAACCATTTTCAGTTTTTATATTTGATGACGTATCCTGTGAAAACCAAAACACTATCAGGAGCTATTTTGCTATGGGGCGACATAACAATATAGATAGCATTTACATAGGTCAGACTTATAGTAAAATACCAAAACAACTGATAAGAGACAACGCAAATGTGTTAATTGTATTCAAACAGGATGAAACTAACTTAAAACACATATATTACGATCATGTCAATGCGGATATGTCATATGAACAGTTTAAAGACATATGTGGTAAGGCTTGGGCTGAAAATTATGGATTTTTGACAATTATGAAGGAACAACCACTAAATAACGGCCGATACAGGATAGGTTTCGATAAATTTATATTAATTCACTAACCATTATATCACGCAATCATTCTTGTACAGCACGTCTTGCTACAAACATGGTTAACCAAGAAAAGTTAGTAAAGGAAATTAAATCACTTAGTGATTCTATTCGGGCTAAAAACAGAGCGTTAAAGTTAGGTATCAGCGAAAGGGAGAAATTTCTCGAATCTACTTTTAAACCTATTACAGAGCCTTTGAAACAATTGAACAAAAAATTGACTAAACCTTCTTTTCAAGGTGATATTATTGCTCCGATAACACAATATGAAAGGGAAAGTGTAATATCAGAAGATATTAGCGATGAGGACCCGGAAGCCTCCATATTTAGTGATACAACGGCAGAAAGAGAAGATGTATATGCTGGTAGTGAAGAAGAAGTGGTATCTATAGCGAGTGAAGAAGAAAAAACAGAAGGAGAACCATCAAACATAAGCTTATTGGGTGAAAATATTCATACAAAAGGACCTTTAGGAAGAAAATACTTGTTAAAACTGTTAATTGGAACTGATTCTACTAAAAAATACCAAAGTTATGGAGCAAGAATGTCTAAAGAAGGTGTAATGATTGGTAATAGCAAATTAGATGTCGATGAACATGATAATATCCACGTAGGTGATCAAATATATAAGGGAACAAGGGGACTGTTTGAGTTATTATTTGAAAATAAACCTTTAAAAGCATTGGTAAAAAATGATGATTTGGAAGTGTATAGCAAAATTTTGGAACAAACTAATGCATATAAAAGAAATTATTTACCTGAAGCACCCATATATAGAAATAAATCTGTAAAATATAAAGATTTTGTTTCCAAATTAATACCAATTATAAGAAGAAAACCTGTAAAAAGAAGATTAGTAGCATCCACTTTAGATTTAAGTTCCCCAGAACCGAGAAAAAGAAGCAAATCAGTCACCGGTAAAGGATTGATGAAGAAACTATACAATACAAACGTAATTTATTACAATAATATCAATAAATTGGTGGATAGAATGAAACTAATACATGAAGCCAAAGAAGCGGGTCATACTGGATTGGAAAACGAATGGGTGGCTTTAGTGGATGAACTTAGAAACCGCGGGGTAATCTCATAAAAATGCGTTACTCCCTAAAATGATATTCAGTTGCATCATGAGTGTCGACAAGTTCGGACGTTATTCCTCGGATGGATTACATTACGCAAATAGTTTAAAAAGAAATGCTGGTTTACCACAGACACCTGAGGGAGATTATGATATTAGCAATAAAAGGTTAAAAAACATAAAAGATCCCACGGATGAAAACGATGCAATAAATTTAAAAATATTAAAGGAAAAGATATCACCAACATTAAGACTACACAATAACACATATGACGCAGAAAATCATAGAATTATCAACGTTGGTAAACCAAATCAAAACGGTGATGCAATAAACAGAGGTTATTTGACATCTGAATTAAAAAATACGTTAAGATTCAATGGAAAAACGTATAGTGCTAACAATAAACGTATATCCAACGTAGATGACCCTAAAGATGAAAAAGACAGCGTAAATAGACGCTATTTACATTCCATAATACCTGAAAAGACAAAAGATGGTTTTTCTTTTTATAAATTTGTTATTAACGATATAGGTTATCCGAAAAATGAAAATGATGCTGTAAATCTCAAATATATAAAAGATCATTGTATTACACGTGATGTAGGAGTTATTGATTGTCTCGGTAATTGTTTAGCAAATGTAAAAGATGGTTCAGCGCCATCAGATGGTGCAACAGTGGGTCAAATGAAGGAAACTTTAAAGCAAGAAACATCTGGATTTGTAAAACAGGATCAAGTAGTATCACGGTTGGGTGATGTGTTTGTACAAGGAAATGAAAATTTTATTTTACTTGAACAAAAAAATAATGTTTGGGATTGTAAAGACATGAAATTATCAAATGCGCAATTAGCTACAGATGCTCATGATGTTCCGATTTTATCACAAGTTTTACATACTAATCCAAACAATTATCATAGAAGTTGGTTGGGTACAAATAGAAGGATAATTAACATATTTCCAGGTATCGATGATAACGATTGTGTTGTAGTACAACAATCTTTAATATTAGACAAACCAAGAGGTAGTACTTTCAATGCGAAAAATAAGAAAATAGGTAATTTGGCACAAGGAACAGATTCAAAGGATGCTGCAACTGTAGGACAAACATTACAATATGATAGTGCAAATCAAGAGTTTATTTATAATACCAAAAGATTTAAATTAATGGATGTAAATGATTATCAAAATATATTAATTGCAGATCCAAATTCATTTAGTGGATTTAGAAAATTGTCTGGTGAAGAATTTATTCATAAAAATCATGTATTTAGAAATGAAGCAGATAAAGCGTTAATTAGTTCAGATTTAAAATATTTTAAATGTCCTGGGAGTGATGAAAATGTAACTGATAAAGACGATTAATTTGTATAAAAAAGAACCAATGGATGAACATCATAAAAATGCACTACTTTATAGAATGCTGTTTAGTTGCACCATGAGTGTCGACAAGTTCGGACGGTATTCCTCGGATGGATTATATTATACAAATAATTTAAAAAGAGCTGCTGGTTTACCACAAACACCTGATGGAGATTACGATATTAGTAATAAACGGTTAAAAAACATTAATGATCCTACAGATGAAAACGATGCAATAACCTTAAAAGTTTTAAAGAAAGAAATATCATCGACATTAAAACTAGAAAAAAATACATATAACGCTGGTAATTACAGAATTACCAACGTTGGTATGCCAAATCAAAACACTGATGCAATAAACAGAGGTTATTTATCATCAGAATTAACAAATACTTTAACATTTAATGGAAAAACGTATAATGCTGAAAATCGTCGTATTTCCAACATAGCAGACCCTATTGATGAAAACGACAGCATAAATAGACGTTATTTACATTCTATAATACATGAAAAGACAAAAGACGGATTTTCTTTTTATAAATTTGTTATTAACGATATAGGTTATCCAAAAGATGAAAATGATGCTGTAAATTTAAAATACATCAAAGATTATTGTATGACACACAACAATAAAGTATATATTTGTAATAATAAACGTATCACAGAACTTAAAGACCCTCAACATGTGGATGATGCCGTCACTGTAAACTTTCTTATTAAAGTTTTAGGTAATGCATTGTTTGATTTACACAATTATATATCAAAACCTAATGTTTTAAGTGAAAGTAACAGAGGTACTTGGATTAAAAATGAGATTTTTAAAAAATATTTCATTAATCCTCCCACCCAGAAGTTTAGATCCTCAGATTGGGGTGATTTGGATATTTAATTATATAACTTAATAAATGACTTCATTTATGTCCAACTCGTCATAGAGGTAACACATAAGTTGCGCATTTCAATTATAAAAGACAATCATGACATTTCAGTACATCAGTCCATATCGAGACACTGTAAGGAAAGGAGGTGGGATTACGTCCACAGCAGTTTCTCTATTAAGTAAAGCTTTAAATCGAATTCCAGTAGGATCTGTCGTAAATAGAGCAATAGACGCTTTACCATACGAATTTCATATACCAGGAGGTTATCAATATTGCGGACCAGGAACGAAATTGAAAAAACGGTTAGAAAGAGGTGATCCAGGCATAAATAAGTTAGATCAAGCTTGTAAAGAACACGATATAGCATATTCCACATTTAGCGATACAAAAAATAGATCGATAGCTGATAAAAAGCTCGCGGATATAGCTTGGCAACGAGTTAAGTCTAGTGACGCTAGTATTGCAGAAAAAGCGGCGGCTTTAGCGGTAACAGCAGGTATGAAGGCTAAAACAGCAGTAGGAGGTGGAAAAAGGAGGAGTAGGGGTATAAAAAGTTTAACTAAGACGAAACATGGAGGAAATATTAGAAGAAAACGACGTTCCGCCAGAAAGGGTAATAAAAAACCAACAGTATGGTCAATGGTAAAAAACGGGGCAGGTCTATACCTAAGACCATATCGTGCATATTAAATAAAAGAAATCAATTAGTAATACCACATAAAGCGTTAACAAATATCGAATTATTTAAATACATTTCATGTTTAAAAATACCTTTTTTTCGCGGTGTCTTTATGAAAGATGATTTACCAGTTAAAATGTGGAAAAACGAAACCGGTATTGTAAATTTAGACAATTCTGAAGGTCCTGGCACTCATTGGGTTTGTTATAAGAAATTAGGTGATAATATATATTACTTTGATAGTTTTGGCAATTTACCACCACCTAAAGAACTTGAGCGTTACTTTAAATCTGCTAAAAACATATATTACAACTATAAAAGAGAACAACCCGATAACACTTTAATATGCGGCCATTTATGTTTGGAATTCCTAGCTAAAAGTATCAGTCACCATTGACATGTCATCCTATACGGTATCATTAACAGGAAAATCATCCACTTTACGAAGTATCCTTTTCCCAGCGTTACGCTTGCAAAAAGGAAGATTTTGGGAGGCAGCATTGTTAGATTTTACAACTTATAACTCTATTCCCAATGTTATAGAAGATAAAAACAACTTATTGCATTATTATAAAGGAAAAGATGCCAGTGGGAAGTTTACAGACTTAGAAGTTTGCAGTTTACCCACAGGTTCTTATGAAATTGATCATATTAATGAATTTTTGCAAAATAAAATGGGAAAAGACAATATAACATTAAAAGGTAATAACAATACGATGAAAGCTGAAATTAACTCCAAATATTATATAGATTTTACTCAGGAAAAGTCAATCGGTGATTTATTAGGATTTTCCAAAGATGAGCCAATTTTAGAACCAAATCAAACACATTCCGGTAAACAAACTGTAACTATACTAAAAGTTAATAGTATAGATATAACTTGTAACATTATACAGGGAGCTTACAGAGATGGAGCAAATACTCATATAATACATACTTTTTACCCGAGTGTACCTCCAGGATTTAAAATTGTTGAAAAGCCACAAAACCTAGTATATCTGCCGTTGAACACCACTTTCATTTCAGACATCGTGTTGAGCGTATTGGATCAAGACGGTAACTTGATAGATTTCCGAGAAGAGCCAATTACAGTTAGATTACATTTAAAATCGACACTTTAATACAAAAATCATGGGTTTATCATTTAAAAGTGGACAGCCTACGGGAAACCGCATTAGTAGCTCTTCAGCTGTGGAGGAGTTAACACGCGAGAACATTCGTTTCTTAGAAAAGATTGGTTTAAAATTAACCGATTATGGATATACTGGATATAGCGCAGGGTCCGACATTCGACGAAACACTATGGGAAAAAGAATATCACACCCACAACCCTTACACTTCATCAAAATTGAACAATAACGATGAAATTCGTATTCCTATACAACATCAAGACATTTACACACTACCATGTGAAAGTTACTTGTATATCGAAGGAAAAGTAACAAAAAAGGACAATAGTGTAGGTACAACAGTTCCATTTATAAATAACCCTATGGCTTTCCTGTTTGATGAAATTAGATATGAAATATCAGGTGTAACAGTTGATTCCACTAAAAAAGTAGGTATTGCAACAACTTTAAAGGGGGTAACATCTATATCACCTAATGAAACCAATTTACTCCAACCAGCCGGATGGGTTTTACCTGAACATGACACAATCACTCCGAATACAAAGGGATATTTTGATTTTCATATTCCATTACGTTTGTTGCTTGGATTTGCTGAAGATTATAGAAAAATAATATTAAATGTTAAACAAGAATTAGTTTTGTTGAGATCTTCTAACGATAAAGACATTATTAAAGCTCCAGATGGTACAACGGATGCAAACCTAGAATGGAAATTAACATTAGACAAAATTGTATGGAGAGTTCCACATGTTAAATTAGCTGACGAGCATAGAATGCTACTATTAAGGAAGTTAAAGGCTGATCGCGATATTGTAATTCCTTTTAGAAGTTGGGAATTCCATGAACATCCAAGCTTGCCAACTACGGATCGTCACACTTGGACTGTTAAAACATCTAATTACGTAGAACGAGCCAGGTATATTATATTTGGTTTACAAACAGATAGGAGAGACAGCATCACAAAACATGCAGGCAAATTTGATCATTGCAACTTAAAAAATATTAAAGTATATTTGAATTCACAATTTTTCTCCTACGACAATTTAAATGTGTCATTCGCTAATAAAAAGTACAGTATATTATACGATATGTATGCGAGATTCCAAAATTCATATTACGGTAAAACAAATACACCTTTATTATCACCAGAAGAATACTTAGATGGTTACACAATAGTTGTAATTGATTGTTCTAAACAAAATGAATCAGTAAAATCATCAAGTGTTGACATTAAGATTGAAATGGAGTTTAATGCAGCTATACCTGCAAATACAACTGCATACTGTTTAATTCTACATGATAAAATTGTAACATACACACCTCTAACTGGAATTGTTAAAAATGTATTGTAAAAAACCGGTTTTGTTACATTCCGCGAGTATAAAAGCGGAGCATGCAGGCCGCTCCTGATCAGTTTGTTGCCTGACGTTGTATGGGTAGCATCATCTTCAATATGGCTTCTACAAGTGGTACAACCGAATGCGATATAGAAAAAGAAATTTCAGAATTTTGGACATGAATGAACAGCAACACGTCACAAATCAAGAAGAAGAAGAAAAAGGTAAAAAGAAAAAATATTTGTCCAAGAGGAAAAGAAATATGGAAGAAAATATTTCACCAAATATTTTGATGGAAGTATTTTTAAGAATTTTTTATCCAATCTCTTCAAGTTTGGATAAAAGTGTTTTAATTGGAGTTATGAAATCAACCGACTATTCACCTACAGTAATTTTAACTCACGGAACAAAAATGACTTTGTTTACAGCCAATGCTTGGGAATCTTTTATGAAACACCTCCATTTGTTGGAATGTTACTTTAATAGCAACATGTTTGGCAGGAAAACAAAAGTAGGACTATTGGATTCAGACTTGGAAATTGATATTATTAAACACCGAGGTGAACATCAAATGAGATTCAGAGATACGACCAAACATGACATAAAAATTCAACTAAACAGAGAAGAATTTTTTATTTTAACATGTGCAACTGAACCGATAACAAGATATTTAAGACAGCTAGTATTCTCCAGTTCAATTATTAAAGATTATTTAACAGACACTTTGGACAAACAACCGGATGCACCAATTTTGTATGGACCTGTGGACACTTCAATATTCAACAGAATTCCTCATGAAGTTCAAATGTGGAGACAATTGGAACAATATGTGCAAGAAAAAAATAATTTTGTAAAATCGGATGAAGAAACACATTTCAGTGATGAAAAGGATCAAAGTGATGAGAATGACTACAACAAAAATGACCAGATGGAAAGTTAAATAAAATTTTAACATTTTTCACAACACTTTACACTGGAATTGGCAAATTTTCAATAAGAAATTCAAAATTTTGTGGGTGTAGGCCTACCGGGGATGGTGCCCACGTTAAATATACACCAACGCGCCTTCAACTGTACGGCCTGGCATAAATAAATGCCTACCGTGGTGTGGAAAACAGTTGACCTTCTGACACCGTGATGGATAGACGGGTGACCTTTCAAATGGACATGGAAGAAGAAATCAAGTCCAAGCCGGGTATTATTGAATTTCAAGCTTTTCGTGGTAACGATGATCGGTTTATAATTAAAGAACTCGTATTTTACGATATAGATAAAAATATTCCTTACACATTTTTATTTAAACCACCATGCTCTTTTTATTCACTAACCACCAAAGCCGCAACAACAAACCGATGGACTTGGAAATATTTTCATCACATCGATTGGTATGATGGTTTTACCAGTTATTCAGACTTGTATCATATTATGCATCGATTTTCAAACAGATTTATTAATATTTACACAAAAGGACTTGAAAAGAAAAGATGGATAGAACAATTTACATCTACTCCAGTTAAAGATGTGCAATTAGATAAAAATTTTAAATTTATTGCTGAAAACATTTGTATTTGCACACAAAGTGTGGAACATGAAAGGGACAGGCACTGTGCGTTAAAAAACGCTTTAAAATTAGCTACTTACCTGCAAGATGGAGAAATCGGCGATGGTGGTGGGGGTAACGGCGATTATAAAAGCGAGGAGCAGACCGAGACCTGGCACGAGTATTACTCGAGATTCCGAGACGACAACATCTCAGAGCAAGAAGATAGCGAGGACCTCTAGAACAACCATGGCATCCAACCAGTTTCTGCAGACTTTGGTGGAACAATTCAACGCCCACTCCAAGTCTACAATTTTGCCGGTAAAAAAATGTTCAGAGCTGAAGGATGAAAAACATTATATTATACATGCCATGAAGAAGATGGAAACTACAGTCGGCGAGGCAATCTGCTGCAGCTTGAGCGAAGCACCATACACTCCAGGAGATGAGCCGAAATTCCAAATTTACCTGCCCAAAAGATTTGTACACCTACTCCAGAACGAAGATCTCCGCTCCATACAACCAGGATGTCTCTACTTGGTGTCCCACGGATGCAGCGGCAGCAACTCCACCGAGCTTACCATCCACATCGCAGACAAGCAGCAGTGTTAAAAAAAATTAATTTTTTTCTTTCTTGTATCTGTTTGTATTTTTTAACTATATATATTTTTGTCATGTAATCTTGTTTGTACTGTTTTAAATAAAGATAAAAAACAAAAAAAAAACAAAAAAAAACACACAAAAAAGGCAACATATCAATATGTGAAACAAAAAAAAAAAATTTTCACATATTGATATGTTGCCTTTTTTTTTAAAAGCTCTGGGGTGACCTTGACCTTTGACCTTTGCACAAATTAAACATAATTTTTTTTCAAACAGTAATATGTGTGTGTGTGTGTGTGTGTGTTTTCCCCCACCATTTCAGGTTACCAGCATACAGACTGTAAAGAAGTTCAGTTTGATTGCAACTGTCAAACGATGAGCACCCTATTTGAGCTTTGTGTAAGAAAAATTATTGAAGATCAACAGCTATTTAGCCATACTTTACGATCCAACGCTCCTCAACAAATTAAAATTTTTATCAAACAGTACAAGCTAGACAACAGAGGTTACAACACTTTTGGTTGGTACAAGTTTGGTGATGGTACAAAATTTTGTCGAAGTTGTGGAAGGGCTGCTATCTCTAACCCGGCACAATTCTTACAAGATGATGGATCTTTACAATATGGCCATGTAGCTCCGGTTATGAGTTATGAAACACCTAAAGAACTTTGCGTCATTTGTTCAATCAATATGTTTAGTTGGAAAAAATTTAATCACCTCCCATCAGACAGTGTGTAAAATCCTTCCCCCCACCACTATTTCATACTACCTTTAAACAACCATGCTAATATTCATTCCACCTTTGGACGTCATACGGAAAACATCAAGATGGCTCTAACAGTAAAATGCGCAAATTATGAAGAAATATTTGTAAGAAATCAGGTAGAATTAAACGGAATTATTCAAGAATTTAAATCACTAATCGAACAGGGATACCGATTGAACATGCAAATTTTTGCATGTAACACAAAATGCATCCATATCTACAGGGATGACGAGCCGCCAAGATCACCACCATCATCATCAACTTCATCGGTCTACTCCTCCAGATCATCCATGAAGACTCAAGCCAGTCCAAACTTGGAATATTTCTCCTGACTAATATTTATATTTTGTATCCTCATTGTACTTCAATATGCATATTTTTGTATTGTAATAAAGGAATGATAAAATAAAAACAAAATAAAAAACCTATCTTGCTACGGCATTGTAGCAAGATAGAATTTTTTTTAAAACACAAATTGGATGACCTTGAACATGCTCTAACATGTTCAGGTTTTCCCCTACCACTTTTCCTCTTGGAGACCTGAGATGCAGCACCAATGTGTTTCATTACATCTTCATCTTTCGAGCTGCAAACATGGATGTTCCACCACCAATATATGAGGCTGATGAAGCAGAAAGCCTGGGGAGGAGAAGATGCTAGCATGTGGATCTAGTAGAGTTGATGGAAAGAAGGATGGAAGAGAGACGGATCAGGAAGGATCATATGCTAGCTCAAAAAATTTTAAAATTGGATCTCATCATGCTCTTGGCCTTATTGATTGCAATCTTCTTCTACTTGATTTACGCAATTGTATATTGCCTAAGATGCACCGAGTGTGCGGATAAAGCAGCCAAATTACCAGTTTTCAACACTACTCTGTAAATAAAATTTTCTTTTTTAAAACTCCAAATGGTTGACCTTGAACAAGTCTCAACCTGTCTGGTTGTATCAATTACCCCCACCACCGCAATTCCAAAATACCAATCCTGCATGCAAGTCTGGCTTCATTGCCAACTCAGCTACGCTAGAGGTTACACGATACAATGAAGTGGGAATTACTTATTGACAGCCTTGAATATCTAAAAGAAATTTATGAAAAATTGCACATGCGGATACTTCAAAATCCTGGGATGATAATTAAAATGGATTTGGAATACGACTGTCCAACCATCGACAGTATGGATATACCTGAAGGGATGGTCCACAATGCAGAAGAGGAAACTTGTTCCTGTGAAAGTAGCACTTCAACAACAACAACAAGCACAAGTTCATCCTGCGTATATGAGTATGATGAGTTATCTTTGTAATTCATTTTTAAATTTTTTAAAACTTGAAATGGTTGACCTTGAACACGTTTGAACATGTTAAAGAGTGTCAATAAAAAATTTTTTTTTCTCTTATACCTAGTCATGAATAACAAACTCAGTTGTATGATTTGCAAAAAAAAAAAAAAAAAAAAAATTTTATCTGACCACTTTACCCCCACCATCTCCTTATCCCCACCACGCGGCCAAGTACCTGACATACATGGAGCAACTTGCTCAGTTGCTATTCAACTCTTGTGGTGTGCACATCTCACTTTTTACACTCAATTTACTTATATTGAGTTAAAAATTTGAATATTTAGCCAAATATCAAACATTTCTTAAGTTTTAAGCAAAGTTTCAAACAACAAAAAAATTTTTTTTTATCTCTTTTGGTTTGATTGAAATTTCACAAGTTCCAAGATCACCTGAGAAAGAATAAAAAATAAATATTTCTCAGAAAATATTTACAATCCGACTTATAGAGATCCGGTAAGGGACAGACTCGGATGAGTTGTTGCAAAAATTTTAATTTTTCTTCCTTCTAACCACTTTACCCCCACCACCTCTTTATCCCCACCACTAGGCCGGGTACCTGGGGAACCGCCTGCGCTCAAGTCAGTTTCACTTCGGACGCGGTGCTGTTCGGATCGCGTGTCGTTTGTCGCACTGTCGGGTGTTTGAAGAAATTATTCTTCGGCTCTCAGTCTCGGTGGGTAAGTGAAATATAGAAAATAATTTTTTTTTTATTTGCCGGTTCTGGGTTAAGGTCAATAACCTCTGACGGATATATTAGGTCAAGAGTCTGATCGCTAGGGAATAAAAAAAATATTTTTTTGCACTTTTGTGATTCCTCGAGAAATTTCAAATTCTCGCCGTATTTTGAGGAATCGCAAAAGTGCAAAAAAATTTTTTTGTACTCTTGCGTGACCTTGACCTAATTAACGTCAGTGACGTCATCATGATGACGTCAGCGGTAATGACGTCACCATGACGTCATAGGTGTGACGTCATGTGACATCATATGACATCATTAGTGACGTCATTAGTGACGTCATTGATGACGTCATCAGTGCTGACGTCATCGTGATGACGTCATGAGCCAGAACCGGCAATTTGCCACTACTATCTAGATAAGGTTTAACTTATACTTGTTTACAAAACCCATATGGCGGCAAACCTACATACTCACCCCATGGGGTTTATGGGGAAAATAAACAGAACACCATAACCTTATAAAATTTGGTATGTACAATCACTAGGTAGGATTTAACTTATATTTACCAACTAAACCCATATTATGGCGGCAAACCTACAACTCTCATCCCCATGGATTTTATGGGGAAATAGAAAATATACCAAAATTCCATTGGAAATTCGCTGAGTACGCAGGTCTGCTGCGACGGGGGTATTTAAAGTCTTAATATCACAGGACCTACATTTGATTTCAATATTATATTTAGTTTACGAAGATTTAACAATCAAAATCTCACTTTTTTATAACTTTTCTTACACAAATTTATTTATTTACACATACTATAATTTTCTTCAGACGTAATAGTCAAGAACCCTGTTGTTCATTTTTACATTCAACTTGAAAGACTATATGTATCACCAAACAATCATAAATTTTACTCCTTAATACACATAGCCACAACTATTACAAATGGTTTGAATTTCTCTAGTCTAGATAGATGGTAGAACACCCGACATGATGTATTACCCAGTCAGAAAATATCGGATGAAATATTACACTGATACGACCACGGCCATTAACCTGATGTTTGTGGAACGGTTGATAGCGTCAGTCCACTACTGTTTATTGTTACAGCTTTCACATATTATGTTTGGTTAAATGCATGCACATGCACATAATGACATGCACCAGGCATGAGGCAATAGAAAAATGTTTTTTATTAAACTAATACAACACATTTCAATACGCTTCGGATTGTTTCCTAGAATAAACATTTGATTAATTTTACCTTTCATTCGTATTGGATTGTCGACTGAAAGATAAGTTAATTAATGCAATAGGTTTTTAGTAAGTGTTAAAATATAAAATAAATCTTGCATTATATTTTGATGGTATTTTTCTGTTATTCTTGAGGTATATAGTACAGTGCATATAACACAAATTTATATGTTATGTAAAGGAGTATAAGAAATTAAATAACTAAATGCATGCTTTTGGAGAAAAAATTTCGGTTTTCTTTGGGGGGTTGAAAAACCCCTTTAAAAACAGTTTTTTTTTTTTTTTTTTTTTTTTTTTTTTTTTTTTTTTGAGGGAGAGGCGGAAAAATGCATTACGCACACAGGTGGCCAGCCTGTAGTGTGGGGCTCCCCTAAAAAACGGGTTTACCCACTAAAAAACCTCCTCTACTCTTTAGGAATCTAACCTGGAATTGTTTATCACATTACGTCAGGCTAGGCCTAAATTTGGCTTACGCCCGTCGGGCTCGCTCCTTATATAGCCGCTCTATCAAGGGATCTGGGCCTCTTCGCGGTCCAGATCGGTTTTCTTTTCCAGGAGGATGCCCCGGACGAACTGTGACAAACAATCCCAGTTGCCCTCATCCTCCAAAATCTTTTGGCAGACCGAGTCCACCGAAAATGCACCACATATTTGTGTGACCTCCAGGCGGGGCCCTTCCCAACGGGGACAGCGGAAGAATGTGTGTTCCGCATCGTCGGGAACACCCGGGCAATAAATGCAGTCCGGTGAACCGGTCTTTCCCATCCGGTTCAGGTACGATCGAAAATAGCCGTGACCTGTCAAAAATTGGGTCAGGTAGTAGTCCACCTCCCCATACCGCCGTTCCACCCATGGTTGGACCTGCTTGATAAGTCGCGCAGTCCATCGTCCTCGGGTGTCGTGCTCCCAGCTGTGTTGCCACTGCTGGAAGGTTCGGGAGCGCTCTTCTGTTCTTGCCGTGTCCTTGCCGATCTCGCCACGTCTCTGATAAATCGCTTTCCTCTCCCCTGCCAAGAGCTTGACAGGGATGACTCCGGCGACCACCAGGACGGCAGGCTCGGACACTGTCCGGTAGGCGGAACACACCCGGAGCGCAGCTTGACGCTGAACCCAGGCGAGTCGCAACCTGTAGCACTCCTTATCTAGAGCGCCTGCCCACACCTCTGCCCCGTAAAGGAGCACGGACTGGACCGCGGACATCAACAGACGTCTTCTGCTGGATCGGGGACCCCCGACATTGGCCATCAGCCTACTAAGGTGAGTAACTACCTTAGCAGCCTTGTCCGCCGTACGGAAGATCTGATCCCTCCAGCTTAACTTGGTGTCCACCATAACCCCAAGGTATTTGGCGGCACGAGTTGATGTGACCACCACCCTTCCCACTCGGAGTGGCACGACGGTGTCGATCCTCTTCTTCGTGAGGATCACAATCTCCGTCTTACTGAGAGCAAGCGAGAGACCGTGATCTGACATCCAGTTGTTGACAACCCGCATAACTCGGTTCAACTTTAGTTGGGCCAGCTCAACGTTGCGTGCAGCAATGAGAGCTGCGACGTCATCGGCGTACCCAACCAAAGTGGTTTCCTCAGGCATCTCGGACCTCAGGAGGCTGTCATAGGCAACGTTCCAGAGATCCGGGCCGAGTATTGAACCTTGTGCGGCACCAGAAGTGACTTCCATCGTCCGCGTTCCGTCCCTCGTGTCATAGATCAGGCTTCGAGAGCGTAGATAATCCTAAACTATCACGCACGTGATCCCTCAGCCGCCTGACAAAATGCAAACATCCCTTCCCAGGGCCAATTAGAAGTTTAGGTTCTTTTTTAAAATATCTGTCACTTTAAGGTCTGAGAAAATAAAAAAGTGACTGTCTCATCAAGGCACTGCTGGGAAATAAGGTTTATGTCCTCGAACTACAAGAAACACATGTAGAAGACTTAGAGAACAGTGCGAGGGGCAACATCCCCGGATAAAAGCTTGTGAGTTTAACAGGTCACATGTTCTATGGAGTGGTAACGTCCCTTAGGCACTACATAGGCGATGTATCAGTCACCCACAAAAGTTCTGATAACAACATATTTTTTGTTGCTATTAAGGTATCTGAGACTACCATTGTGAATGTCTACAAACCACCGAACATCCATTAGTCAGAGACAGTTCTCCTAACTTTTGAGCATCCTGTGTTATACGTAGGTGACACAGTCATCATTTCCAGTCTGGATACTCGTATGATAATGACAATGGCTAGTCTTTCAAGCTGGGCTGGAAAGAACAATCTTTTTTGGTATTTGATGCCAAGGACCCACACATCTTTAAATCAGCCCGATGGCGTCGTAGGTGGTCTCCAGACTTGTGCTTTTGCTCCCATGAACCCTCACAACGGGATCTTATTGACAATACGGTGAAGTAAGAAGTTTGGAACAGGTCTGCCAGCTGGTGACCGACTGCCAGCTGGTGACCGACTGCCAGCTGGTGACCGACTGCCAGCTGGTGACCGACTCCAAATTTCCAAAGGGCCAAAAATGGGAGATGAGAAAATTGTCAACTCTTCAAGAATACAAAAACTCAATATTCTTATATATTTAGGATACATCAAGAACTCTGTACAATTTGAAACCAATTACTTCACCACTTTGTATACAAAACTCAAATTTTACCATCATATGTTTTATTATTTTTCTTTCTTTACAATTTTTTATCAAGTTAGATTTGTAATGTTCCGATTCCGAAATAAAAACAACTCTTAGAATTTAATTTAGGTTTCTTGTGATTATGTATTAACCTTCAGGTATGTTTTGTTAATATATATATTTTTCAAGAAGTAATATGAGAAATGTAGAGTAAGATAAACCTATATTATATCAAGAGGAACTGTATTATAAATTCTTAGACTGTAAGGAACAAAAATAAAGGAATAGTTGGATATTGCCATTTATATTGCAGACACAAAACAACCCACTTACGGCAAATATTAAACTACATTCGGCACTGAGCTATCTTATTATGTTCTTGTCATGCAATATTACAAGAGTTATTAATAACATGATAGAAATATTACTAGGAATATGATATTTACATGAAACATTCATATACTATGTAATTTATATCTCTCTTTCAAATAAAAAATGCCATGTTATATTTTAAAATACTGGCATAAATTAATTGGTTTTGCAGTAATAAATAGTTTTCCTCATTGCATTAGATACAATATTTTGTTTTTGTTGTAACTTGCCTCTTTGTTACAAATAAAATAGTTGAATATATAATAAATTATACAATATAAAATTGTTATAATAAGTTGAAAAATATTAACTTGGTTAGTTTATTTAACACATTTTAACAATAAAATAACATTTTGCGATCTATACCAAGTTTTGTGACCAGGTCCAACTACACCTAAACCTATGTCTACATTTATTCAACCTATCTACATCTATAAAATAATAATAATTTTTTCTATTTTCTGAAATAGAATAAACATTTATTTAAGTCAAAATCCAATAGATATGATAATTAGGATTCACATTAGTTTTCGTGTTAAACCATACTAAACGTGTTTTGGGAAATTTGATCAGTTGATTCAATAAACACTTTATTTTAATTAATTTATTTAAATTAGAATTTAAATAGAATTAAGTATTAAGATTTACGAGGTGGCCCGTGCGCAAATTGCGCATTTCATGATTCTGTATGAGTGAAACTCACCTACAGTACGTGAATGTTGATTATGAAGTGACAGAGATCTATTTTTGTTTACTATCTAGCTTTTAAAATTCATCTGGAGGTAATCAGCTGTTAAATTACAATTCATATTAAAGAACTTGCAATGAAAGTTGGTCAACATTTTAAAGCGCCCTCTAGAAATAAATCAAATTCGAGGGGGGCAAAGCCTGGAAGGATATGACCTTTTTAATTACGATTCGTCACTGCGCTATATCCTAAGCTTAAAAATGACACCTCAATCTTAAAAATCGGTCTAGTAGGTCGAGAGAAAGAGGGACGTAACAGACGAAACCCTTATAGAAATAAGAAGATAGATTAATTTTATAATTATTTATCTTTATAAGTTTATAATTATAAGGTTATTAAATGTATAAAAAAAAAAAAAAAAAAAAAAAAAAAACACTTTTAATTGTTGGAACTTTTATCCCTTTTACCTAGGAGTTTTTATCCGTTGAAATAGTTATTTTTGAACATTTTTTCTCTCTGAACACTTATTTGTAATTCGATTTACATAAATGAAGTTCATCCCCTTTTCATACGGCGAGCTTTGAAAAGGTTTGTACATTGTGTACTAAAATGTTCATGCCAAATATTTTATGTACCTGTAATTATTTTTGTACAAATACCTCTAAGGAATGGCTTATATTCTCTCAATATATTAACTTTCTTATAACACTTGACCATGTACGTTATGTACGTATAACAATACTGAAGTATTACTGAAATAGCAAATTCTAATTTTTCCTTTTAATATGCCTATACTCATTATACATTTAAATATCTACAGTATCCACATTCATAATTATTTTTATATATTTAATATTATATTAAATTATTGCATTATTAAGAAACGTGAACAACAGTATAAAGACTGTTGAATATAATTTGAATATATACGTTACAAACAATATTAAAATATGATTGACAAAAGCACAGTTTAGCACTATTGTATCATATAAGACTAAATATATAAAGCAGTTATTTAAGATAAATCTTTTTTCTCCACACGCACATAATTATTATAGACAATTTTAAGTTATTTTCATTTTATTTTCTTGGGCATTCCAATTTACAGTATTTAAAGCCAGTCTTAAAAATATAATAGACACTTTGAATTATTGTAAAATTATGTAAAATTAATTATTCAATTCGTTATTGTATTTTATTTGTATTTTTTCAGCTAAGTTAACTTAGCCATACATGAAACGTAGTGAAAATATAAAACAGTGAATTTAACATTTTTAAAGTCTTAATATCACAGGACCTACATTTGATTTCAAAATTATATTTAGTTTACAAAGATTTAACAATCATAATCTCACTTTTTTATAACTTTTCTTACACTAATTTATTTATTTACACATACTATAATTTTCTTCAGACGTAATAGTCAAGAACCCTGTTGTTCATTTTTACATTCAACTTGAAAGACTATATGTATCACCAAACAATCACAAATTTTACTCCTTAATACACATAGCCACAACTATTTCAAATGGTTTGACTTTCTCTAGTCTAGATAGATGGACGAACACCCAACATGATGTATTACTCAGTCAGAAAATATCGGATGAAATATTGCACTGATACTACCCCGGCCATTACCCTGATGTCTGTGGAACGGTTGATAGCGTCAGGCCACTACTGTTTATTGTTACAGCTTTCACATATTATGTTTGGTTAAATGCATGCACATGCACATAATGACATGCACCAGGCATGAGGCAATAGAAAAATGTTTTTTATTAAACTAATACAACACATTTCAATACCCTTCGGATTGTTTTATAGAATAAACATTTGATTAATTTTACCTTTCATTCGTATTGGATTGTCGACTGCAAGATAAGTTAATTAATTAATGTAATAGGTTTTTAGTAAGTGTTAAAATATAAAATAAATCTTGCATTATATTTTGATGGTATTTTTCTGTTATTCTTGAGGTATATAGTAGAGTGCATATAACACAAATTTATATGTTATGTAAAGGAGTATAAGAAATCAAATAAATAAAATGCATGCTTTTGGAGATAAAATTTCGGTTTCCTTTGGGGGGTTGAAAACCCCCTTTAAAAGCACTAAACTACACTTATTTCATTTCAATGTTCTGTGTACAGCTCAACAGATTTTGAGTTCCGCTGAATGATTATTAAATTAGTGTGTTTTATATTTTAAGTGTATCTTCACTGAGGAATAAAACACTAGCGAAATACGTCAATATAATATCCCAAAAAATACATATTATTTTGTGTGTTTATTAATTTTTGTAATTTTAAACGGTAAATTTTTTTGTGTTTTTAAAATAATTGTTTATAATGTACTGTGTAAACGTATTTACCAGATCTAAGAAGTAATTACGTTCACTTTGATAAAAAATGCTACAAAACATGAGTTGTTGTGCCACCAAGACGTTGTTGATTAATTTTTGCCTACTCTATAGTAAGAAAAATCAAATTTTACATATAAGTTAGATAAGTAGCGTATAAATACTAAGAGCCTTGTTTGTTAAAGCCCGATGTTTTACTCTTTATTCGATAAAACATGCTCTATTACAATATAGAGAACAAAAAGAATAAATTTCATCAAACTATTGAATAAACAATGCATGGCTCCATTATACTTTATACTAAATTTGTATCCAGTAAATAGTCTGTTAAAGAGTCAGACATGGACATTTGGCCTGCAATTAAAATCGTTTGATTTTATGCACAAATATAGGCTATTTTTGTCTTTTAATGGAAAAAACATTTTATATAACTTTTTTATTGCTTAATGTTACCTTTCTAATAAAAATTAATTATTAGTTTCATTTCTTTTTAGTATGTCAAAACTTATATTATTAAGTTTTTTTTTATAAAAACTTTATTATATTTCGTCTGAAAAGAAATGTGTAAAATACATTCTCAAGACATATCAGTATTGCACAGCTGCAAAAGAGGTCAAGTTTTCTTTTGGACGTCATCCATAAGGCAAGAGTTCCTTGATAACCAAGCCTTAAAAAACAACAGTATGTAAAAAATTCCCATTTCTCCAAACAATTACGTACACTCTTGTCAGTATGAGGTGAAATCATAATTTTGAGAAAGAATTATTTATTTGATTCAATAATGAATTAATATTTTTCACCATGCAGTGACTTAGGTATTTTAAGACCAAAGTTATTGTAAGAGAAATAGTATATTAATACAGTTAAATTAATATCGCAATAGCAGTAGTGTCTTTTGGTTACTCCTGGCTCAGGTCAAGGTCATTGGTTGGAAGTGGCAGGTGTGGGGTTGGAAGTGTGGGGTGGGGGTGACAGTGATGGATGGGTTTGGGAAGTGGGTCAAGGTCATCCGGAGGGGGTTTTAAAAAAGTGGGAGCCGCAGGGGCTCGGTGGGAATGGGGAGGGGTGGGGCGGCTTCGGGGTTGGAGGTTTTAGTTTATTTTTAAAATTAAATCAAAGTCGTGTTCTTGTGCAGAGAGGTGTTGGAGTGCCGTCCACTGGTGAGGGAGTGGTAGACGCCGAAGGTGGTGGCGAAGAGAAGGTAAACGCACAACATGCACAGTACGCATTTGAACATTTGCAGCAGGCGAACCATCCCTTGTTGATTTTCTGTTTCCAATTGCAGCCTGTTGATCTCTAGTTTGAGTCTGTCCTCTTCCAATTGTGTTTTAAGTGAAAAATCATCCATCATGTTTGTGTGCTTGTTTTAATTTCTGTAGGTGAAACGGGAGCGGTTTTGACGGTCGGAAAGTTGGCGATGAAATGAGAAACGAAGATGAGGACAGGGCATATTTACTGGAAAGTGGTGGGGGGTTTAAAAAAAAAAAAACAGTTGTCTGTCCGATTAAACGTCGTCGTCAGCTGTCGGTGTAGTTTTGGAGGATGCAGGAGTGAGTTTTAGCAAACTATCTTCATCTTCAGTCTCAACTCTATCGCATGTTGGACAACCGTAAGCAAGTTCCAAATTCATAGTGATGCAGTGGAATTTGTCTATAATATCTTCTAAAGTTTCCATTATATCTTTTAAATCATGTCTTGTTCTAATTACAAAAGTAGATTTCATTAGTGCTAGCGGATCGTTGTTCATCGTACGGGAGTCGGGAAACAAATGGCGAGCGTCAGTCAGCGGCTCGCTTATATGCGGGCAAGGGCGGTGGAGGGGGAAGTGGAGGGGTGGTGGCGTGGTGGGGGAAGTGGAGGGGTGGTGGCGTGGTGGGGGAAGGGTGATATACCCCCATGCGAATCGTTGGCCAGCGCATTTCGCAGCGAAACGCCGTTCGGGTAGGTAGTAGGAGGTCTACTAAGATAACCATTAGTTGTATTTTTAAGTTAGGAATACTAATAATGTTTGTAAATTAAATATTAAATTTATATTTAATCAGAGCTTGCATTTCTTGTTCCTCGTCGTTTAATTCAACAATTTTAACACCATTAGTTGTCTGTTCCTCTTCCTCTGCACTTTGCGACGATGAAGACATGGAGGTGGCAGAAGATGATGATGAGGATGAAAATATTTTGGTAGGATTGACGTATTGCACTGTGATGTTGATCCATCTTAAAGGATAGTTATCAATGAGTGTGAGTAAGTTTTGGAATAGTTCTTCCATCTCTTCTCTGTCGGTAATTAAATGTTGAAAGGAAATGAATTTATCATCCATGTTGTTCTCAGTGCGAGTAATGAAATAAGAATGAGAAGCGTATCGAATGATCCGTAGAATATATGTTGTAAAAAATAAGTGGTGGGGGTAATCTCAAGGTCAATCAAATGGAGTTTTAAAAAAGGGCTGCAGTCAGTGACTACAGCTATACATCTGAAGCTTCAACAGGATCAGTAGACCAATCTGATCTGTACTTGCACGCACTTATGATGCATGTACAAAAGTCGTCTTTATAATATGCATTGCACTTTCGACAAATGACAAGTCTTTCCGGATGAAACTTGATACACCTCTGGGGACAGCAAGTGTGGAAGTATCGTGATTTATAAATCTTGAAGGTTCGCAATTTCGGTGGTGGTAGTTGCTTTGTTTCGCATCTGCAGTAACAGGATCCGAAGAATTCGCACTTTGTACAGGCTAATCCGTCTACCATCCATCTTCCTAAATCGGTGCATTTCTGTTCACAACAGTAGCGCGGTGTGTCCTCGTTTTTCTTCTCTTCCATGTTGATGCTTCTAAGTGTAGGCAAGAAATGAAGTTGTATAGTGTAGGATAGCATGTTTTATAGATTAAGAAAAGTTGTGGGGTAATCTCAAGGTCATCCAAATGGAGTTTTAAAAAAGATCATCTTACAAGTGTAAGATGTATTTATTTAAGATGCTGAGTTTTTATCTTCTTTTTCTTTCTTTACATCTTGTTTGTATTTTTCTTTTTCCTCTTTAGCCATGGCGATGAGATCTTCAGTGGAGAGTGGATGTACTTCAGGAAATTTTAGAATTAATTTTGGTTGGAATCCCTCTTTAGTCAATACTTGAAGATCGGACGTCATTTGTTCTGCACTTTGATAGTCCTTTCCGTAGATTTTTCCATTGAATTCAATCATCATTCTGTACAACATGGTATTAGTAGTTGTTTTCGCTGTGTCAGTTGGAGAGCAAATGATGATTCTGTTAGGTTACACGGTCCTTTTATAGATGCTACAGCGACCACTTGATATTATTTAACATTAGTAATATTTCTGGAACTTAACATTACTTTGAGTAGATGGTGTTGTAGTTGAAGGTTGTGTGGAAACGAATACTTCTTCGTTGCAGAACTTCTGTTTAGGAAACATCCTCATGTTGTTAGCGTAAACATCAATATTTAAACGATAACCACCGGCAAGTAACACTCGCAGTTCATTAATAAAATCGTCGAGTTCTTCAAAAGTTGTAATGGTGGTGGTATCATATGATGCACACTTAACCTTAAGAGACATGTTGTTATTCGTAATAACTGGAGAGCCAACAGAGATGTGTACAGCACGAAAGGTAGTCGTAGACTGATGAGATCCTCAAGAAAATTACGGCCTTTATATACCCTCGAAACTAGGTCAAGGTCATCCAAACGTGTTTTTAAAAAAAGCAACATATCGATAGTGCAGAAACACTATCGATATGTTGCCTTTTCTTATTATTTTTTTTTTTCATTTTTATTTTTTATTTATTTAAAATCAGTTACACACATGTACAACAGTATATATAAACTACAGACTAGTTGCTAGTAGGCATAACATGAAGTGTAAGTTCAGTAGAGTTGGTTCCACTAGGACCGTGGGATGCCAAATAGAGTGCGCCGGGGTGAATCAGTCGTAAATCTTCATTCTGCAGCAGTTGAACGAAGCGTTTGGGAAGAAATACTTGAAATTTCGGTTCATCACCAGGTGTGTAGGGTGCTTCACTCAATGTGCAATTGATGGCGTCTCCAACTGATGTTTCCATCTTCTTAATAGTGTGAATAATGTAATGTTTTTCTTCTTTCAATTCTGAACATTTCTTAGTCGGTAGTATTGTAGATTTAGAATGTTTGTTGAATTGATCAACAAGCGACTGTAGAAAAGTTTGCGATGCCATTATTTTTTCTTACTATTGTTCGTCTTCTTCTTCTTGTGCTTGCGCGTCAGAGGTGTTGACTCCTCGGAGGTTAGAGTAATACTCATGCATTGTCATAGTGCCGCTCTCGCTTTTATACCCATCGCTTCCCCCACCACTTTGCTGGAGATAGACATTCAAACGATATGCGTTCTTTAAAGCACATTGAGACTGCCGATGTTTAAAGTTTTTAGATGCAATACAGATGTTAGCAAAGTAGCAATAAAAATCTTTCTCCATTTGCACATTTATCACTTCATGGTTTGTATATGCTTGTATCCAATTTGCTTTTTCCAATCCTCTTGTAAAAATAGTTTTGAACTCTTTGCAGAAATGATTCATAATGTGTGGCATCATATTGTAGGTTATAAAACCTTCATCCCATGTTAGATTATGAAAATGTTTCATCAACCATTTGTTTGTTACTTTAGCTTTGGTTGTTAATCTGTTGAACGGCAAAGGAGGCATGAATAAAAAATGATAAACAACAGATGTTATCATATCTAGTACCACTAACTCTTTAATTATAAAATTTCCATCATTACCACGGAATGCCTGAAACTCTATGATACCTCGCTTTACTTCCATTATTTCCGTCTTCTTAGAGAATGAAACTCGTTTATCCATGATGACGTTCAGTAGACAACTGGTATGTCAATGCGGATTGACAGCCTTTTATACTCCAACATTCTTCTTCTTCTTACTTAAAATATTCTTTGTCTGTTTAATTTGTTGTTGATTGTTGATTGTTGAAACGTGATTCGTTTTCCTTGTTTTCTTGCTTTTTTTCTTCATCTAAATTAAAGTTGGTTTGATTGTGGTGTAACTGTCTCCACATCTCTACTTCATGCGGGATCCTATTGAAGATTGAAGTATCTACTGGACCGTATAGGATTGGAACATATGGTTGTCTATCCAATGCATCAGTTAAATAATCTTTGATAATTGTACTTGAGAATATTAGCTGTTTTAAATATCTTGTTATAGGACCAGTAGCACAAGTTAAAGCGTAAAACTCTTCTTTTGTCAAATGTATTTTTATATTATATTTAGTTAAATCTCTAAATCGAACTAGTTGTTGACCACGTTGTTTAACAATATCGATTTCAATATTTGATTCGAACAAACCTAGTTTTGTTTTTCTTCCAAACGTATTGTTACTCAAATAGCATTCCAAAAGATGTATATGTTTCATAAAAGATTCCCAAGAAGATTCAGTGAAGGTTACCATTTTAGATCCGTGATTCAAAATAACAGTTGGAGAGTAATCCAATGATTTCATTACTCCAGCAGACACAGTCTTTGTCATACAAGAAGAAATAGGATAAAATATTCTAAGAAATACCTCCATTAAGATGTTGGTAGAAATGTTATCTTCAATTTTCCTTTTCTTCGTTTCTTTTTCAACTTCCTCTTCGTCTGTCTTCTTATGTTTAAACTTGAGGAACTCTTCCATTTCCTGTTCAACTTGTCTTTCTATATCCAAACTATTGTCAGCCATAAGAGGTGTAGTTTCTTCATTAGCACTTGATGTAGCAGAACTCATCTTGCGGACGATGTTACCCATACGACAATCAAAGATGAAATGAATTTCCAGCTCTTCTTTCTCGCTTTTATACTCGCAGATGACCTAGATATTGTTGATCTTTTGTAAAAACCTTACAAATCGTGCAGATGTTGTATTAATCTTTTTTAAAGTACATTCTTCACAATTCCTGTCAGCGGTGTGTAAGTAACTATTTTGTCATGTAGAATTAAACAGTATGCTGAAGTTCCATCTGGTATTTTATCTTCAAATTCCATTTCAATTTTTATATCTACACTTGAAGATTTCACAGATTCATTTTGTTTTGAACAATCGATTACAACAATTGGAGCTTTTGAATAAAATTGTTCTGGTGATAGTAGTGGTGTATTTGTCTTACCATAATATGACGATTGAAATCTTGCATACATGTCATATAGAATGGAATAACGTTTCTTGTCAAATGAAACATTTAAACTGTCATATGGAAAGAACTGAGAGTTTAGAAAAACTTTGCAATTCTTTATCTTGCAATGGTCAAATTGACCAGCGTGCGCAGTTATAACATCTTTTCGTTTAGTCTGAAAACCGACTATTATGTACCTTGCTCGTTCTAAATAAGTAGAGGTTTTAACAGTCCATGTTTGTCTTTCTGTTTGAGGCAATATGGGGTATTCATGAAATTCCCAACTTCTAAATGGTATTACAATATCACGGTCAGATTTTAATTTTTTCAATAATAATACTCGATGTTCATCCGCCAATCTGACATGTGGTACTCTCCATACAACTTTATCCAATTGAAGTTGCCATTCCAAATCGGCATCTTTTGTTCCACTTGGCGCTTGTATTACATCCTTATTCGTTGAAGATCTGAGCAGTACCAGTTCTTGCTTTACATTTATTATTATTCTCTTGTAATCTTCTGCGAATCCCAAAAGCAATCGTAAAGGCACATTAAAATCAAAGTAACCTTTTGAATTAGGAGTAATAGTGTCTTTATCAGGAGTCACCCATCCAGCCGAGATTAAAGAATTCTTTTCATGGGGTGTTATTGAAGTCAATCCTTTCAAAGTTGTTGATATACCAACTTTTTTTGTTGAATCAACTGTTACTCCAGATATCTCATATCTAATTTCATCAAACAGATATGCCATAGGGTTATTTATAAAAGGAACAGTTGAACCAGATTTTCCATCCAATGTTGTTACTCTTCCTTCAATATATAAATAACTTTCACATGGTAATGTGTAGATATCTTGTTGTTGAATGGGAATCCTTATTTCATCATTATTATTTAATTTTGATGAAGTGTAAGGGTTGTGAGTGTGATATTCCTTCTCCCATAGGGTTTCGTCGAATGTCGGTCCTTGCGCTATATCCAGTATATCCATGGTTGGCAAGTTTTAGTCCGATCTTTTGTAGGAAGCGTATGTTGTCCGGTGTTAACTCGTTGAATGTTGAGGAGCTACTGAGCTCCCGACTCTTCCGTTGTGGTTTAAATGATAATCCCATGTTGACTTTATGTTGCTGCTCTGATATGTAACCGTATAGTTATTGTTTCTCCTCTAAAGTCAACACTAATGCCGTCTTGATCCAATATGTTCAGTACGATGTCTGAAATGAAACTGGTGTTTAACGGTAGGTATATCAGGTTTTGTGGCTTCTCAACTATTTTAAAACCAGGAGCTACTGTGGGGTAAATGTATGTAATATGTGTTGATTTACTCCATCTCTATATGATCCGTGTATAATATTACACGTTACATCAATACTGTTCACCTTTAATATTGTTACTGTTGTATCGCCAGTATAATCATTTCCAGGAGCTAAAATTCCTTTCTTCTTTGAAAATCCGAGCAAATTGCCGATTGAGTGGTCTAAGCTAAAATCTATATAATACTTTGAAGTTATTTCTGCTTTTAATGTATTATTATTACCTTTTATAGAAATATTTTCTTCTCCAAGCTTTTTTTGTAATACTTGGTTTATATCGTCTATTTCATATGCTCCTGTAGATAATGGAATTATTTTCAATTGTGAATAATTTCCTTTTTCATCTTTACTCTCATAATAATGTAGTAAATTATTTTTTCCTTCTGTAACATTGGGAATTGAATTGTATGTAGTCAAATCCAATAATGCTGCTTCCCATAGTTTGTCCGTAGATAAACGTAACGCTGGGAAAAGTGTACTTTTCAATGTTGACGAATTTCCGCTCAACGACACTGTATACGATGACATCTTAAAGCTGACTGACGCTCTTCGCTAGGAACTCTAAACATAAATGTCCTCATATTTCTGTATTGCTAGGTTGCTCTCTTTTGTAGTTGTAGAATATATTCTTGGAGTCCCGAAAATAATGTTGAAGTTCTTTTGGTGGCGGTAAATTTCCAAAACTATCAAAGTAGTAAACATTTTCTCCAAGTTTTTTATAACATACCCAATGAGTACCTGGTCCATAATTAGAGTCTAAGTTTACTATTCCAGTTTCATTTTTCCACACTCTATTTGGTAATGTATCTTTCATAAAAACTCCTCTGAAGAATGGTATTCTTAAACATTTCACATATTTTGACAGTTGATAGTTTGTTAATGCTTCATTTGGAATTATCAATTTATTCTTCTCATTTAATACACACGGTACGGTCTTAAGTAAAGACCCGATCCGTTTTTTACCATTGACCATATGGATGTTTTCTTGACTTTCCTTTTAGGCTTAGTGCGACGTCTTCTTTTGATGTTCCCGCCTCTTTTTGCAGCTTCTTTTTTACTAGGTTTTCTCCCGCGTCGTCTTCCACCACCAAACTTAGCTTTCGTCTTCATGGCTGTTGTCACTGCCCAAGCTGCTGCTTTTTCCGCAATACTGGCGTCACTTGATTTAACCCTTTGCCAAGCTTTTTCCGCTAGCGCTCTATCCGCTATTGATCTATTTGTTGAATCTGCAAACTTGGAATACGCTATATCGTGTTCTTTGCAAGCTTGATCTAATTTATTAATTCCAGGATCTCCTCTTGCTAAACGTTTTGCCAACTTAGTTCCGGGTCCACAATATTGATAGCCTCCGGGCAGATGAAATTCGTATGGTAAAGCGTCTATTGCTCGATTTAGAACAGCACCAACAGGAATCCGTCTTAGCAGGGATAACGCAGCTGATGTTATACCACGTCCTTTCTTGCCGCTGTCTTGACGACGACTGAGCGTTGCGGTCTTCATTATGTCGTCTTATATAACCAGCGTGTTTACTCCACGAGCTGCTTTACATAAATGAATAACACATGCACAATTTTTATATTTAAATACTTAATTATTCAAATTAATTATATACTGATTTATAATTCTATTTTTAATCCAAGCTTCTCGTTCATCGGGTTGAATCATCACATGACTCGTTGTACTAGCTATATGATTGTGGGTATCGATAAGTAAATTGCCCACTATTCTTATTAAACAGTCTAAAGTTACAGCATCTTTTGGATGTTGGGGATCGTGTAACTGCATAATACGTTTATCATTACACGTGTAAGCAGTTGAATCACTTTTCGACGTTGTTATGACTTGTCCAATAGTAGCAGCATCATTTAAATCTTCTCCTGGTAAAATATTAATTATTTTCTTCATCTTTGCATCATATTTGGTCCCAAAGTGTTTATCCCAAGTTATTGTTTGTCTTAATGTAACACAATCATCATCTTCATAACCAGGATAAATATCTTTTATTCTTCTATTACGACCATTGTATGTACCTAATGTACCACCACTCGCAATTAATGTTTGCACCATTAGAGGTACATCTGTATCTTTTATACCAAATCTTCCATTTGTTATTGTTTTATGTCCTGCATCCCATTCATCATTATTTCCTTGCATTAAATCAAACTTTTCATTTCCATGTATAAATGTATCTCCTCGCTTTAGCACGGCATCTTCATGTTTTACAAAATTCGATGTTCCCCTTTTTAATTCTTTAGATAATTGTTCCATAGTAACAGCGTCTTTTGGTTGAGAAGCGAACTTTACATTTGACAACACTTTCCCATGACAATTGATTTCATCACCATCTTGTAAAATACAGTTGTCCTTGATGTATTTCAGGTTTACAGCATCCCCATCTTCCTTTGGGTATCCAATGTCATTTATTATAAATTTATAAAAAGAAAATCCGCGTTGAGTCTTTTCCGGTATTATAGAATGTAAATATTCTTTATTAACTAAATCTTTATCATTTTTTGGATTTGCCACGTTGGTTATTCTATGATTTCCAGCATCATATGTCTGTCCATCTTTTAAATTATTACCCCATTGTAATTTTAAAGTATTTGAAAGTTCAGATGATAAATACTCTTTAGTAATTGCATCAGAACTGTCAGTTGGTTTACCAACATTAATTATTCTATGTGATTTAACATCGTAAGTATTCTTGTCTAATTTCAATGATGTTGAAGTAGCCTCTTTTACTGTCTTTAAATTCGCTCCATCAGTATCTTCTTCTGGGTCTTTAACAAATTTTAAACGTTTGTTACTCATATCATAGTCACCTTCAGGTGTTTGCGGCAATCCACTTCTTTTTCTGTTTTCTCCTCCTTGTACTCCTAGCCCGGAGTACCGTCCGAACTTGTCGACGCTCATGATTGAACTGATCCACTGTATGCTCACAGCTCTCTTATATATCCGTGATGATTTATACAACTATTCCACGATTTCGAAGTTCGTCAACTAAAGCAACCCATTCATTATTTAAACCTGTATGACCAGCTTCCATGGCTTCATGTAATAGTCTCATTCTATCAACCAATTTGTTTATATCATTATAGTAAATCACATTTGTATTATATAGGTTTTTCATTAAACCTTTACCAGATGTCGAAGTTTCTCCTTTTTTCTTTTTACCATATTCATCAATAAGTGATAAGTCCATAAGTGATAATGACTTCCTCTTAAGCGGTTTCTTCACAGCTGGTGCAGTTCGTAATGTTGGTAGTTTTTTCAGGGGAAACAATCTTTTTATTACAACCGTATATTTAGTTGCACGTGTTCTATTTATCATTGAATCTTTGGAGTAATTCTTCTTATGAGCATTAGTATTTTGCAAAATTTCTTTAAAAGTATTTAAATCTTGAAGCGTATATCTTATAGTATTGTGTCTTTAACTGGTATTAATAGAAATAAAAATAAAAATAGAAATAACGAGGTGAATACATTGAAAAAACATTTAATAAATTGACTTTAAAGTATTAACAAAACCTGGATTGATAAACATAAACAAACATCCTAATTGTAAATTATAATCAGCTGTTATAGACAAATTAAAACTGAATAACATAGAGTAGGAGTAATTCTTCTTATGAGCATTAGTATTTTGCAAAATTTCTTTAAAAGTATTTAAATCTTGAAGCGTATATCTTATAGGTATATTTTTGAAAATCAGTTCAAATAATCCTTTTGTTCCTTTATATTTATGCTCACCAATAACAATATCATCATCTTCAGTCAAATATACTTTTGAATCTCCTATTTTTAATTCATTTCCATCAATTCTCGCACCATATACATGTGACTTGTGTAATTTTGGGTTATCTTTTATTTCATGTAACATCTTCATGATATACTTTCTTCCAAGAGGTCCTTGTTGCAATATATCACTACTTAATTTTGTTAGATTTGGAATTGATTGTTCTGCTTCAGGTATATGTTGTTCTTGTTCTTCTTCTTTTTCAATATTTATTTCTGGTTCTTCTTGTCTTGTTTCTTCTTCTTTTTGAGAAACTTCACTATCACTTGTGTAAGAATCATCATCTTCTTCCTTTTTTAAACTTTTTACTTCAAATTTAGAAACAGGTAGCAAAACATCTCCTTCATAATGAGGTTTACCAATAGTTTCTGTTATCTGTTTTAAAGGTTCTGTAATAGGCTTAAATGTAGTCTCCAGAAATTCTTCTCTTTCATTCAAACCCATTCTTAATGCTCGATTTTTAAGTCTAATCGAGTCACTCAGTGATTTTATTTCTTTTAATAGTTTTTCTTGGTTCACCATGTTTACGCTGCGAAGACCAATCTATTACTAAACGTATCATCAATCTTTCAATGGATTAATACAAATTTATCCAACCCTATACGATATCTTCCATTTTTTATAGCTTCTTCTTTCATAATAACTAGAAATCCATATTTTTCAGCCCATGCTTTGCCACACATTTCTTTAAATTTATCAAATGACATGTCTGCATTTACATGATCATTATATATGTGCTTTAAATTTGTTTCATCCTGCTTGAAGATAATAAGTAGATTTGCATTATCTCTTATTAGTTGTTTTGGAATTTTACTGTAAGTTTGACCAATATAAATGCTATCAATATTGTAATGTCTCCCCATGGCAAAATAACTTCTAATAGTGTCATGATTTTCACAAGATACATCATCGAATATAAATATAGAAAATGGTTTAGCCTCGTTTGGCTCCATTATAGTTTCACTAGCATTAAACTTGTAGAAATTAACTTCAGGCACACTTGCGAGTACCTTATCCAATAATTGGTATTTGGGTTGTTGCAAAGATTTGGAAAAGATGTAAATGTTGTTGAAACGTAATCCTTTAGGATTTGTTATTAAGTTAAAAACCACATTCGTCTTTCCACAATTTGATGGTCCAGTTATTAAACATCTTATTGTGTTTGGCAGTAGTTCACCATGTTTTCCATGATTTAACTTGTCGTTGTCAACTGTTAATTCATCAATATTATTAATAAAAAATCGATCCTTTTGTTGCACAATCTCCATCTTGTGTAAAGGTTAAACACGTAATGACTTCACAAATTGCTATACCAAGTCTTTTGTAGGGATCCAAGAGTCTTCACTTTTATCAAATCCCAACCAACGTACTTTAACCTTATCCTTTTTTCTTTGTAAAATCTTTTCAACAAGATATACATCGCCGACTGATGATTTTAACAACTCATGTCCGTAGAATCCACCTTCAAGTAATTCACCCTTGTTGTCCTTTAAGATGTAAGTTTCAGGTATTGTTGGTTGCACTTTATAGATTGTAAATACTTCATTAGTCCAGTTTGGCAGATACCTTTTACTAAATACTCCTTTGTATTTACTTATACGAACTTTATCATCAACTTTAAATGTTTTAGGCTGCATTTTTTCATGTTTAGGAGTTGTATTATTCCTAATACGTTTTAATACCATCTTAGCATTACTGCTATTTACTTGGTTAGGCTTCATACCAATGGTTCGATGATACTTGTTGTTATATTCTTTTATAAGTTGCGGTAAGATATCATACCAAACATATGATCCTCGTTTGGAAAATGTTTTATACATTGCTCCTTTTAATGTTCTATTGAATCTTTCTATTATTGAAGCTTTAACTTCAGAATTTGTTGAATAATGATTTATTTTATACTTCTTCATTAAAGCTGCAAAGTCTTTGTTAAAATACTCTTTCCCATCATCAGTTTGTAGATGTTTGATATTGAATTTATTTCTTTGTATAGCCGTTTCCATAGCTTTTGTAACACTTTTACCAGTCTTGTCCTTTAGCGGTAAGGCATCAGCCACTTTAGTAAAACAGTCTATAATCGCTAAAATGTATTTGAATCCTTTATTCAACTTACCATGTGGTATCATTTCAATGAGATCGGCTTGGAAAAGATCATTCATTCCTTTTATAACTGTACTTCTTCTAGGAAATTTTCTTCTTGCTGGCTTATGAAGTTCATTTACAATTTTATTTTTTAGGTCTTCCATCTTCAGTTGTGTCTTCCACATCGCTTGTAAAGGTACTGATCTCTAGAATGGTTTATCCTCTTTTATATACGGTTAGGATATAGGTCAAGGCCATTTTATGTTGGTGTAAAAAAGAGGGAACATGACATTGGGCTTGTCATGTCCCCTCTTCTTTACGAAAGGAAAAAGGAAGAAGGTAAAGGACGAAGAAAAGGTTTACTGATCAATAGGGATTAGGGAATAGTGGCCGAATGGCAATGTGTTGATGTTATTTTCAAGAATGTGGCGTTTATCATCCTTATAACTTAATGCCCACTTTGTTTGCTTTACACTATACAGTATATGGCTGTAGCTTCTAATGGTGTTGAATGTTGCGGTTGTTTCCACATTTTGAAATAAACATCTTTTATAATGTTCAAACTGCACTTTTTTCTTTAGATATGAAGTCTTGATGCCTTTGGCTTTCTTCACCACTTGATGTTCATCCTTTTCACTGATGTACAGTTGGAATGAGTACAGTTTGGACATTAACGCGACAACTTCTTCCATTGGTACACCATTTGTTTCGTCTTTAAACTTGCCCAACACCTTTTTATTTCTATCGTAGTCATAGTTGGGATGATCTTTAGGATAATCTGAAAAGTCAAAGTCAGTAGTATATACAAAAGTACGTAGATCTTCATACATGTCTTCTGTTCTTATCCAATAAATGAAAGCATCTGTATCCATATATGCTATCCCGATGTTTTCTCTTCCATAAAACTTCACCATCTTGTTGTAGTGAAAGTCATACATGTGGGTTTTAGAAATATCCAAAATAGACATTCCCACATATAGAGGACGATCCATTGTTATTGAGATTTTGTTCATGGTAACAGCTACAAGATTCTCGTTAATAATTACACTCGTTCCAAAGTTTGGTTTTTGTACTAACTTTTGCAACTTCTCCGGATCGCTTACTAATTTTACATCTTTATGTTTTCTTTTGTTTTCCAACGTTTTGCCAAATATTGAATTATTCATTAATTTGAAAAAGTCCTTTTGAAAAGCGGATGTTGCTGCAGTCCTTCTTCTTGTGTTGTTGTCGATGTATGGTTTTAACCAACAAGATTGATTAAATTGTATTGCTCTATTGATTCTTGTTATTTTCAATCCCAGTTCTATTGCTTGCTGTATTGTCCAATAATGAGCTACATATCTCGACTTGTTGGTTAACGTCATCATTAATTTGGGCCATCTACCAGTTGGTGATATTTCCGTCTTTGGCAATAGTGGTAAATCGTAGTGGTGATCATGCAGTTGTTCAGGATATTCGAAGTCGACGTCCAAAATGTATCCAGTATCGCCGTATTTGGGTATGTCCATTATATTGCCAATCGAATCTGGGTTCGCCCACTTGAAATTACCATATGGAAGGGGATTTGACATAGCCCATCCATATAGGTTATTTGCATCAAAATAACCTAAGAATGTTGTTGGTTGTGACGCATCGAAGTTTGGGAGATATTTGTTGTTAGCTTTTACATGTCTAGTTACACTTTGCGTCAATCCTCCACGAACGCCTGACTCTATCATCAAAACCATATCGATATCTGTAATAAGTTCAAGTCTACACTTTGTTTCTTTCAGCATAGCTTGCCATGCTAGTCCAGGTGATGTATAAGAATGAAGTGGATCCAATCCATTTGCTTCAAAACAGGTATCTCTAAATTCTTCCATTATATCACAAAGTAAAGTCACATCTAATTTAACATAAAAGTCGGAATATTCTCCCAATGTTGTCATTCCTAGTTCGTTCCATACTTTACAAGCGTGTTGATAATCTTCTTCACTGATGTCCTCTTCATACAACTTACTCTTGAAGGCTTCTCTTGGCGGAAGTGATGTTTCTTCAAATTTTTCCAAACAATCGATGTAATCATAGGGAAAAACACCTTTGCGGAGAACCAAATCCAATTTATCTTTACTAACAATCTTCATTGTTTCTATTAAATTTTCTTTCTTTAAGTTTTCAGTGAGTTTACTTAAGCTAGATGGCATAAAACGGTAAGAGTCTAAAAAACGTAACTTAATATTTCCAACCGTTTTACTAAAACTAATAAACTTTTCACTAGTTTCCGCTATCACATCGATTTTTCCATCATCTCGTCCCAATTCCGGTATGATAAAATGTGCATCATAACCGCTAAGGTTATGCAAAACTACAGGTATAAAGTTGCGAATTTGATAGTTAATATTACATCTGTTACACGCGGCACCTCTATAATAACCTGTCAGATGGTCATGATCACGTACCTTGTGGTTTTCCAAAGTATATTCATTTTTACATAAATAACAATGGGTTGAATTTTCATACTGAATCTCTTCTTCTTCATCCATCGGTATCATTGGTACAATATCACTATACATTTTTTGTACATTTTCTGCTATCAAATATAAGTGGTCAAGGAAAATTTTAGAAGCATTTTCACCGCGATATATAACAGGTTTTGATGTTAGATCATATTTATTTAAATGATCTTCTGACAGTGTAGATTTAATTAATAAACAAAAACTGTTTGGATCATGCATTTGATACTTAACACTTTTCTTGGCTTCATCATCATTATTTTCAATAGGAACAAGTGTAGATTCAAAATCCGCATATACAACAATGGGAATACGGTACTGATGAGATATCTTCTCAAATTTTAGCTCGGCCTTATCTGGTGATGGTAACATTATTTTGGCTTCATAGTTGTTGTTACACAATCGTTTATGCTCTTCTAACCACTGTCTTCCTAGTCTTCCTTCTCGTTGAAAATTGAAACATCTTTTGCAAATTACCTTCTTATTTCTATTTTTAGATAATTGATTACTAACAAGAGTTTCAAATTTTTTGATCCATACATAGTGGGAAACATCACCTCTTGTAAGTAATAATAAGTCCCTATGATCTGGTAGTTCATTCTTCACCACACGCAATGGGTACACTTTATTCGAACTGTCCAAACCGAAAACATTAACAGATGTTCCAGGGTTTTGTTTTTCGAACTTTGGGATGTCCTTTAAAGCCACTGGGTAAGTCAATCCTTTGAAATTATATCTATATCTGTAAGTTTCATATTCTTCACTGGGTCTTTCCGAATTTTGAGGAGGTACAAATTTTGTCGTCATTGCATATCTAAAACATTCCATATCTTGGTTCTTAACATTTATACACGATTTGGTGTCTGAAATTTTCTTTGGGAGCGGAATATAACTGCTACCCCTTAATCCGTAGCCGTGTTTATGAGTTCTAATATCCATACCCTCAATACTAACCAAACTCCAACCAGATCCTCTGCCTTCATGTTCTTGAATTTTAGTTAATATTTCTTCTAAACAATCTTCAACTATTGAATTAATATCTGAACTTGCCATGATGGTCTGGTTTTTTGTTATGAATCCTCTTGGTGACATTTCTCCTTCTACATTAGTAAACATAGCATGTAGTAATATGCTAAATTTAATGAAGTTCAGTCTTCTTAATTCTTCTGTGAGTGTTCTCCTTGCAATTGTACTCACTTCTTTAAAAAACTGCTCCAATTCCAATTTTTCATTTTGAATTTTGTGGTGCATTACTACTTTACCTTCTAAAGCATATATTTTTAAACTTGGTATTTCATTAGATGGTCCTGCTAATGGTTCTTCATGTTCTTCTTGTTGTTTTTCTTGTTGTTCTTCTTGCTGTTCTTCTTGCTGTTCTTCTTGTTGTTCTTCTCCATATAGTTTTAAATCTTCATATTCGGTTTCTGTTACATCTTCATTATTATTATGGAATAACTCTTTGTGTATTTCTAGTAGAATATTATCATGAAAAGTTTCTAAGCAAATTTCACATTGATACATCTTGTTGATGTTTACTCTTTGAAATTTAGCAGCGAAATGAAATGCTTCTCTACTGCTCCCTTTTTATAGCCTCCCAGTTGTAGTGGGGGGACGGTAAGATTTTTAGTGAGATGTTAAAAATAGTAGGTTAAGACTAAAGCTGAAAAGTAATGATTAAAGCCTATATTTTCTTCCAATTGCAAATACTCCACATATGCCTCCGCCCATAGCCATAACAGATCACTGTTACGCCAATATACACCAAAGGTGGGTCTATCATCAACTAAAATTGGAGATGCTATGTTTACTAATCTTTCATTTTCTATCCATGTCATAACTTCAATTACAAACCTTCCTATAATATCCATTGGAGAATTCGGATCCACAAATATTCTTGTTACAACATTTTCACTTAACAAAGGCTCTTCAATTTCTTCATTGTTTTCTTCATCGTTTTGTACATCGTTTTCTTCATTGATTTCTTCATCCACCTCTAATACTTCTTCAACTTTTGTACATTTGTTATAAAATATTGGAGCATCTCGGGGGGGGGGACATGTTCACTCTAGCTATTATTGGCAATGAATGTCCCAACGCAAACCACAACACTCTTATATAGGCAAGTCAATGAGTATGGGTTTCTTTTAATAATAAATTTTTATTAAAAGAAAATAATTTAATTCTGTCTTTACCACAATATTACTCCTAATTAGAGCTTTCCAATGATGTATCGCTTGCCCTATTCCGGCAACCCGTTCTTAAGTTATAAGTAAGTTTGTTTGCACTTTGCTGGCTGGGGAGGGGGGGGGCTCACCAAGTTCAAGGTCAAGACGTTACACTTAAGACATTGTGACATCGGGGGGGGGGCTCGCCAAGTTCAAGGTCAAGGTCAAGACAATACACTTAAGACATTATACTTAAGACGATACACCTAAGACGTTGTGACGTCGGGGGGGGGGGGGGGGTTATGCATGAATGGATTGAGGTCAAGGTCATAATGATCCAAGGTGATGGAGGCGGCTGTAACCGTCTCCACCACCCTGTGTTCCTCAAACACTCCCAATCCCAACCAAAAAAGTTACGTCTTGCGAGGGATCCCAATTTTTGGCCCGCACGCACATGGCGATCCAGTTTGGTAGTCTGTGATACGGGCGGCCAGCCTCGGGCCTGGGCACTGGACTTGACCATTCCAATTTTACAATGGGGACTCTGGAACAGCTAATGCAAGACGCAACTCTAACCTCCCACCCTTAATCTAAACCCACCCAAACATATTTTTGCCTGACAAAAATTAAGAAACAAAAATAAAAAACAATAAAAATATGCGCTACCTACGGCACAACGCGCATGTCCCACCCATATTTAATGAAGTTCAATCGAACTTCTTAAATTTACATTTACATTTTAATTTAATCTACCCAACCTAACAGCTAGCTGTGGAATGTAAAAAATTATTAGTACACAGATAAACAAACACAGACATAGATACACACACACACACACACACATACACACAAATACCATAAACCAATACTTAAGATTAAAAACACATTTCTTAAACATAAATAATACCATAAAACACCTTAATGCTAACATCGCAATGCGCAAGTTAAACCTTAAAAAACTAACACATCTTAAGACTGAAACCAAATAACACTTTGCATAAAATCATAGACACACACACACACACACACACACACACAACAAATATTAAATAGTAATAGCCTAACAACAAGAGTAACTCAAATATATATCGGCCGCTTATACATTTGAGTTGCCCTCTCAGTCGGGTCGGAGCGTCGCGTCCGAAATTCCGAGCCCGACTGTGGCGGCAATAGTCGTCGGGGTAGTTCTCGGCTCCCAGAGTGGTGGGGGGGGGGGGCCGGGAGGGGTTTCAGGGGCGCGGAACTTTCCAGAAATGTCAGTGGAAAATTCCAAACGGATGTGCTTTGTTACATGTGGGTCGCCTAAAACGCAGGTGGAGCCTTGTACCTCTCAATTTGCATTAGATAGCATCAAATTACATCCGCTGACAAGTACATCCGCAGCATAATTATCGTCGATTGTTATCCACCCTCTTCCGCCGCTTAATTATACTTCCAACAGAAATAGGCCGCCAAAACACGCAACTTGTTTTTAACATACAATAGACTATTGTTTGGAAATGCATTACTTATGCTCATAATCCTTGGCCTGGTCGGTACTTCTTACACGCTACACCCAAGACGTTGTGACGTCGGGGGGGGGGGCTTCCGGTTTCCGGTCCGGTCGGGGGGGGGGGGGTCATGCATGAGTAACCATCCGCATGTATATAAACGACGGGAAGCTCGCGCGCCTCCCGTATAGGGAGCTGACACCCCAACGGTAAACAACCAATCCGTGAGTTCATACCACATAGTACTTTAACACACTATTTATTTTAACATTTTTATTATTTTTACACTATTTCTTAACACTACATCAGTTATTTTATATATCTTAATTTTATTTTCGTGTCGAATTTCCATTTTTTTTTTTTAAATTAAAATATGCTAATTAACATCGTGTGCAGGAAACTCACACTGATTAATTGTAGGTTCCATTCTTACACACCTGTTTCCTCCTTAATATGCAAATTACTCTCTTACTTTAACAACACTTAAACTCTAACCGCTACTTCTCGGTCATATTAATATAATTAGTGCTACACTACGGGATTTACCTGTGCAATAGTGCACGCTATGTTTCCTGCACGTCTGCAGGTAATACACCTTACAATCATATACTTATTGCTACATTACACAAGACATTTCTTGCACACCTGCAGGTAATACACTTACTGACCGTCTACTATTATAATTATTGCTACAGTACAAGAGACATTTCTTGCACACCTGCAGCTTATACACTTTACAACCGTTTAATATTAAAATTATTGCTATACTACAATGGTTACCTGTTCAATCACAGTTGTAGTCCCCCCACTTGATTATCCACAGAGCAATACTTGCAATCCTACAACTGAATAATTAATCAACTTCCGCGATCACCAGTACTTTTTTAAACTATCCGTCTCTTCCTCTGACTCTTGTGACCGTAGCCGCAGCCGACTGACAAATAACCGAGCTCTCCCGAACCTCGCTCTTTTATGCGGTTTTCTCGGGGAGGGGGGTTGGAGGGGCGTCGCACATGACTCATCGATCGCATAAAAAGGGGGGTTGCTGCCGCGCGCGCGCCATTTCGGTGGCGGAATCGGTCGGGTGAGGAACTATCCGTAAGTCTCTGGCGCTTTTACAACTAACGCTTGTTACTCTAAAATGTGTTTGCACTTAATATGCTAATTAGTCTCTATATTTATGCACGGGACATTTCCTGCACACCTGCAGGTGATACACCTTACAACGGTCTACTATTATACTTGTTGCTACAATACAAGATTTACCTGTCCAATTGGCAATTGTGATCCCACTTAGTCGTGCACGGGATATTTCTTGCACATTAGCAGGTCATACACTTTACAACCGTCTAATTTTATAGTTATTGCTACAGTACAAGATTTACCTGTACAATTGACAATTGTATTCCTACTTATTCGTGCACGGAACATTACTTGCAATCCTGCACCTGAATAATTAATTAACTTCTGCGGCTACCGATACTTTTCTTCGCCTATGTTTCCCCCTGCTACAACCTTTCGCGGCGCCGCCCGACAAATAACTGAGCTCTCCGAAGTTCTGTTCTTTTATGTCATCCTCTCAGGGGGAGGGGTTGGGGAAGGGGGGGGGCACACAACCCCCATAAAACGGGCATCAATACCGCGCGCGCGTCATTATAGTGGCGATAGGGCAACAGTAAACAACTATCCGCAAGTCTCTAACACCTAGTCTAACACTTTTTTACTTACGCTTTTTTACTCTAACATATGTTTGCACTTATTATGCTAATTAGTCTCTATATATTCAGACACACTCGCGGGCGCCGGTCATATACTCGCCAATTGTCGGAGAGTACACATCTCCCCTTCGTATATTATCATGGCTTCGCACTCTTTACAACTAAAGCTTTTACGCACAAAACATATTTTACAGAAACAATCTAACTCCAAAGTTTGTAAACCGCGTACTACATTGGCTAAGCTTAAGAAATACTACAGTTTTCACCCGTTGTACTTTGCGAAACCTAGCCTGTGCAACACTGCATACTGTACTGATACTGTTTTGCACGCTGTCTTAACTGACATGCTGCAGTATCAACATTTCAATCTTGTTACACCTATTGACGACGCTATCCAATTATTCTTATTCACTATATTACCGGGTTTATATGATCGTTCTTCCTTGGACACATGTCTCATTCTACTGTATCAACTCGCACTGTAAACACCTAGGAGCTCTCCTATCATGCAACTATTATTTTAATTTAATTTTAAAAATAAACTAAAACCTCCAACCCCGAAGCCGCCCCACCCCTCCCCATTCCCACCGAGCCCCTGAGGCTCCCACTTTTTTAAAACCCCCTCCGGATGACCTTGACCCACTTCCCAAACCCATCCATCACTGTCACCCCCACCCCACACTTCCAACCCCACACCTGCCACTTCCAACCAATGACCTTGACCTGAGCCAGGAGTAACCAAAAGACACTACTAATAGCCTTATTTATTTGAAAGGAATTCAAGGTTTAAAATAATAGTATTTCTTCAATGCCTACATTTATTACTAATTCATTATTATGGGTCTTTATATTTATTAATATTTTAATCTACTTTTTATGATTTTAAAATGTAATCAGCTTACAAATATAACGATGAAATATTAAAATGATAAGATGGAAAAATATTATATCGTACAATACATTAAGAAAACCACCTTTAGGGGTGATGTTGTTCGCGTCCGCAGCATTCCATTAAAGCTGCACGTACTCCCCGGGCGGTGCTAAACTAACAACAATTTTTGGTAGCTGCACTATTACGCAAGTGATCTCTCAGCTAAGCCAGCTGCCAGACCAAATCCTAACGGCCCGTTCCCGGGCCACTTTTAAATGTACTGACGCAGGTGCTTTGCACTGCAAAACATCTTTTATTTATTTTATTATTATCATTGTTTAATTTGGTAGCTGGCTGTGATATCCGTATGTATGTACCACCCTTAAGAAACCACAGGATGTTTTTCCTAAGCGAGGACAGTGCGAAATACCCACATCGCGGAGTGAGCATTTTATTCGGAAATTAGTCGAAGCACAATATCCAGACCACGAAGTGGTTAATTTTAAGTGCACAATTGTCGAAATAAACACATTCTTCGGTGTTTGAGTAACACCACAATATCCACAACCTGATGTGGGTAAATTTAATTCCCCACGACACGGTGTAGGTATTTGTAATTTGCACAAACACCAAATAGCCTGCACACACAATTTTTAAGAGAAATCAATAATAAATAAGTAACATCAACAGAAACATAAACAGTAAATAAGTGACCATAAACATTTCTTACGCAAATGTTAAACAGGTAATGTGCACTTATTCATTTGATGTGTTTGGGCAAGAAGTTCTTCCAAGAAATATACCATTTCACTTTATGTTTGTTTTAACGCATTTACAAAATTTATGCACACAGTCCTTTTTAAAATTACATCTTATCAGCCCCCTTTGAGTACTGTATCACGACGGTGCACCGATAGTGGTTCTTATTTATTTTATTGATAGGAGTAGTGGGTGGAGGGGGAAACATGCCTAGATCTACACATTAACACTATTTGGTCCCTGAGTAATACTATTTGGCTTTTTCGCAAACTACAAATACCTACACCGCTACGTGGTCAATAGAATTTACCCATGTTGGGTTGTGGGTATCGTGGTTTTACTCAACCACCGAAGAACGTGTTTATTTCGCCAACTGCGCACTTAAAATTACACACTCCGTGGTCTGGGTATTTTGCTTCGGCCAATACCAGAATAAAATGCTCACTTCGCGATGTGGTTACTCCTATCCACATCACGGAGTGGTTAAATATTTCAGGCATTTTCCAGATTCGGCAATTTTTTGTAACATATACATTATGTAGGCCCTACATGTTTCCTGTCCATTCATTGAAATCTTTATGAACCAAACATATTTGTGATAATTTTCGGTTTCAGGTTATAAATGAAAGCCCTCTTCTAAAAATGACCCATCAAATTTTGTAAATTGCATTACAGACCTAGTTCTTTAAAAGGAATTAAACATTAAAATTCATACCGAAGACAGTTAGTTGCAGTATATTATGGTGGAAAATTATAATATTTCCAATAAATTATAATAGCAAAACAAAGACAAGAGAAAGCAGAAAACACATTACACTTATGTCACAGTCACTTTGCAGTAACAGTAATAGTAACAGTAAAAGGAATGACAGGTTACCCTAAAGGTAACAAGTTGTGACAAATTTTGAGGGTTTTTTCGTAATATATCATTATGGGCATGAATTTTGGTTTGCCGATTGATGAAATGCACAGAGAGTTTAAATTGAAGAACATAAATGCTCAAAACATTAATTACCTTAGTGTATTTCTTTAGTATTTAATGTTGGGAAGTTTTTATTTATGATCTCAAATTAGACCAAACTTTAATTGATAATGAAATGATAAAAAACTTCTTTGGTATTTTTTCATATTTAATTAGATAAGTAGGGTAATGAATTCCAATATTATTCCCATTTGACGTAATCCCGTAGCACTTAATTTCTTTCATTAGTTCAAAAAAATTCAATACTTTCCGTATTTTATTTTTCTTTATACTATACAGGAACTCTCGAGAAATATTTTGTATTTTTTCATAAATACTTGCAAAACAAAAGATAAGTTTTGGTATCAATCTATTTTAATTTTTCAAAGTTGAATAATAAAAAAATGAAACATTATCAAAATAGTAACTTGAAATATCTAAATTTAAATTGTCTATTGAGGAATACAAATTTTTAAACCATCCAACTGTAAAAAAAAAAAAAAAAAAAAAAAAAAAAAAAAAAAAAAACTGAGAGATTTAGACTTTTACTAAACGAAAACACGCTTTTAACAATAGTTTTAATACTGAAAGTTTCTTTTCTTTTAGAAACTTATCCATTTCTCCGTCATTTATGGTTGGATAGGTTTAAACCTAGTATTTATAAATAGTCTTTTATATTTGTTACATTTTAAGTGTTTATACTGTGATAAAATTATAATAATTACTATAATTATCACCAATAATTTTAATTAATTAATGTGATGACTTGATGAACAAAAATTATCAATCAACATCAATTTTTTATGTATCATCGAGCTTTTGTATAGTAACAATTTTTATTAAACTAAATAATATTGAATAAAAGATGTTGTCTGCTGAATTATTCAAATGACATAAACAAGTATAACATAAAAACTGCGAAACACAATCACAATCATCAGTAAACAGTGTTCTTTCAATTGGTGAGTTTTAAAAGCCACCTGTACTAAATAATATAAAACGAAAAATAATAAATCAATTCCAAGTTGTCAAATTTCATTCTTTCTAAATATTTTGGGAATAATTACAGCCTTGTAGTTCATGAATTGGTTAAAAACGTTAAGTAAACTTTCCAGTAAGTAATTCTTATACAGTGCAAATGAACATTTCGAATAATCTTAAACAGTTATTTCTCTCTTTTTTATTGGTAAAAGAATTTCTGTGAATACAAAATTTAACTCAAGCTAACGAAACATATACGACTTCATTAATAACGACTATTAGTTCATATGACTTCATTATTAACGACTTCATACGCTCAAATATTTTATTTTAAGCCGATGTTTTCTCCATAAATGAAAACAAAACTGAGGCCCACATACAACTAGCATATAAACACCACAATGAGGTTAGAACAATGGAACTCATCTGGGGGATGTTGTCTTCAACATATGTCCGTGTAGCTGCCAAATGCACGCTGCTTGGCCACGTTCCTGAGCAGGAAACCTGACTAGACGATGCAGATAATATATGGCATCATTATTTGTTGGGATTTAAACTCTCTAAGTCACTTTATATAACTTAATTGTCTACCCATAGACGGTAAGTAATAAAATTATATCAGTATATGTGTAATTTTATTTTAACTGACTTCTAAGTTCATGGCTTTGTTATCAAATATTTCTACCAAAGTAAAGGGTTCTCTAAGTAAAGTGATGTTCAATAATGGTTCAAATTACGAAATAAAAGCACCAGGTGAGCTTAAAAGCTTTCCCCTGTCCTGCACTAAGCTATTCATTGTTGTTGTTTAGTTTGGTTGTTTAGTAGTTTGGAACTTTCACTGCATTTAAGTACCATGGATAAAATTATGTTTTAAGTGTTTGGTAATTGAGAGATATACGTATTAAGTTAAAAAATACTATTCATTTTGCCAATTATATACCATTTATATGAATAAAATAAATAGAGCAACAATATTTAATAAAATTGTTCAAATATTCTTAAATTTGTAAATGGTTGTTTCTTAACTTTTTCAAACATCTGTAACATAATGTAGAATTAAATAAAATTTCGTTTTTTCAACATTATTTTTAATGTTCAAGTGACTTGTTAGTAAAAAATAAATATTATAAAATCTAATATTGTTTAAACTTAAAAACTTAATAAATTACACTTAATAAAAAAGTTTATAATAAGTATTATATTGGTGAAACAGCAATCTTTTAAGACTGCTTTACAAGTTAATGACCACAATAATGTGATAGTACACTGATTAAATTGTCATTTTTTGACTATGAGTTAAGTATGACGTTTTAAGCCCGTTGTTAAAAACGAAATAAAATTAATAACGAGTTGTTTTAAACAAAATAAACTCAAATAAAATTTCATGAAATTATGTTTAAGTTCATATTTATACAAAGTTAAATTTAAAATACTAATCCAATTGATTTAAAATGCTTGAATTTATTTAGAATGTAGGCTTAGATTAACTAAAATAGATAATAAAAAAAGGTTGAACAAACACTCCCTTTAAGGGAGTGGATTTAGAAGAATCCTTTGCATTGTTTGATATACTATTAGTTGATATTATTGGATGGCATCGTACATTACTTTAAAACTTTACATACTTAACACACATATTTGCTATTTTGGGAAAAATCTCATCTACATGTAAAAAATACCTTGTATATTGGCAGACCTGGTCGAGGCGTATGAAGCGTTGTTGTTATTTCTGTCACAGTTTATGGCACGTTGGCAACCCTGGGGACGAGTCTTAATTCACGCAGTCAAACCTTTTTTGTCTACAGCTTTAATTTTATACGTTTACAGCATTTTTTAAGACTGAACCATTGGCAATATTCTTATCAGAATATTTTGTTAAGTTTCTATTACCGTTATTTTGTTTAGATAATTTCTATTATAAATTCGCCTTTTAGCATGTGAGTTTTAATACATCACTATGATTTTGCGATTGAATTAAAGAGATGTAAAGGCTCTCATAGAACCTTTGGATATTGACAAAACTAGTGGGTCCTACCAGATTAAATACTTAATCAGAACATAAATTACCATTGTTTACACCTTTTGACACTCTGACAACCATTTCGTTCATAGTAGCTTTGGCTTATTTATTTAACTTATAAGTAATAAAGAAATATTATGAGGTACGTAATGACTCTTTTATAATTTATTTATATATATATACATTCTATATTTTAAATAGAGATTTATTTTGGAAATATAAACCATATTTATTCTAAACGGTGAAAAAGGCTCCCAGTTTTGCCGTATTAAAGTGCAAACTCACACGGTTCAATTCCGGCCTATTGTCCGTGTTTTGCTCTTTGAAGAGCCGTGTCCTGCATACAAATGCCATTTAAACATCTGTGTCATGTTTTGTATATTCGACAACTGTGAAAAAATTTGAATTTCATTAGTTTGTTCCCATTTAAAGGGAATTGTTTTCAAACAATTAATGAAATACAGATTTTAATGTTTAAAATAAACATTAAATTTTAATTTTAATTAATTAAAATTTGATTAATAAGTTGAAATTAACATTGATTTTATTTAATTAAATGTTTATGTTAATTTCAATTAACATTAAAATTTAATGTTTAATTGATATCGTTTTGTATATTAAATGTAAATTAAACAATACTATTATACAGTTGTAATACTTTTTAGTGTTTAAATATTTATTTATTAACCTCATACATTTTCAAGTGCATTAATGAAAATTTAATGTAGTTTTAACAATAAAGGGATGAATGTCAACTGTTTTATATTAGTATTGTCAGATTTTTATTTTGATTGTATCATAACAATATGCTAAAACATTTTATTTGTTTTAGTTTTCTTTAAAAGGTTTACATTTTAATTGTTTGATATAAACAACGTTTTAATCAATTACAAGAAATCAAAATGAAACTTAGCTCACATGCTGTTAAGCTCAATGTCTTTATATAAAAAATTTAAATATATATATATATATATATATTTATTTATTTATTTGGAGTTATATAATTCACCCTTAACTTTAACCTTATACCAGTTTATATTTAATTATTGTATACGTCAGCAAAATTAACATTATATAAATATATTTTAACCTCGAATTAAGGTTTTGGTAAAAAATTAAATTAGAAAAGAAATACTTTATTTTAGGAAAATTTAGTGATGAAAGATTAGTAGTTCATTTTGGAATTGGCCTAATGTGTTTTAGAATCTTCCGAAAGTCGCTAAGCATAACTTTATTAATTTTCACAGATATAGCTGAATTATTTATGACATGTAGCTGCAATGCTTGTTATAAGGCATGTTTACTGGATTTTATTTAGAATATAAAATTATCAATTATGGTTGAAGAGTAAAACATTTTAGTTTAAAATAATACAGATTCTATTTCCTGCTAAACTCGATTTTTATGAAAAGAAATTTGCTTGGTTATAATAAAATATTTCAAATTTTGAAATAAAGATTTCAGACCATTTCTTTACAAAGACATAATTTTTTTACTAGTAAGTGTTTTCCATTTATACAATTATTTTGAAATACAAAATGTTCTTGTAGGTAACCATAATAGAAATGGCAATAAACAAAGTGTTTAATTGAATCAAACCACTTCATCTTGGCAAACAAAGTAAATGAAAACATACATATCTTACACAAAAACTTTTCCTATCATTATTAACTTTAATTTACGTTAATATCATCGCTAATTTTGATCGTCTGTTTAATATAACTAAGTAAAACATTTATTTTATTTATAGGCTACATTGGGAATAATTATGCAAAATGGCATAAATAAAATCTGGAAGTGAATTGTATGAATTAAAATGAGAAAATTTATAGAACAAGTTAATTAAAGGTGTTAACTATTAGTTTTTAACTTTTGCCTTACATTTAAAGTAAGTTATTTATTTTATTTATAGGCTACATGGGGAATGATTATGAGAAATGGAATAATAATTTTAGAATCATAATAAAATCTGGAAGTGGGTTGTATGAATTAAAACGCAAAAATTTATAGAACAAGTCAATTAAAGGTTTTAACTATTAGCTTTTAATTTTTGCCTGACATTTACAGTAAGACTTTATACTACTCTTATTCTAAAACATATATTGGGTTTTTTTAATTATAAATATAAAAAAGTTTTATATGATTTAACTTATATTTTGAAAGTGTTGCTGATATAATAAACAATTTTCCTAACAACGCAAGTAGTTGAAATTTATTTTGACCATAACATTTTATTTAAAAGTTAATAAACAATACATTGCTATTCCATTTAGACTATTTTTATTAAAACTAAAAATATATCCTTCGGGGATCGACTTTAACATAATTATCTCGAGATTTTTGTGTGGTCAACAATCGAAAGTAAAGAAACGCGTGTAAAGATAGCATAATTTTCTGCGACAGAACAATGCAATGATTACTTTAGAGTCTGTCCGCCCGCGCCGTGCGTGATCATGTTTTTGTAGACAGGCATGTTCTTTGAGTGTTACCGTGTATGTGTCGTTATTTATTTTCGTGTCCATATCAATGTACTGTGTTGTGTTTTAATAATTATGACGGAGCCTTCGGGTCAACATCTTCACATTTTTAACCAGCTGATGATGACGCAGTAGCGTTGAAACATGTCCTAATTTGGATACTTATAATTGAGCTGTCGACGGTTTACAGTAAGCAATAATTCTTACAATAATATCGGATCACGTGAATACATGCTATGAACCACGTGGAGAGCTCACAATATTTTGGAACTTCACTTAACGTCCGTTTATCGTCAGATTTTAAGGTGTTCATCGCACGTGAGTACAGCCTATTTTTATGTTGACAGGATATTAATTTTTAATTGATAAAATATAGATTCACATGATTATGTAGTTATTGAATGTAATCAACCTTTCAGATTATCCTAGCAAGACCCGGTCCCATGAGGGTCAGTTAAGAGAGGGTCCAACGTTGTGTTATCCTTAACCTGCATCAACCACTTCATCAGTATCCAAAGCTCTTTAAGTGTTTAAGTTTGATCATAAGGTCATGCGGAATCGGAAATAGCATTTAGACGACATTCTTGTATGAGTGAATAATAACGTAAAATTTTCATCGACTGCAGCCTAATATGTTTTGTTGTACGGAAGGTGGTAGCTAGGAGCTCTCTTAATGTAGGTGACCTGATATTGCAGCTGTACATTTAGGACGCAAAAGCGGATGTTTCTTAAACCATTAATGCAACTATTTCCTAAAATTGTCCTTATTGAATTTCTTTTTCAGATTGTCAAACTATGTTTTTACTGACGACAACTTTTTCACTATATAGGCCTATTATTAAAGTAATATTTTTGCTCGATTCGACAGGAAAATAGTCTATGTTACTACAAAGGTTTTATAATAATGCAAGTAATGATTAATTAATTTAATTTTCTGAAAACGACTAAAAAGGTGACAGAGCCTGCAGATCAAACTAGGATAATCAGATCGGATAGTGATCAACGTTTTAAGGAAATATGGATTCATATAGTCATGACGTTATATTTCTTTAAAAAATATTTAATCAATAATTTTTTGTATTTTAACATACTCCAATGCGATGAAATAATCAAATCAGGGTAATAAGCTTTGCTTTATTAATTAGTGTTTTAATTAAATTAACAATAATTAATATAGCTTAATATAAACGAATAGTCTATATTTTCATTTTGTGTCTGAGTATATCATTAAAATTTACATTTATAATAGACTATTTTTCCTGTTTTTCTGAGGCGTTTTCACAACAACACCAAATACTTTTTCTGCACTGATTAAAATAATTAATTTTTAATTGTCTAAATAACATTAAACGAGGTGTACCATAGCATACTTGTATTGTTTTTATTCTAAATATTTCTGATCTAGATAATTTTCACTCCGTAATCTCTGAGAAAGAAAAATACATCAATATTTATTTTTCTTTCTCTGTATTTTTGACAAGTTTCCGATAACCAGAAATACAAGGACGTATCACCCCTTGAGAAACATCTTTGATGGATTATTGAATTTCCATTACCTTCTATCTCTACATAAGTATGCTTGAGGAAATTTTAGATAGTGAATATACTTCCTGAGCATTTTTAAAGTTTTTTCATTAATATGCAGACTTTTTTCGTTTTATAAAATGTTCAAATTCCAGTGAGTAATAACGTTTACTGAACGTTGGTAAAAATATATTATAAAATATATAATTTAATTAATCTTATCTGTACTAATTTTTTCAATTCATATTGAAATAGTATAAGACATTTAATTCCAAAATAACTTTTCTAGGATAACCATGACTTTTAAAATAAAATTTTCACCGGAATAAAATAATTTTTCATCCTCACACGATAATAGGATTGAAAAAAGTCATCTGATAACAAAATAACAAATTGAAAAACAGATAGTAGTTTGTTTTGAAATTTAAATAGTTTTCATCGTAGTTTAATTGTGTAGTTACATACAAATTTAGTACTGAAAGCTGAAGCAATGTTCAGCATAAGGGTTGACTGCAGCTGAAGTGTAAGGGTGCAATATATGCTATGGGTTCATTTGCAATTTAAATAAAAGTCTACATGGATTCCAAACCAATCCTTGATGAGGAGCAATTTGATAGTGGAGCCTATTTAATTGATCATTAAGAACTCAACTGTAATTATTTACTTAATTAATGTTACCTATACTTTAAAGTATTGTTTCTTACTCATATAACTTTTGGAGAGTACTTACTAACAATATATTTTGTTGGCAGATTTGTGATTTTATTGTTTATGTATGAATTATTTTGGTGTTGTAACAAGGAATGACTCTGAAAAGTGTAATATTCTAAAGAAGAAAATACCTCAATATGACTAAACCTCAAAGAAATAAAAGCTTTTAGATAAATATTGAAGACATTGAAACGAACTATTGAAATTCTTGTAACTTACTATGTTTCAATATGTTTTTTGATCAAGGAATAACCACTGTAAATTTATTTAAATGAAAAAAATATAACTGTTATGTTAAATGATATATAAAAAATAAATCAAAGTCATAAAGTAAGAGCCAAAAATATCATATAATTCTTCTGTATAAATAAATTTCATGAGTTAGTTATAATAATCAATTGCTTCTGGGTTGGGAACACCTGAGCTGTCCCAGTGGGAATCTTTGAAATACTAGACGACGTAACTAATTTCTTGTAATAAACAACAATGGTTAGCATAGGTTACAACAACTGTTCCTTTGGGGATGCTCATTTAGGAAACATGGCTTTCATTTAATTAAACATGCTACAGAATAAGTTTATAGTAAAAACATTAATTGTTTTAATTTTATTTTAATATACTTAAGCAATTGCGACATAAAATTTTTTTCTAAATAATGGTGAAAAACTGTGTAAGTAAGAAAATGTCAAGGAGATACTCTGGAAAATCCTGATGGTACTAAAATTTTAAATCTGCATCAGTATTAAAATTCTTAAACTGATTTTCAAACATTTTACAATTATGAAACAACATATACCTATAAACCCCAATACCAAATTTCCTTGTCATTGCATATTATTAGTATACCAACGCCGGTAAGGTGATATTTTAACAAAACTTATAATTAATTATTTTAGTTCAGTGAAATACATAATTCATTACAAAAAAAGAAAAAAAAACTATGCAATTTCAAGCCACGAATCGTAATTTCAATGTATCAATAAACTTGACCTCGAAATAAAAGAGTCACTTTATACTTAAAAGATGCTTAAGTGAGGGGTGTGCGTGGTGAGTGGTGCAATTTTTTATTTCAATATTTTTCTAACGTTATAACTTTTAAAGAATAACTTAACCATTATAACAAAAATAAAAATTTCATCTGGTTGTTTTTAGTCATACGATGTATGATTTCAGTAAATTTTACATACATTAGACTTAAAACAAAGAAGCTGTTTCTTAGGTTACATTGTATAAAAATCAATTTTATTCAGGCTATCTTTTCAAGATGTCACAAAGGAAAAGGTGTTTATAATACACTTTAGCATTTTGTAATCCCCTATTCTCCCTCGTCGTCTTCAATTGTGATAAGGGTTGCCCGATCTTTGAACAATACGCCTGTGATAAGGATTGTTGATGCTTGAATACAATAGGCTTGTGTGAAGCTTCCTTAGAGAGAAATTTTACTTCCACCAATGTCAAAATATTGAATTTTAATTTCGATCACAAAGCTTTGAAAATATATTATCAACCTACCATATTATTTTCATAGTGCAATTTTCTTACCTAATTTTGTACAAAGGTCTTAATATAATTGTTGGTAAGAAGTCTTAAGTTACTGGGATGTAAATTATTACATTAGTAACGTCTATAAAGATAAATATTAAATAAAAATATATTTTACTACAGTTTACGTTCAATATTTTGACTTGAAACTACTTATTTTGTAAATAAGTGTTATAATCTTAAAAAAACAATTATGATTATTGATTATTTATTTCTAGTTTACATTGTTTTATTTTATAAATTCTTCAACTGTAACATCTTCCAGATGAGATCAATTCAAATTATTTAAATAAGTGAGTGATTTCTCATAAAGTATACTCATACTATACTTCTTATGTAAACATGTTTTGTTTATGTTCTAACATTATCTTCAGATACACCTTATCTACTATCGAAGACTGCTGTATGTAATATACACTGAGGAGGCAGGAAGTGTTGGTTTTTATACCATAACACAATATATTGCAATAATGTATTAACTGTGTTATATCACAGATACAGGATGTTAGTTATAGATTAATAAATAAATAAACCTTAACTCTTATAAACATTTATTACATTACGTATTTTTCATTGTATGTTCAATATGAACGGATTGCTATGCTATTCCCCGGGATTTCAACAAACACAACCAATTGAAGGATAAAAGCTGAATAGTACTTTTTGTGAATAGTAATGGTCTGGCGGGTTTCATCAAGTAATTTCATCAAGTGGTTTCATCCACTTTGTGAAGTTTTCCTATTATTTTATTTTAAGGGGTTTTTCATTGTTTTCGTTGTTCTACTGCAAATTTTCATTTAGTTTATCCATTTAATTTTTTGTAAAAAAATATTTTTAAGTTCTTTCTATTCTAAAATCATTATTAAAAACTACTTCAATGATAACTAATACTAAAAACCAATCAAATTCCTGCCAAAACTCTTAACTTAAAATGATTATCCTACTACCTAAGTCGACACTAATCTTACTAAATACCTTACTTATTATGTGAAACTTATTTAACGAACATCCACTCTATCATCTGAATTATAAGTTCATCAATTAGAGTAGATTCTTATATAATACCTACATGTTAAATTTATTCACAGCTCTATTAACCTTTATAGAATTCGGGGGAATTAGGAAGGGGGTTTGGGGAAAGAGCCTCTGAAAACGAGCCGTATGCGAATATATTTTCATTACTTAAAAACTCATTTATTTTACGTTTTGAATAATCTCCATCCATTACAATCACTACCATTTGTTTATATTTTAATTGCTTGTGAATAGTGGTTACTAGGCGGTTCTGTCTTTGTTGTGGATAAGAATAATAACTCTTATATGTAATCTTTTCATTATATGTGCCTTTTACAAAAATAAACGAATTCGGGGCCAACCCTTATAGGACATGGGGGCGGAGCCCCCGTCGAGCCGTAGGCGAGTCTAAAAATGTACACTGACAATATGGCAAAGTTGTAAGATTATTTTTCCGCCTGATTTCGTAAACTCAACTATAGTTTTCAATTATGAAGGAAATTAATGTAACTCTAATCCAACAGCGTCTTAGATCGTAATGAAATTGAGAATAGTTTTTGAATTTTACTAGGATAATCATAAAGTAAGCTATAAAAAATTTCCACTTACTAAGAAAATATTTAGAGTAGTATCTTGTAACTCCAGAAATAAACAGACCAGTTAAAGGACACGATTTAAAGAGTCTAGTAGCAAGACACAGCCGGGTAGTGGACGTGACTCCATGAACGATATTAGAGCTGATTACAACCCGGTGCAACGTTCCATATAGAAGATATTGCTTGTTGTAGCCGTCCTTGTGAATATTCGTCCTCTTTATACAATTCTTAATTTTTTTAAAATTATTTTGTGTCACCATATTTAATTATAGCTTAGTGATATATTCTCAAATAATGTCCATATCTTAGAATAATTTAAAATTAAGTTAACGAGTTACTCATCGCATTTATTAGAAAAATATATATATTACGGTTTATTATCATAAACTATATTCAGCTTATCAAGTCTTTGACATACTTTACAGTTTAAATTTTAGAACTTCTTTTAAGGCTCAATTTTATATCATGATAGAAGCCATCACAAAAACACATACCGGATATATATATATATATATATAGTTTGAAAGAAATATCTATTTTAATCTGTTATTAATTAAATAATTAAAATATATAACTTTATTTTACCACTATTGAACGATACCGTTTCAGATATAATTATAATGACAACAGCCCAAAAACCCACCGTCATCCATTTGAGAACGTCCAACCCTTACGACGGACATTTTCAGCGTTGATTTCAATGGTTCAATGTTCTTTGCTTTAAGTTCATTGTTGGTGATAGTGAGTTTGATCAATACAAAATTAAAAAAAAATTCTATATTCTTTTTATTAGTTAAAATATCAAGGGGGGGGGGGAATTAAACGATAAATTATTAGCAGAATAGCAAACCTTTTAGAAAACATATTTTATTAATTGGATTCATCGATTTTTACTATTTTAGTTTCCATTAAGGAATTTTAATTCGAAGAAAAAATGTCGTTTCACTGTCGTCTATAATAATATACAAGCTATAATTTAAGTCTACATATTAAATGTGAAACTATGTGGTATGATATAACTTTGCTGTGTTTTCCTGGTCGCGTCATCTGATGTGATTAGCCATAGGATGAACTTATAGCACACTGTCTGATTTCTCCTGAAAAGACACTTTTAAATCCAAACATTTATTGTAAACTTTGATACCGTTTCCGATGAGTTGTATGAAGATAACAACTTAATTACGCCCTCAATATAGGTTTATTTAGTTACTGATGATATTTAATTAAATATATCATATATCACAGGATTTGTTATGTGTATTATTTAGTCGAAACCTTAAATCAGTCGTGATTTCGTGTATAGTCAAGTAATGAAAATGTAATCCTGGTTACATTATACCTTTTAGAGTTTTTCATCATCCAATCGATTGCAAAATGGTAACCTAGATTAACCTACTTTTATATTGTTGGAATAACATATGCACATGTTAATATAGTAGATTTAAAAAGAAGATATGCAATTGTGATTATTTAAACCATTACATGTTTTAGGTGAAGTTGGATAAAATAAACTACATGCAATCACACCATTTACTAAATGTTCTTAATCATCTAAAAGAAAAGATAAAATAGGGATAAAATAAATTATTCCTATTTTACTTTAAAAACGTATAATCTAGTTGTTTTATTAAAATCAATAATCGCATAAAATATCTTAAAGTAATATAACTTGAAACAGAGCAATGAATCAACATGGAAGCCGTGGCGGAGCCCGCCAGTAATCAGGGAGGGACACATTTCCATAATGGCCTGGAAAACCCTCGAATACCCAGTCATGACCTACCCCGGCACATCTGAATGGTTACTTGGGTTTGTGCAGTCACGATGTTATTATGAGCTGATTTTCAACCGTCATATCCAAACAGTTTACATATATATTGAAACCAGTATTATTCTTATACCCTTTTTAAATAATAATATAATACGAGCATTGCGTAAAACGGTGTAGTTCCAACAATCTCCAAAACCAAGTGTATAGATTTTTCTTATGTAGTCTATAAATTATTATCTACCATCAGATATTTTTGAATTTTAAATTATTTTTTAACACTTTTTTGTTTATACATATCTTTTAAGTTAGTAAATGGGTGACTCACTCTCTTCCAATGTTTAAGTGCCGACACATCAGTACCTCAGGAAATGTTTTTAATTCAGACGGGGCATCTGATACTGGCTCTAAACATCATTGAAAATGTTTATAGTTGGAAATCCTCTTCACTTTGCAGTTTTTCAAAAGACAATCAAAGATTTTAATATTAGAAAAGCATTTACAGTTATTGAATATTATAAATTACTTTATAGAAAAAACCAATAAGTAAACTTTTATAAGTGTGAAATATTTTGAAAAAAAAACACGTTAATATTCTATTATATTTTAATATACCATACCTATAAAAAGTATACAAATATTTTTCAACAGCATATTTCACAATTTAAATCTTAGAACTTCTTTTAAAGCTCAATACATTAAATACTACTATTGTAGTCATTTAAAATTGGCAATAGAGGTTAAAAGTGGGTACACTTTAATAATGCTATGTTACATTATACGCTTAAAAAAAAAAAAAAAAAAAAAAAAAAAAAAAAAAAAAAAAAAAACTCCTGTTTACTAAACAACTGGGCCCTTAACAATACTAAACGGAAAGCTTTATTACAAAACAAGTGTTTTCTTCGGAAGGGCCATTTCAGTTAACGCTCGGTATTTTATTGTTTTGGTTTGTCTGTTTTTCTCCCATCTTTCGCAACTTTACACAATTTAACACCAGTGACTTTCAAATATTGTTACCTAAGAGAAAAGATATTTTAAACACTCGAACAAACTACCAATATTAGTAAACTTTGAATACAATAACTTTTACAAACTATCGAAATGCAAAACCACATACTCTGCCAAAATTAAAAAAATTTAGCTGTTGAATTTTGGATTGGTATTTTATTAAAACTAATGACAAACGTTAAGAGTTATCTTCACCGTTGGGATAGTAGCCCATTGTTGCTCAGTCGGCAATGTTAACCATACGGCTTTCAAGGCAAAACATAGTAATTTATTCCCCTGTTTCGGAGGCCGTTTTTCAACCGGTTTTCTTTAAACTTGGTAAGTGTTTTGTTGAATAGTTATATTAGGCCCCTCATACCTTGAAATTTTGAAAATTTAACACATATTACTAAGGAAAATCGATTTACATTGTGACTTCACATTGAGTAATATTTTCAAAATTTCGAGGTATGAGGGGCCTAATATAACTATTCAACTAAGCACTTACGAAGTTTGAAGAAAAATCGTTTGAAAAATGCCGCCCGAAACAGGGGAATAAAATACCATGTTTAGCATAAAAGCCATAAAACATTAAAGTAATGTTAAAACATACTTTATGTTAAAACATAAAGTATGTTAAACATTGCCGACTGCGCAACAATTGGCTACCAGCCCAAATGTGAAGATGGCTCTTAAATTACGTAATTTCATGTTAGTGTTAATCAAACAAGACCAATAGAATTTGTATTTTTATTTTTGTTCCCATGATTTTTTATTAATTTGATTCAAGGAATCGCCACAGAGAGATTCAGAAGGGAGTTTCCGAAGACCTGGTATAAATTGAATACATTGAATCACAGCATACATGGAAAGTTCCCCAAGTTTCGCAGTGAGTGCTAGGGGCAGTAATGCAGGGCTTGTGAAAAGATTTATTTTACAGCGAGAGCTCCACCCCTGTACGGCTATGTTTACATAATATTTTCCACAAGAAGTAAATTGTGATTTTGTTGTAACTTGATGCAGCAGAGAGTTAAACAAAGGGTTTGAAATATATATTCATTCACTTCTGATATAAGAACTGTAATTTAAAATACAATTAAACTCTTCGTGTAGAATATTTAAACTTATTTATATGCAATGGGTTCTAACTGTTTATATGGGTTTTTACAATGGATGTGTTTTAATTCACCTAGTTAACGTCTCTATGAATAATCTTGAAAAACTAAAGATCTTCAGATTGCAAAAAGCCTAAAAATTGGAAGTGATGTGAAATAAATTACTCTAAAAATCATCATCAACGAAGTACTTTTTTATGTTTCAAATCTTATAGCGATATAAATAATGGATAGTAGTAAGAATCAAGAATTCTAGTACACTAGATTTTAATGACTTAGGCTTCTTATATAGCTTCTTCCCTCAAGTAACCACATTTATATTATTTTTTATTTCATTCCAAACTAACCTTGTAATGATAAGAGAGAGTCACAAATATTAACAAAGCTAATAAAAAAATGAATCTGGTATTATAGTGAAACAGGAATAACATTTGAGTATTAAAAGGTATTCGTCATTTTAGGCATGCCATAAACATATTGCAATTCTACCCTCTAACTAAGTAAAAAGAACACATACAATAGAAAACTGTCTATCTTCTCAACTCGGTAAGGGTTTCGTCTGTCACGTCCCTTTCTCAAAATGGTTTTTTTATTTGAAGGCTTATGATCTAACGCGTATGAATGGCGCTTAATTGGTCATTACGTTTCGGGCTTTGCCCCCCTAGCCTTTGATTTATTTCCAGAGGGAGCTTTCCAACGTTGACCTTCTTTCATTATAAGATTTTTCAACGCGAAATGTAACTTAACAGCTGAATGCCCTTCAGATGTATTTTTAAGTCAGATTGTTAGCAAAATTAGATCGTATGTCATTGCGTATGTCGTTTAAGTCATATAATTACATCGGATTTTACCGTAAATTATTTTGTCACAAACAGAAAGAAATATATAACAAAATGACAAATTTACACACGAGCCCCTTGTTCACTATATTCTACTAATCAGTTAGGATTTCGTTGTAAAGTATTTCATAGAAATTAGTTTATCTGAGGTTTTGACAACGCCAACACTCGCTCTATGTAGACTACATAAATTTCAGGGGGTCTCGTTGTGGATTATTGGAGCGGAAAAGTGGATACAAATCTGCAGTGGCATCACGCTGTAGAGCATATATGTATTGTTACTGTACTTACTATTGTACCAAGAATTCGACTCATCCCATTCTGACACTTCACCAAATTTAAATTAGATTTCTGTGCTTGAATAAATGTTTATCGAATTGAAATCAACCGAAAGCAAAAGTTTCTTGAACCTTCAAAGCATTTTAATGAGAGGCTTATAATTTTTATATTATTTTAGTTGGAGATGAAATGAATATTATGCAAGGAAAAAGGTACTAATATAAAATAAAAATACGATGAAACATAATTTTCATAGTATAGAAGAAGAAACGTTATTAAAAGTTCAATGCATCAACATGTTCCTCAATGTTAAAATGATCTGTATGTTGCTCAACGTACTCCAATGTATGTTACCATTTTGAGTCTCCTCTCTCACAACTTCTGTGACGTGCGCTTGCTTTTCTATTCCAAATGAATACATGATAAGGTTTAGAGCATATATACTTATAATTAAGCTATATGAGGTTTTACAACTGTGATATTTGTTTGTGTTTTGTAGTATTCAATATTCAAGTAATTCCACATTTCTACATAATATGTATAAAGGTAAATGAGCTCTCACACTATAAGAGTTTGACGGTCAAATTATATATGTTTACTAAGTTAACATTTTATTGCGAGAGTTATTAATTATATTTCAAATAAAACCAGTTTGTATTTGTTAAAGTGAAAAACAAAGTAACCAAAAGATACCAGTATACAAACATCATCAAGTTCGAAAAAATAATAATAATAAAATCGTCAACTATTTATGTAGTAATAGTTTTAACTTACTAGGCTGTTTATATATTTCAAATAATACAAAAATGAGATTGATAACTTGAAGGTTGTTTACTTGAAAACTACGTAAAATGTCCAACTTATACATCTACATCTAATCAATCTACCTTATATAGGTTGTATACTATAATAACAATAAATGTGTTTTATTTTTGATTATTTTTTCAAGAAAACCTTATTCACAAACTAACGGTAAGCATAGGTGATAAAATACATAATTGTAAAATGTATTTTCATGGCATAAAGTGGAATACTTCAAAAGCCTTCTAAAAGTGTCGCAAATCACAAAGTAAAACTCATCCTCGCACATTTCACTCTTTGAATTGTAAATGAGATTTTAGCTATTACCATACTTAGCCTTAAATTGCGCTTTATTGAACCCAGGTTAAACTAATCTACGCAAATTTAAATGTTAAATCATATGGCAATAGCTGGTTTAATTTTAAGTTTTGTTGGAAGTAGGTTTGGGAAAGCAGCCCTTCATTAGCCAAAAGGACCCTAAATTTGTAGGAAATTGTTAAATGTATTAAAATGTTCTAATAAACGTTTATACACAGATTATCATAATATTTATAAACGTTACTTTTTATGTCTTTTGGCTTTCGAAACGAAAAATATTATGGCGATTCCACATATCTAATTAGATTGAAAATACATACACTACAATTTAAGGAACAATAATGTCATAGTTCAAGTTGAATAGATAAAATATTCATAAGTATTTTCATATCCAATAAAACTCCACAAAGTTATTCCTTCTTTTTAAATGGGATCCAATGAAAAATATTTTAATAATAAAATGCATTAAAAATGCCTTATATTATTGTCGTTCTCAATTATAAAAGTTTCAAAATGGTAATTAATATTAAAATTTAACGAGAACCATTGCTCCATAAGGTCAATAAGAACGTGGATCCATTTGAAACAATTCAAATTATTCTTTCGGAATGCGTACCTTCCTTGAAATAACGAACAGATGGCTATAAAGTGAGTACGTGCCGCGTGTAGGGGACTGTAGCATGTAGCTGTTTTGCAGTGCTGACAGAGACGCCACCGCCGCCGCCGCTGCTGATATTAATGATCATTATACAACTTGGAATGCTGATTTCTCTCCTTCTATTGTGGACATTAAACGGTGTACGAAAATATTTATTTGTGAAGCATGTTGTTTATCCTTAATTGTATATTATTAAACATGATCTATATACTTTGTAATATAATGTTCTTTTATCTTAACATTGGTTATAGGAACAAAAACAACTGATTTTAAATTATTTTTCAAACAATTATACATCGAAGAATGCATGGTTCTTTGAGTCAGAGGAGAGGTTTTATTTACCTTTATACATTCATGGATACAACCTTAATATCCGGTGGCACATTTTGTTGTTTGGTATTTAATACAAATTGTTATTGATGTGTCAATTAATGATAATCGATGTAACAAAATCTATCACACAAAACGTATACTTTATTTTTAATCAAATGTGTAGTCAACATGTCTGCATCATATACCCTACTTGTTGGGTTCAAATATTTAAAAATTTTTTGTATTTTTTTGATAGTTACTAGTGTTTAAGTTCTATATCCCCCAAGATAATATTTGTATAAAATGAATACCACCAACATGACCGCTCTAGTCATAAGATAATTATTTATAAAAGAAATTGTCAATAAGTACAATTCATCCACTTGAAAATGCAATGTAATTTTATTCTCTATCATGACTTTGAATGAAATATTTCAATAAAGAGATAAAGTACTTTGTTTTATAAAGTATTTCAAATAAATGATAAAGACTTATATTTACTCAAACGAAAAATTAATCAAAATGTTTCAAAACCATATTCTACAAAGTTCAGTAAATGATAATAAGTTGAAATCTTAGAATTTAATTAAATATTATGGTTTATAAATGTACAAGGTTAAATTTAGATAAAATCACAAATGAATTAATGGTTTTTATCAATAGGCTATTTCCAATTCTTATTAATAGTTTTCAAAATTACTGAGTTATTGAGGGCCGAGGCTTCATTTACTCCTACATTTACATTTATAAAGTATGAATTAAAATTATCAACCATCTGTTATCTGTTCTTAGGATGTGTTTAAAAACTTTAATTCTTTGTTAACAATTACGCAGTGTTCAAGTTTCTTACAAAGCATATTGTATGATACCATGTCAAAAGCCTTACTTAAATCAATTCATTTTGAACACGTAATGTTTCTGTTTAAAGTCATTGATGAAAAACGTATCTCTCATAGTTTAAAAACATTTTAAGCTATTTACGTTTCACAAAATACTATGTAACATAGTAAAATTGTAAATATAATTTTCGAAGTAGTCGGATGACTATGTAGTATTTTAGCCGAATAGGTGACATTTATGAATTTCGAAGAGGTAGACAAGTGAAATAAAACCCTCCATGTCATATTTTACGATAAGACCAAAACATTATAAGCTCAGTACCGAATGAAGTTTAATATTTGCAGTAACTGCGCTGTTTTGTGTCCGCAATATAAAGGGCAATATCCAACAGTTCGTTTCTTTGCGTCCCTTACTGCCGGGGAATTTACAATATCGTTCCACTTGTGACATAATATCAGTTTACAATATACTTTTGTCTTTATTTTAGTCCGCACTTCATATCTATGAATATTTTTAAATAGGGAAAGGAAACAATGTTCTTGTAATAGTATACTCCAATTACTTAGAAATCTTTGTTGGTTGGAATAATTGTCTGGAAATCAAATATTGATTTTTCACTGAAAAATATCATTTATGATGTAAATAACAATATAATCTCTAATTTTATGCTTTTTGAAATACTAGTACGTGAGAGAAGCCTTGGTAATAAAAAATTAGATATTTGCAAAGTTACGTATTTATACGCATGACATGCATTTAGAAAAATTGACTAAACTTATTTCGTATTCAAAGAATTCAACATTTAATGTAACTCATAATTAAGAGCATTGTAAAAACTTTTTATAAGTAAAAATGTTATATTACAAAAATAATTATTTAAAAAAAATCTAAACTAGTAACGAGTTATTATCAACTAAGATCGATTTTATATCATAATAAAGTAAACTAAGAATTAAATACTTTTTCATTGGACCAAATAAAATACAGAAACAGCGGTGTCGTATAGGTTCTTTCATGAATACTATATAGTCTTTACACAAACACAAATTAATTTAGATGGTGCAGATAAGAACAGTATAGTCAGACTGAACTTGCATAACTTCAACCAACCACACGAACTTTGAGGTATGATCATATGCGGTGTCATGATCCTGTTTTAACTCTAGAAACAAGATTAAAACTTATATTTGTTCTCGTGTTTAAATGTTATGCAAAAAAAAAATGGGGATGTCTATTACTTTACGTATGATTGCTTTACATTTTTTATCCCACAGAAAAAAAATATATTATTTTAATAGGAAAAGTATTACATTCTATCTCATTTTTCAGTGAACTGTAAAATCCAATGATGTTAATAAGTTTGTTCTTAAAATAATAATCTTTACATAGTCACCATTATTGGATAAAAACTTGCGATCCCTTTAAAAATAAGTTAATTTTCAAATAGCTTACTTGCTATTAGGAATATTGAATAAATTTTTTCCTATTGATCTGAATATTAGCCTTCCTTACCCGTAATATCATACACTATTAAAAAATTAAGTGGAAATGGTTTAATCATTTTATGTATATTTTTTAGCTTTTATGTATATTTATATACATTTTGGTTGAATGTTGATTGCGATTTGAAAACTAACTTTTATTGCTTTGTACTCTTACAATATAAAGAATATTTTTTACTGTTAGATTATAGATGATACCAAAAGATAATCCCATCCAACCCTTAAATATTTAGGTGAAAGGCACATAAGACATGATAGCATAAAAATCAAAGAGCTTAATTTTTGTTATGACGTTTAAAAATCTACCATATCGTGTAGGCCTACTGCAATAACTTCACAGACAGACAGGGACAGCATTTTTTATTACTGCAATATCCAGAAGCTTTAATTTTTAGTTCCGGATCACGTTAAAGCCGTACGTCATTCGCTACCCCTCCCCCTCCACCATTTGTTGGATTTAACTTTTAGAATATATTGCAATAAACCTTATTTATCAGTTCCATAACTCCTTAATTAAATGTGAAAAATATATATTTTGCCAAAACCAATTAAAAAGTGGGATTTAAGCTTTTGTAATTCTGTAGTAACCAATTGAAAAATTCAACAAAAGGTATTGGAAATTGGAAATTCATTAACATGAATTAAATGACAGTGTTGTTGTTTTATAAACAAGTTAAAATTCCAAACGATTTTGAAATAATTTAAATTAAATTTATGGAACTAGGCTATATTTGTATCTAAAAAAATCATTGAAAGACAAACTAAAATCTTTTGTTTTTAATATTTTTGATCATGAATTGAATTACCTTTTGCAATGAAATGATTAATCCTGTGATAACTGTCCATAATGGTTCATAATTTAACTAAACTTTAAAAATCAAACAGATTTTATGATAGTTTTATTTTTTATCCAAAAAACTTTCTAATTAAAAATTACTTTAATACAAAAACAACAATTCAATTTTTAGAGCATACTGCAAGTTTATTAGTCGGTTGAAAAAATAAAAGTAGATAATCGCATACTCTCTTCTTTTATCAGAACACTCCTATGTAATTCCTTTTCCATATATTGAGTTGATCCCCTTTCAGAGAAGGGGTTTTGAAAAGGCTTTGTGCTTCGAGGGAAATGTGTGTATGTGGATTATTTTATGAAATTTAATATAAAGCTTTTCAATATAAAGGCTTATCTTTATTGGAATTTAATTGAAAATTTTAAACTCTTTACTTAATGTGGACATCAATATTGACTTTTAGGATATACTAAAATTATCTCCTTTGTGTTCTTTTCCTTTTGAGTACTGTTAGCAAATTAGTCGAGATAAGTCAGCTTTTCCAACCCCAGTTACAACTAAAACATAAAAATGTTAATGTTAAATAAAATGGCAAAACCTGGTTCAATTTTAAGTATTGGTTTAAAATTTGTCGGGGAGAGTGACCCATAGTTAAATAACTTTATTTAGCCAAACATTCACAAATTAAATATCATTCACACTTACAAATCCCCAAATATATTCAGCTAATTCATGAAAATCCAAACTCTTACCGATAATAACTAATGTAAAATGTTTAACCCCCTTAGGTGTAGATTGATGAGAGCGTACGACATTGTCACCCAGTCTGAAGATACCGGATGAAATATCGCACTGATAATTTCGCTGCCGTAATCTGATGTTTGTGTTGTGGTTGATAGCTTTGTCCGTTACTGTATTATTGAATTTAGAAAATATGTTTGGTTAATCTATGCACATGCAGGCCTCCAATGATACACATTCGTGTAAGGGACACACGTGTATTGACTATCGTAAAACTTTGATTGTACATTGTTCCTTTTTACATAAAACATTCTGACATACTTGTGGTAATATAATTTATGGTTTTTGTTGCATTAGCTAGTTAATAACCTAGTTTATTTTAATAGGGTAGCTTTGAAACGCTTGTATAGAATGTAATGCCCTGCGTACATCTGTATATTTAAAGTTTCCTGTATGAATTAAATTTAAATTAAAGGTTTTTACTTTTAGTTTCATCTTGATTGGGGAGTATCTTAAATTATAGAGTTAAAAATGCTTGTATAAGTTTTTTTTAATAAAATGATCTCATTAGTAGAAGGGATTTGCCGGTCCTGGCACAGGTCAAGGTCAGCGGTTGTAACTGGCAGGTGTGTGTTGTTGATTTGGGGGTGTTTTTGGGGGTGTTGGGGTGGGGTTGGTAAGTGTGTCAAGGTCATCCGGAGGGGGTTTTAAAAAAGGTGGGGAGTCTGGGGATTAGTTGCGGGCGGGAGTGTGGCGGGAGCGGATGGGGGGCTCCGGAAAATAAATTTATTTATTCATCAAAGCCCACTAGTGATCGTAGGACCGCTTCTACATCGTTTGCAGCCGTACTGTTGATTTCATTGCTCTGCACGGGTGGGGAGTCGGTGGTGGTAGTGTATGTAGGCAAATTTTGTGTGGGAAGACCGCCATTGTTATCGTTAGTAGTGGATGTCACTACTGGAGATTGTATGGGTGAACCCTGCTGCGTGTCCATAATTTGAAGAAATGATAGCTGCTAGAAGGTTATATTGTGAGTTGATAGAGTAGAATGAGAGATGTGTGTGATGAAGAACGGTTATATAAACCCGGTAATATAGTGAATAAGAATAATTGGATAACATCATCAATAGGTGTGACAAGATTGTAATGTTGATATTTCAGCATATCAGTTAAGACTGTTTGCAAAATAGTGCCAGTAGAATAACTGTCGTGAAGGTTGGATCTTGTAAAATACAAGGGGTGAAAGCTGAACTGTTTCTTAAGTTTAGCGAATGTATTACGAGGTCTTGAAACTGTGTAGTTAGACTGTTTTTGTAAAATATGTTTGGTGTGTAAAAGTTTCAGCTGCAAAGTGTGGGAAGCCATTGTAATAGTGGTGAGTAAATGTGCACTGTGTAAAAACCAACTGATAAATGGTTAGTGTTTGTAAATGTGTTTGAATATATAGAGAGTGATTAGCATATTAACCGCGAACACATGTTTTAGAGTAAGAAATGTAAGTTAGAAAATTGTTAGAAAAGTAAAGACCGAAGTTTACTCTACGGAACCCGGCGAATAAATGAGACGCGCGCGGTGCTGACCCCGTATTTAAGCAATTTGTGAGTCACGAACAACCCCTCCTCTACCCTCCCCCCTTAGCCGATGGGATAAAAGGGTGGGATTGCGGTCACCCCGGTTATTTGTTTGGTAGCGTTGCGATAGTTTTTATTAATGGGAGAGGCAAACATTTTAAAAATTATTTTGTTAAAAATATTAAGATAATATTCCAGTTGAAAAAGGAATTTGTTACTTTGTATCAATTGGCTATGAGTTGCACAAGTGTAAGCAATAGTCTGTTAATAAGTTGATGAGGTAAGAGCTAGTAATTGTACAAACATTATAGTTTAGCAATAATTATATGTGTTATTAATGTGTAAAACGGTAAGTTAACACCATGGATAAGACCAATAGTAATGTAATACTATAAGTGTTTGAAAGGTGTAAATATAATTAAGAGTTTAATAAAAAATACAGATGTGAAAATGAATAAGCAGTAGAAGGTGAATTTAAATTTTATTTGAAAATAAAGCGATTTAAAATAACGTTGACGCGAGGTTAATTTGCATAGTAAGTAAAAGAAATGTGGTAACGCAAGAGTAATGTATAAATTAAATAAAAAAAGAAATAGTTAAAAACTAAGTTATATATGGAGTGTTAAAATTAAGCAGACCTAATAATTGGAGTAAGTTAAAAGAAAGCGTATATAATGTTACTAGATGATAAAAATTTTCTGAGGCGTTGTGTGAGCTGCGGTTCCCGCGAAGGAAAAGGCGCGCAGCTGCCCGTATAAACAGCAGGTGGTCATTATGTTCAACTTAGACATATGCGAACTGAGGGTTAGTGCATTTTGCCATGAAATGTCGTCCGGGTAGGTCGTAGACGGTGTATGGAGGGTAAATGTAACATTAGTTATTCGTTTTTAGAAACTAATATGTGAAACACAAGCTTGGACATATTATGTAGAAAGGTTTTTATTGTTACAGTAAATCGGCAGCACTGGGGAAGTATATTTGTTGTTGAAGTTTGAGGTTAGAATTTTGACTGTTTAAGTAAACTTGGAGGTGTTTACTATTTGAAAGATGCCATGAATATGGAGTGAGCGGACCACTCGTTCCCGTTTATATAGAGACTCATTAGCATATTAAGTGTTAAATGAAACTAGTAGATAAATTTAAATTTAAACAAGTACAGTTGTATTATTGTGTGGTGAGTTAATATTTGTTAAGGTGATCTTTTACCATACAAGAGTTTGCGAACAAATGGTGAGCGACAGTTAGAAGGGTGGTTATATAGGGGCGAGGACGGTGGGGAAGTGAGGTAGTGGGGGAGTTGGGGATGGGTGGTTTAGACATTTGTGAACTGTGGGTTGGCGCATTTTGTTGTAAAATATCGTCCGTGTAGGTTGTAGAAGGTGTATCGGGGGGTAACTGTAATGTTAGTTATTCGTTTGTAGTAATTAATATGTGAAACACAAGTTTGGAAATATTATGTAGATAGGTTTTTATTGTTACAGTAAATCAATACCACTAAAAAGTACATTATTTGTACATGTTTTCTAGGTTACAATTTTGTTGTTGAAGTTAGAATTTTTTCTGTTAAAGTACACAGTCGAAATTGGATAAAAAGAGTAATAGAGTGTATAGATATTGTCTGAGATACTAGGTTTTGTACAATTTAGTAGGCTACATGTGAAGTACTTCTTAATATGTTTGGTTAACATATTATTTAACCTTGAGATCCGTTTTTGTATAAGTTTTAAGGCTTTTTTATCCGGTTATATAGAGACTCATTAGCATATTAAGTGCAAAATAAAACTAGCAGAAATGAATCCTATACTATGATATGAGCAATGTTTGAAGGAATGTTTGTTCCACGATCTAAAAATCGAGCCGGTAGATTTTGACTAAACTTTGCATTTAAGAGTGTTTTAGTTCAAAAATAAGTTTAGAAACAGTCTCAATCCGAGGAGAAATAGAATTTTGCCCAATTTTTAGTTTTAAATATTTTTAACATTGGTCTTATGGGTTGCTATTTTGGTAACGAAAAAATAACGAAAGGTATACAAAAATAAAGGAAATAGCGTGGAACAAGGATTATTTTGCCTGTGTTGTCGTTCACTCCCATAAGCGTGGAACAAGTGTACTCCTGGTTTTTAAGTAGTTTTGATTATATGCTAAATCACATGTTAATACTTGAAGATGTGGATTGCACTTTGACAGTTAAGTCAGCAGTTTGTATTATTACTTTGTGTTGCTTTTTAACTCTATAAGACTGGAGTTAAACATTTTAAGTAAACAATATATAAAAATATGGTTTTTTTAGACAAAGAGACCTGTATTTATATTATTTTTTTAAAGAACTAAATCTCCCTATTTGCTAAGTTTGAAAAAAAATGTTTGAACAGTTTTTGAGATCGGTGTGTAAACATATATATAGAAATATATCTTACTCTTATTACCTTACTAGAATAATAGTACTTGGGGGTCGAAAATTTGCCTGGTAAACTTGTACTTTTTATTGTAGTCATAGTAATCCCAGTGACAGAGTGTACTCTAAAATTCTAAGCTTAAAAAAGATTGTTTATTTAAAAACAAGCTCGTTAGCTCTGCTTATTCGCCTCTATGGCAAGCTTGTTCACTTTGCTTATTCTCCTTTAAGGATTTTTAGTGTAGGCCTAAAGGTGTCGGATCATAGTATGAGAAAAATTTGGATTTTACCTCTGCAGTTTTTAAAATTTAATATTCGCAATTGTACAAATTACTCATCTGTTCTATCCCTTTAATAAAATTAAATTTAACTAAATATGCATGATTAAAAGTAAAAAGTACTATTAAAAATGAATAAATTATTTTCCAATATAAAATTATTTATTAATTCATTTACCGATTACAAGGAAAAACAAAGGTTCATAATGGAGTATATAGTTTGTTTGACAATTAATATAGCTGTTTTTATGAATTATTTTGTTTCGGAATTAAAATCTACGAGGTGGCCCGTGGGCAAATTGCTCATTTTATGATTCTGTATGAGTGAAACTCACCTACAGTACGTGCATGTTGATTATGAAGTGACAGAGATCTATTTTTATTTACTATCCGGCTTTTAAAATTAATGTGAAGGTAGCCAGCTGTTAAATTACAATCAATATATTAATAGGCAAACATGTTTCATTTCCTCCTTTTTTCTCAGCTTGTGTGCATCGTAAGAGAAATCCGCGCATACAATTAGAAAGGTATTGTGCTGTAGATGAGCAGAATCACGTTTTCATTCACATTGGCTTACATGTTTTTAATTATTATTTTAACTGTAAATAGCTGTTATTATCTGAAAATAAAATAACAGGGCTGAAAGGTAAAAATAATCGTCATGGAAATGAAAAATTGGTTTATATTTTTTGTAGTAATATACACTGGTTTTATACTATATGATGTCTGATTTGATTTTGCAAGTATATTAGGTATAAAGTAGAGCACATGTTTTGAATAAAAAATTAAAATTGAATTAAATTAAATTAATCAAATAGGAAAAACGGGCGTAAAGTAATTTGTAGGTATAAATTCTACACGACCAGAAAAAGTCTGTCATTAAATCAATAATATGTATTTTATTTTCATGTTTAAATATGCCTCTCTTAATTACAGCAAAATTGTTAGTGACTATTTTTGTCTGTTTTTTTTTTTTTTTTTTTTTTTTTTTTTTTTTTTTTTTTTTTTTTTTATTTAAAGGCACAGTAATTACATTTGATAAGTTTCTTCTCACAAGTTAAGACAAGAGAATATTTAAATAAATCATTGAGCTCAGGATTGTAATTAATCAATTATTTGTTCAACTCTGAATGCAATATATATCGTTTAGAAATGGTTGTCAGTTTTAACATTGATGAAACTACTGAGGCTACATTGAATGGCAGAAGTTACATAAATTACATATATTTGATGAACACAGACAGATATCGACATGAAGGTCGGCGGCAGATAAGAGGCAGTGATTTGGTGGTCGCGGGTAAAAGCTGATTAGTGGACTTTTTGGAGTGCCTGCAAGTTTGTCATGCAACTTCGCAGCATTACTGAATTGCCGCTGGTATCGGCTGTTGTCGGCGCGCTCAACAACAGAGAAAATTCAAAGTTGCTTGATCAGCCCAACTTTTATGACCGAAATGTGGGCGGAAATAAAATAAATGCCACAGTTGAAAGGGTTAAATTTCTATGAACAACCAACTATGCCTTTTCACAGTTAATGGCTGTTTTAAAAAAGCGGGTGTCGGCTTAACATATTATAGTTTCTTTATTTTTGTGCAATTTTCGTTGTTATTTCGTTACCAAAATAGCAGCACATAAGACTAATGTTAAAAATTACGATTTTTAAACTTAAATTTAGAACAAATTTAATTTTTCCTTTGATTGAGCCTGTTTCTAAACTAATTTTTGGGCGAAAACACTTTTAAAGGTAAAGTATTAGCAAAATCTACCTGCCATATTTCGAGATTGTAAAACACACATCCCTTCAGACATTGCTCGTATAGTATAGATTTAATAAACAATAATAAAAAAAATTACTAAAATTTGTAAAAAGTTACTGGTAATAACTGACCGTATATTTTACTTGAATTATTTTACAAGGATAATAGTACAAAAATTTGCCTGGTAAATGTGTATGATTTATTGTAGTAATAGTAATATCAGTGACAGATTGTACTCTAAAAATTCTAAGTTTAAAAAGGATTGTTTAGTTGAAGACGAGCTCATTAGCTCTGCTTATTTACCTTTAAGATGAAGTTGTTAAGGAGTCTTAATGTAGGGCTAAGGGTGTTGTATAATGGTATAAGTAAAATTTTGATTATACCTCTGTTGGTAACAGCTGGCTTTATAATTTGGTGTTAAATATTTTATTATAAAATTAAATATTTGCAATTGTACAAATTACTCATTTGTTCTATCCTTTTAATAAAATTAAACTAAATATACATGATCACCAATAAAGACTACTATTAAAAACGAATGAACTATTTTCTAATATAATAGTATTTATTAATTCATTTACTGATTAAAAGTGAAAGACACATGTTTATAATGGAGTATATGGTTTTTTTGACAATTAATTTAACTGTTTTTATGAATTATTTTATTTCGGTATTAAAATTCTTAAGACTAATGTTAAAACTTTTAGAATTTCAATTTATGACTAGCTGTATACCCGCTCTTTGCACGGGTCGTGTGTAAAGTTTATTAAACAAATTATAACAATGCTTTCAGAAATTGAATATATCACCATCAGTTAGGTTATTTCAAATTAAGTTTTATGTCTAATAGGTCCCTGTTTAATAGCTCCCCTGTTTAATAGCTCGTGTTTAAAGCCACCTTTGTCAAAATCTTGTTACATCCATTTCATTTGGTTTGGAAGTTATTACCATGAATGTTTTTTTTTTTTTTTTTTTTTTTTTTTTTTGCAGTTTGATTTAACATTTATATTCGTATAGCGATTTATTTTACAGTTCTACGAGTATAAACTCATAAACAATTTAAGAAAATTCAGACGTTTCAAAAATACTATAGATTATTAAATAAAAAACCTAATATCGAATAATTAATAGGATGTGACAATAGCTATATGCCAAATCCAATATACCCCACCCCTGCATATCGTGTTCTACCCATGAAAGATATGTACAGACATGGGCAACATTAAATCTAAATTAAATATCCAAACCAAGCAAAACAACGCAGCACCTGTTAGTAATGTATAGGCACCGTACCAATGTAGATATTAGTCCTACGCAATTCAATATATGTCTTTAGATTTTACCTTCTTACCTAAAATCTCATGTATTGTGCCAATGTATACAAAACCGAATAAATAGGGAAATCTGTTGTTAAAAAATTTGACAATAAATGGAGGAAAATAAAGCATTGATGGTAGGATCACCTCTTTTTATTGCCGCAGGAAGCGTCCTTTTTACATTCTGAATGTTCAAATAAGTATATCTGTTTGTTTACACAAAATAAAAACAATAACAAACTTCTGCAAAAATATTCTAAGACCATCTGATTCTATTTAACCAATCAGCATAATCCTTGAATGAAAATTACAGTGGTGCTATCAGTATTTTATGACCAGCCTCCTCACTTCTTCATAAGAACACTATTCAATATTCATATTTAGAACCAAGAATTAGTTGAATTTACTCACTGTATTTAGGCCAGTAAAAAGTTGAAGGGTTAGATTTGAATGATTTTATAATTATTAAAATTTTAAATGTTGCCTTCTGTGGTGAAAATTAACAATTGTCTAATCCAGCTGATTAATAAGCATAAATAAAAACCTAAAATTAAATATTCTCATAAGATTAACATTGAACTAATGCACTTGTTGCTTGATATCGAGCAATTTAGTTAAGGTATTTTTTATGTTTTCATCAGTTTGTTAACCAGTGCATCCTAAAAAATTCAAAATTATTTTTGCAGCTGAAACTTTTACGCACCAAACATATTTTACAAAAACAGTCTAACTACACAGTTTCAAGACCTCGTAATACATTCGCTAAACTTAAGAAACAGTTCAGCTTTCACCCCTTGTATTTTACAAGATCCAACCTTCACGACAGTTATTCTACTGGCACTATTTTGCAAACAGTCTTAACTGATATGCTGAAATATCAACATTACAATCTTGTCACACCTATTGATGATGTTATCCAATTATTCTTATTCACTATATTACCGGGTTTATATAACCGTTCTTCATCACACACATCTCTCATTCTACTCTATCAACTCACAATATAACCTTCTAGCAGCTATCATTTCTTCAAATTATGGACACGCAGCAGGGTTCACCCATACAATCTCCAGTAGTGACATCCACTACTAACGATAACAATGGCGGTCTTTCCACACAAAATTTGCCTACATACACTACCACCACCGACTCCCCACCCGTGCAGAGCAATGAAATCAACAGTACGGCTGCAAACGATGTAGAAGCGATCCTACGATCACTAGTGGGCTTTGATGAATAAATAAACTTATTTCCCGGAGCCCCCCATCCGCTCCCGCCACACTCCCGCCCGCAACTAATCCCCAGACTCCCCACCTTTTTTAAAACCCCCTCCGGATGACCTTGACACACTTACCAACCCCACCCCAACACCCCCAAAAACACCCCCAAATCAACAACACACACCTGCCAGTTACAACCGCTGACCTTGACCTGTGCCAGGACCGGCAAATCCCTTCTACTCTCATTAAATGTCAAATGTTAAATGATAAATAATCAAATGTTTTGAACATGTTTTTCATTTTATTTTATTTTAGCCTCTAATATTAACTATACACAAACCTAAATAATAATTAATTAACTTTATAATAAAGAATTTTGAAGATTTAAATTATCACTAGGTACCACACCCCTAAAATCACCTTCACTTAATTTATTTTAAATAATTTACACCTACCATAAAAACGATAAATTAGGCTATTATATATTTTACTTTTCATTGTAGGTGAATAGTATAAATCAAGTTTTACTTTTGTAATAGTACAAAAATAGTCAATCATAATGAAACTAATCAATTAGTTACACCATTTTCCTGCATAAATTAATTGTTAATTTTTTTCAAATTTTGGTTCATATATTTATGACACTTCGAATTTTCCTTTGATCTGTGGAAGGAAGTATTTTGACCACACCAGAGAAATGGCAAAGGGTTCAGTGTGAAATGTTTCTATTGTTGTGGTATCCTTTGGCGTAAACTAAGGAAAGTGGTATTTTCACTGTTGTGGTATTGCGTTCATTACAATACAATACCAATACAACTTTAGTTACATTTTATGGACACTTACAAATATAAAATATTCACTCTAATAACTTCCTCTCTAATTTAAGGAAAAAGTGATTTTCAGCCATTACTCAGTAATCTTTATTTGCCTATTATCTTAGTTATCTTAAAATTGTTTTATATTTATGATTAAATGTAATTTCAACTGATGAGTGATATTTGCAATATGGACTTTTAGATTTTGATGTTAACAAAAAAGAAATAATTAATAAAACTTTTTTTATGTAGAAAAACATCGCAGAAACATAAAATAAAATATTTTATATTTGTTATAATAAGAAAAAAATATTTTCATTTATATTTATAAATTTATGAAAATAAACAAATGTAAAATATTTTAGAAATATCATGATTTTTTTATTTATTGGTATTTTGTATTTGTTTCTTTGAGAATTTTTATGTTTTAATAATATAATGTATATTGATTTTTGTTTTGGTTTGATATATATAGATGTAGTGTATGCGTTGATTCCAAATCTAATTGTATACAATGTTAAAGGCATACAATGTGTTTACCAAAACGAACATTAGGCGTAATTATTTAACCAATTATGTACAAAATAGTTTATTAGAATATTTGTTCATGTAATAATTCTTGATCTTCAAATTGTTTTTCAAATAAAACTATCTGATACCATAAGTTAAAACACATAATTTTTTAATGGTAAACATTAACAAACCATCAACAATTTAAATGAGATTAAAACTGGTCAGGTTAGATTAGGTTACGATGAATATTTCCATCCAGGTGCTATCTTTGATATCATTTGTAAAAAAATACTACGTATGATTTTCAGGTGCAAATGTCTTAATCTTCAAATTTAGACGGAACTATCTCATTGGCAGAGCTTCTTTTAAGATTATAAACATATGGAGTTCTTCATTGATTAGGTTAGGCAGTAGATGATAATTTTGTGGTATTGTTTTTTAGATGAGAGAACGAGGATAACGCAATCAATTTATATTCATCTTCAGGGTGTTTCCCAACAACCTGAAATGTTTTCCCATACAGCACACAAAGTCTAAATCACGTTGAATAAACATGTAGGATGGATAAAAATTAACCGTCTTGCAATTATCTTTTTTAAGACGTTTTGTAAACCTCTCACGATACACGTCTTATTTTTCTACATCTATAGTACGTCTTCATTTATTCATTCATAAAACCAAATCGCATTAACCTTAATTAAGATGTCTTATTGATATACAAGGAAAATTATAAATCTAAGATTATATTATTCTTATATGTTCAAAAAAAATTTTAATTAACTCAGGAAAATTTTTTTTATAAACTTATACGTATTAAATATTTGTATATTGTAACTATTAAACTAACAATAAATGAAAAATTCAATAAAATGTATTAATTAACTATTTTTCATAAATATAGTTTTTTCATCCTGAAGATGAATAAAAAGCGTCATCAAAATGTTTCCGTGTTTGTTGTCGTTAACGTATAAAAGATGTCAAATTTACGTTTTAGGGACATCACCGCTCAACTCCTGCAAACTCATTAATAATTGTGAAAAATCCCGAATTCAGTACCGGTACACTTAAAAATCATTTAAAAGCTTTTGGTTTTGCCAATCTAAATGTGTGTGCGTTTTAACTAAGTTTGTCAATATATGTTTGTAGCCTGAACTAATGTTTTACCAATAAAAGATTCTTGTCATATTCAAATACCTGATAAAATATGCAAAGAATTTATTTGAACTGATGAGATGGTCTTTTAAAGTCTCTTTTGAAAACAGGCCTCAGCTCAAGTAATGGGATTAATCCTTCTCAGAAACAGAGGTGAAGAAAAAAAAGAAACGCAGTCACACTACCTCTCCTTCAAGGTGCAAAGTACGAATGCCACAACTGTTTGAAAACGATCAACAATCCACAAAAGATTTCTGATTTTATCAATTATTTAGAAACGAAATCACCTAGGCTAATTAATTTTCATTTCTTTCAAGATCAAGTCGATAAAACAATATTTTACTCAGTAAGATAAAATTGCAAAATAAATTATTCTAGAAAAATTTTATAGGTCATCAAAATATGCCATATTAATTAATTCCGATTTGAGTTTTGAAGCACGATTACAAAATTCATATTCTTCTGACATTTAGGAATATTGCGGAACTCTTTTACTGAGTATATATGAATCTAAGAATTAAGAAATTAATTGAATCAAACGAATGATACGACAAATATAAATGCAATTCAACAGTTTCGATTTCATGAGACATTTAAAGCCGCGTCCGCACTGGCCGAACATTCGTGGCGAACTTGTTCGGCGAACACAAAAATCAACAAACATTCTTCTTAACGAACAACTAACTAACCGGCCATATGATTTAAATACCAAACGGTTAGAAACGAACAAACAAAAGTTCGGAAGAACTTTGTTCGGCGAACATGTTCGGCCAGTGCGGACGCGGCTTAATCTTTCTTTCAATAAATTGTTCTGTATATTTTACGCATGATTTTAGAAAGTCACTTCTTCTACAAAGTATATCTCACTAGTTTTTAGTTAATGTTTCCACCCAAGGTGATGAAAATGAGCTATTTGTTTTTCAAGTCTACTGTATATTTAATTATTTCACTACAGGTTAGATTTTTCAAACCCAATGCAAAGTAAATGACACCTTATCTCTTAAAATGTTCTTCATAGAAACTACTTGCGGGTCTGGTTAGTTCGTGTGGTACGTTGGGCTTAGCCGTTAAACTAATTTGATTTAGTTTGCTTGAACTTTTGCTTTTGATTCATAAAATAAACCACAATAACAGTTTATTTATAAACTGTTTGATTGTTTAATTAATCTAAAACAATAAATAAATCGTTTTGAGTTTTCACCACTATACTCTCTGCCTTGAACACCTGCTTTTCCAATACTCTGTGTGCTCGTGCTGATGATTTGAGTTTGTCGTCTCGTCGTCTGTGTCAACCGTCAATCACCCTAAGGTAAGCATTTATTTGTTTCCATAAGCTTATTATATGAAGCTTTTACCTTGATATGGTAATACAGTATTATTTTATGAAAGTTAAAATTGTTTTTTAATCTGTCAAGGTTATATATTCTACCCTAACCAAAGGCATTAAAATTGTAAAGGATATCTAACCTAATTTACTCTGAAATACCCTTCTATTATGAACTAAACCTCTGTAGGAATCCAATTGTTTTGTCTAATAATTTAAGTACAATTCTTTAACCTTTTATATCTTGTAACCTTTATATCTAGTAATTATTCATTGCCAGGAATAGCATTTGTAATCTTGGATCGGGACCTTAAAATAGGCCCTACATTCCCAATCTTATTTTTATAGGTACAACTTACCAATCTCCTCAAGACAGTCTCTTGTCTGTTTTTAACTGATTGTCAGACCAATTTACTTTTAAATTTTAATGACTGAAAAACTGTTTAGGCTACATTATAACTTATCTTTGTCTAAGATGGGCCAAAAGTTTGTCAGTGGGATCGGGCTCATCGCTGTTTATTTATGTTTGTAATCTAAGTTTATTATCTAGGTATCTATCCAATTTCATCATGTGATGAGATGAAACATATTACCTGTGTCAAAATAGCCTACCGGTGAATTTGAAAGAATAGTTTTTGTTTCCTATGGAGTTAAAAATATAAAATCCAATAATATGGTCCCGGGCTTAGGTCTTTGCATGACAATTACCATAGTAGCAGATTCCCTTAAACTTATAGGAAAATTCACCAAAATGTAGAAATTATGTCTACTCTTTTATCTCACATTACAGTAATGTTGAATGAAGTTCGAACTACGTACTGGCCTACAACATGTCTATCAACCCTAACTCTAAATCAACTGCGAAGTCACTTAACTGGGATACCATACTATCGAATGAAAATATCGATCGATCCAATTGATATCAACTATTGATTCAATTTAACTTAACTTAAATAACAAAAACAATAACTAACTGTACTGACAACTGAAATTTTTACAAAATAACATAGTATACCGGTAGGCTATAAATAAGCTATGTTAAAAAAACAAGTGGTCTACTTGATCACATTCTTTTTAACTTTCCTGGGAATGAATGCCAGTACTTAGGTTGGTTCTTAATATAAATAAAGATAAGTTTAGGTTATGACAGTTGGATTTGTCAAGCCAAATTTTGTATTTGACATTAGTTGTCTATCCGACACGATATACCGTAGATCGGATCGATTGATTTTTTTATTCTAGCCTATAGTATGGTAGTCCAGTTAAGCAACTGCACCCGTCAGCGGGTACCCTAAATTCCTGAAACATTTCCCTATTTAGGAAATATTTCTACCCTATTGTGGTTGAAGGCATGGTTGGACCTAATCCCGAAACCATGTTACTCTTTTCATTTTGATGTACCCACAAGCCAAAAACAATATTATTCATATCTACAGTAGACACCCCTCTCTTAACCTGCCCTCGGAACCGGGCCTACGGTCGGATAACTTAACCTAAAAGGTCAGTTAAAGCGGGCGACTACATCAACATGTAAAATATGTAGAAATAGGCCTAACTATACTATGGTATTAGAGGCCTATGTAATAAAAAAATAAATCCTAAAACCCGTTCAGCCATTTATCAAAGTAGGCTGTGCTCATGTGCTAACCAAGCAAAAAATAACTTACTTTAAGTGATGTTCCACAGTTCTGTGAGTTCCCGTGTGGGTGTGATATATTTTAGTAAAGTGATAAAGGTACATTAGCCTTACATATATGTGTTCTATGACACCTATCGTAACCGAACATAGGTTATACTACGAACTAACCTTGACATTTAGAGACGGTAGACTGAGATAGAAGAGCAGGTCCCATAGGCCGATGTTACGTCATCAGACGACGATCCTTAATGGCAGTGCAGCCACCACATTAGGCCTAATTATATTCTATACAACACTTAGGGCGAGTATAATATATGACACTCGTCCCAACCAAATAAGTTTTTTTACAATTACTCAACAAAACTAAGCCCAATACTTCTGAGGCCTAAATTCTTGATTTACTAACTCAAATTTCTTCTGTATTACTATGTACAGTTTAACGTGGCCACAAATTAAATAACTTTTTAAAAACAAACTAAAAAATCCTTCTAGCTTACTCTTGTTGTAAGCTTTACCAATCAAGCCTCTCAGGCTTACGTACAGTCCTCTTTGATCTTCTAAGTGGTGTGGGACTGCACTGCACATTCGAGGGTCTTGATGGACTTGGCGTTGATCGCCCTGTAGGGGACCTTGGTTGATCTGTGCTGACAGGCGACGGCCTCTGCTGAGGTGAACTCTGTGGAGACGTAGTCACTGGCGGAGGAGTTGCTGGCGTAACTGTGGGTGATGGTGATTTTACCTGAGAAGTTTTAACCGGCCTATTGATCGTAAAGCCTTCGTCTTCTTCCAGCTTACTGGATCGCAGATGATCCGCATGGCAAAACCTGGTTTTTCCCAAAACACTAACAACATAAGTCACAGGGCTTCGTTTCTCCAATATCTTTCCGGGAAGCCATGATATTTTTTCTTGCCTTACAGTTTTTACCAGGACCTTCTCTCCTTCCATAAAAAATCGGCTGCTCCCCCTGTGGATATCCGCCGCCTTCTTTTGCATTTCTGCCTTCCTCTCTAAAGAAGCCGCCAAATTTGGTTTAATTAAAGCCAGCCTAGTTCTTGGTTTCCATCGCAAAAACATTTCCGCTGGAGAGAGACCTGTGACGGCAGTAGGAATGTTGCGGTACGCAAATAAGAAATTGTCCAATTTGTGTTGGAGAGACATGTTACAAGAATCCGCATCTAAAATTTGCTTTTTCAAACTCTTTTTTACTTCTTGAACACTCCTTTCAGCTGCTCCGTTCGACGCAGCATGATACGGAGGTATTCGGGTAAACTTTACACCATTTTTGGCTAAAAACTCCTGAAATTCGGCACTTGCAAAACTCGCCTGGTTGTCACTCACCAATTCCTCCGGCAGCCCATACGCTGAAAATAGTGAGCGGAGACGCTCTATTATTTTAAAGGAGGTGGTTGACTTCATAAGGAACACTTCCAACCATTTTGAAAAGCTATCCACAATAACTAGCATTTGCTGTCTGGAACTAGGGTCCTCTGCAAAATCAATATGGATCCGCTGCCATCTCCTTGTAGCTCTAGGCCATTGCTGTAGCGGGACTTTGGAAGCTGCATTCCTAGTAAATTGACAAATACAACACGAAGAGACAATATCCTCAATCGACTGCTCTAATGTAGGCCACCATACAAAGCTCCTGGCCAACATCTTCATTCTTGTAATCCCCGGATGCTGGTCATGCAGCAACCGAGTTACTAAAGGCTGCAGTTTTTGTGGGATCACCACCCTTGAACCCCAAAGAACACAACTGTTTTCCACGGACAATTCATCCTTACGCCTAACATACGGTATCAACTGTGGATCTGTGACGTTTCGCCACCCATGCCAAACAAAATCCCGAACCTTCGAGAGTATTGGATCAGTCTGAGTAAATTTTGCCACATCAGCAGAAGTAATAAGAGTATCATCACTGACCTTCATAGTATGAAATACTTCCAGACAGTTGTTCACATGGGATACACAGTTGGACTCCAGCTCCAATGTTTCATCCATTGGCAGAGGCAGACGGGACAAGGCATCCGCATGTGGCAAGTCCACTCCTTTCCGGAACTTGACGTCGAAATTGTACGAGGACAGGATCAGGGCCCAGCGTTGTAGTCGAGCAGCTGCTAAACAAGGAACACCACGTTTACTTCCAAATATTGCAACAAGCGGTGCATGGTCTGTCTGCAAAATTACATTCTGTCTTCCATATATGTATTTATGGAATTTTTTAACTGCAAAAACCAGAGCCAGGGCTTCTTTATGGAGTTGTGAATAGTTTTTTCACTTTGGCTTAATGATTTAGATGCAAACGCTATCGGTTTTTCCTCACCATTAATTATATGTGAGAGAACTGCTCCCACACCCCTCGGACTGGCATCACAGGTTACGACCAACGGTTTATTTGGATCATAGTGTACCAACACATCCGAACTTAAAACCCAGGACTTACTCTGGTGAAAAGTGTCAGAACAATTTTTTGACCATGACCAAGGTACATCCTTCTTGAGGTTGAAACTTTAACCTCTCCGCCAGAATAAGTCTGTAACTTAACATTAGTTGGATTCAATTTCAGATGAGAAAAATGCTCATTATATAACTCATAAGGACAAATTGACAGTGCTGATCCTGTATCAACCTCCATGTCTAGCTTAACATTTTCTACTGCTAATCTTACCTTAAAACTGGAATTGTTTTCCTTTAGGCCTATATTATATAAGGCCAAGCTTCCCATCTGGTCCGATAGGCCTAGGCCAGAGTTAGGCTTACTTTGATTACCGGTAGAATATTCTTCTCCACCATCACCCCCCAGCTGGTGAACTCTGTGAAATTTTCCTCTTGATTTACACGTTTTACTTAAATGTCCAACTTTCTTGCAAATATGACACTTAAAATTGGCATACGGGCACTCCTCGCCCTTGTGATCGGTACGTGCACAACGGTAACACTTTTGATTACCCACTTCACCATGAAATTTTTCGTAACTAGGCTTGGGCCTCTTTTTAACACCGGAAACAGTTTGAGAATGTTTTGGTTTTCGATTACTGTTATTAAATCTATTTATTTCATTCACGGATACTGCTTGACTCGTGAACATTCCTGTTTGCTTTTCCGCACGTTCAAGCCTGAGCGCCAACTCCAAGGTTTTGTCAAGATCTAATTCTTCCGACAAAAGTTTTTGTCTAATTGCATCATTTGACAATCCCGACACTAATTTATCTCTTAAAGCGTCTTTTAAGAAAGAACCAAACTGACAAGTACTTGCTAAATGTTTAATTGCAACCACGAACTCGGAAATATTTTCTGTTGGTTTTTGAACACGAGAGTAAAACACGTATCTCTCCGCTACCACCAGACGCTTTGGCGCAAAATGATTTTCCAAAATTTCTACTAATTCCTCATAATTTTTCTCATCTACTTTCTTGGGAGAAAGAATGTCCGATAACACCGACAAAACTTTTGGACCGATCACGGTAATTAAAATTGATACTTTAGCTGTATCCTTTACATCGTTTGCTTTGAAATAATGTTTAAGCCTGAGCAAATACGATTCCACATCCTCCTCGTGGGGATTAAATTCCGTCATTCGACCGATATTCGACATTTTCATGTCCGATTGAGCACTTAACCGCACTATTTTCATAAAATATTAACGATTATTACAGACTTCGCCACTGCGAAAAAGAACTTGCTCACGCACTACTTTCTAAAAAAGGACGACTGCGCCATTTTATCGTAACCGAACATAGGTTATACTACGAACTAACCTTGACATTTAGAGACGGTAGACTGAGATAGAAGAGCAGGTCCCATAGGCCGATGTTACGTCATCAGACGACGATCCTTAATGGCAGTGCAGCCACCACATTAGGCCTAATTATATTCTATACAACACTTAGGGCGAGTATAATATATGACAACACCCACACTCCTTAGTCCATATTTTAAGGCAAATATACAGTAAATTAATAAGGGTGAGTGTGAAAGATGAGATATAGAGCTTTTGTTTACTGACAAAGACCATGTGATTCATTTGTCATTAATATTAAAACAAAGGCTCCTGGTTCAAGTTTCAAATCTTCTAAAAAACTTAAAACTGGTCAACGTGGTCGCAACTGCCTGAGGCCGGTTCTGAGACTTACGGGTAGGGTACGGCCCTTTTGCGATACAGTAGTACTGATATCTCAAACCCTTCTCCCCCTCCCCAATGCCTTTGGAAAATAATAATAAGAGATAAACTTATGTGTTTTAGAGCTACAATATAAAATGTCGACACATTTTAACTTACACAGGAGGTATGTAACCGAGGCAGTGTAAATAGCCATACCGATATATATTGAGTTGAACACAATAACAAAATGTTCAAACTGAATTACCTTAAAATGCTTCATTTTACTGAAAAAAAAAACATTTTTCAAATTTCCTATAGAAAGGGAAACTATTTTGAATCGCCTAGGCTTATTCCTCAATTATAGTCTTATTTCAATTGTTTGGAGCATAACAATTATAAAAAAGGCATAAAATCTTATTACCGTAATAGAAATCTTATCGTTCATAGAAATACTTTATAGTTATTAACATATCAATGACACGGGCAACTGATTATCCGTTGCCTACAGATAAACTGTTTGCAAACACTGCAAGTTTGCATACTTTTTGGTTTCATTACCGGTACTGGTATTGAATTCACCTCATCCCTCACCAGAAAAAAATCAAATGTAGATTCCCTCTTAACCGGCCACCTCGAAACCTGACCGCAGCCGGATAATGAATTGGCGGGTTAAACTGATGTAGGCCTACATTTAAAAATGCCAACCTATAATTTAATATGGCCTAGAAATGCAATTATACTTGAAAAAAAAACTCGAAAAATATTTCCAAGTAGCCTATAATTTATATAGCTAACCTCTGACACCCATCATATCCACGACTAAACTAAACTAATAATCACAGTTTCTTAATTATTAAGAACAGATTAACAGTTTCTTAATTATGGTCTACTGAATTTCAGGTCCAAGCGCATTCACTTCCGTCCAAGATATAATATGTTTGAGAATGTCAGTACGTTATAGTGTTGAATTGAATTATAGATTAAGAAAACAACATTTCCGGCAAAACACAGCCTGTTAAAGCGATGTTGAGATAAATAATTATTGGTTAAAAAAATGTTGATTTTATGACAGCTTGGCCGGTTAAAGCTGAGACCGGGTTAAAAGGTGGCCGGTTAAGAGGGAGTCCACCGTAAAGGATAAACACGTTTAACATATATTAGGCCTACTGCAAATTAACGTGTGTAATCTACTTTAAAGTGTATTGTGAGACCAAACTTAACAATATAGCACCAAATATTGAAAACTCCGAACAGTATAACAACCCTGGATCAGACTCCCTAATAATCCGGACTGTCCAGGGTAAACGCGGACCCTACTTACTTAGCCTATGGGGAAAAAAATTTGTAAAACCCATCATTTAGTTTGTGACTTTACTGGGTACCGGTAAACTTCCCATACTGATTAACCTATATTTGCTTGTAACACCTCCAAGGCAGCAAACCTTCATAGTGCTTATTGTGAATATATATAGTAAAATTCATTTTGCAGCAAACATGTTGTGACAATATTATTTGTTTTGACTAACACTCGTAAAAATCTACAACTATTATGACTAGATAACCTAAACCAGATTGTTTATTAAAAGCATATTTTTCATTCTTTTAAGGCTGTGTTCGAGATGGGAACCCAATTTGACATCAGGATCATCCCATCAGGAGCCACATCAAAGGACCTCAAAGTCTGACTTGCGCTGATTCTCTTCTAAAATTAGAAGGTACGGTAATGTTTTATTTGGACTTGGTTAATTTTTATAATAAATTATGAGAGAAAACTACTAAATCCCATTCTAAATCATAGAATATTTTGTACGTATCTGTAGTGGACCTCTTAATCCGTACCCAAGGCTAATTTTTAAAGGTTCATTTGTCATAAAATAATTCATGTACTGTACCGTACAGTACTCAGTACTTTGTAGGCTAATAAAGCTTAGGCAAATGGGAACTGATTAAATAAAAAAGAATACATAAATACATAAAGCTAAATCAGTGTAGCACAAACCAGTTTAATGCTCAGAAAACTCTTAAGGATGAGCTTGTCCCATTTCTTTTGGATGTTATTATATTTATTTATCGCACATCTTATTGTACAAAGAGCTTTCTTTTGACCCACCGCAGGACAAAGACTGGAAATGATTTGACGGGTAAAAATGTGTGTAATTTAAGTTTTCAATAGAGTAAATGTGATATTATAGTGAAACCATCTCAATCCTCAGGAGGAGAAGTACCGATGGTTAATTGAATAGATTAATCAGCGGTTTCCATTACCGTACCCATTTCTATAAAACACTACTACCGGCTAAAGACATTTATTGTTAAAAATAACTGATAAAGAAGGTACCTATTAGCTTTCCAGAATAGGCCAGTTAAAGTTTAACTGGTTGTGATAGTTGGTGTTAAGAGTATCATTTTGGTTAGCTCTTCTTATTGGAATGTATGTAGTAATAGTAATTTAAAACTCCAAATATCCAATAAGTTTTATAATTTGTTGGTTAGGTAACAAATTATAAAATTTATTGGACATTTGGAGTTTTAATTAAAAACTACTATATGTTAAGAGTATGTTTATAGTATACTGTTGACTCCCTCTAATCCGGACTCCTCGGAATCGGACCATTGTCCGGATAAAAAAATTGTTGGGCAATCCGGCGGTTGTTAACTTATGCAAATTAAAATCTTTAATAGTGTGTATTTACCTAATTATAAACATATATAAAGACAATTTTATAACCTAAACATTACGTTGTTTTACTACCAACTTGATGGAACCTCATTTTGATGACATCGATAAAAACAAAATTGATACCAGACAATAAGAAATAACACAAAAAGGGCCACAAATAAAAACTTCATAGATTTATTTTTTTTGTTAAGGAAGGGGCTACAATTTTAGATTCATAAAATCACTACGCAGTTACTCTAACTACAATTTTACCTACAGTAGACTCCCTCTTTACTGGCCACCTCGTGACCAGGATGCGGCCGGATAATGAAGTGGCCCGTTAAACCGATGTTCATTTAAGAACGCTAACCTACAATTTTATATGGTCTAAAATATAATTATCATTTGAAAAAAAACTTTAAATACATTACTGCATATGATTTATAGCTAACATCCGACACCCATGAAATCCACAACAAACCTAAACTAATAATAATTTGTTTCTCTATTGTGGTCTACTGGATAGTAGGTCCAAACACATTGACTTCCGTTGGCATTCACTTCTATCAAGGACGTTAAATTTTAATTGGTTTGAGAAGTTCAATATGAAATAATGTTGAATTCAATGATACAGTAGATAAGAAAATACGTTTCCGGAGAAACACGGCTGGTTAAAGCGATGTTGGGATAAAAAATGGCCGGTTAAAAAGTTGTTCTTTTTCAGTTAGGGTAGGCTGGTTAAAACGGAGACTGGTTAAAAGGTGGCCGGTTAAGAGAGAGTCTACTGTACAAATTAATCTCGTAATAATATAACTCAATTCAAAATTACTAAAACACAAACAATATACGGTATAGTAACTTTTAAAATTAGCCACACTTCGATATGACTACCCGGAACGAGCGTAATTGTAAGCCGATCTGAGGTTCTTTGTTTACATGTTGACCAAAACAGACACGTTCAATCCTATCAATTTTGGCCTCAAGAAACCCGGCGCGCTGATGACTCATTTCCAAGACCTCGTCCGGACCATCCGGCGTCCAGACCATTGGAGTCCGAACGAGAGGGAGTCGACTATATCTCAATTTTTTAATACTTTTTATGTATTTTTTTTTAATTTCAGTATGGTAGTTTGAAAATTTTTGCAGCACGTCTGATAGAGTGGTTATTGTGCGCTGGCTAGGCACACCGTGTTCTGATATTGGATAATGTTATCGAATTTCAACATGGATGGGACAAGATTATCTTTAAAAGTTTTTGAACCATTAACTTAATACTTAGAATAGTTTCGTAACATATTGGTATCTGTTGCATGTAGGCTATACTAGTGATTACGCAGACTTGTCTATCAAAGTATAGTAGAATCCCGCTTAGCCAAACTAATCAAGACTGGACCCTTTTAGGTTTTGAAAATTTGCGGAATGGGGAGAGTTAAAAAAGCTTAAGATATTACTCGTTTACCTTTGCTGTTTACTTCTATCAAGGTGTATGATACCGTGAAACAATAAAACGGCTATCAAGGACCTTTGTTAATGGCCAAAAAAACATTTGCTCGGTGTTTGTTCATTGAACGCAGTTTCATCACTAGCGACCTCTTATCCGATGTCCAACTGAATTTCAGCCCTATTATTAACATCTGAGTGAATAAATTAGGCCTTTTAGTGTAAAGTCTGTAGCAAAACATTAATTAAATGTTATGCTATTCTTTTTAGTTAAATACACCTTATAGTTTATCTTTGGAACACATTTAAAAAGGTCCCTTGTAACTGTAACTTGTTCAATAAACCGCCAGTTAATCCGGCCATTTTTGAAACCGGCATGTGGGCCGGTTCCACGGTCGCCGGATTTGAGGGTGTCTGTACTATGAAATTTGACAAAGAAACCTTACGTGTTTTTTTTTTTTTTTTCCTTTGGCGGGTCTAGGTACTGATAACTTTCTCTAACTCGGCCTAAAAGGCCTATTGTAGCACCCCTATTGTTTATCAATTTATTGGATGGAGGCTCTTCGCAAGCCTAACTGCTGGTTGATGCCCATCTCCCTTATTTCAGCTGGCTTTAATGCGGCCTTTCCTAGGAATTTCGACCTTCTCTGAGAGATGGCCGGACAGTCCAGCCATAAGTGTCCGGATCTCTTCTGTTGAGTGTTGGCTGCTGATTGGAAAGAAAGCCGTTAGGACTTTGGTTTATGGAATTTCTCCCTCCGCCACTTCCTTTAGAGCCGCTCCTTCCCATCAGCCCAGTTGTTGTTCCTTTGACTTGAGCCAACTGGTTGTCTCTTCGTCACTGCACTGATACGGTCCCTTACTGAGTACAGTATCAGCTTCAGGATGCTTTCCTGTTTAGCCTCTTGTTGCTCATAGGTGAGTAGTACCTCTGGGAAGTTAGGGTGTAGAATTCCCATTCTTACTCCTTTGGTCACTTACTTGTAGGATAGTTTTTTAGGTTGGACTTGGTCTCTCCGTGAAGAGGAGTCCGCCTTTGAGTTCTCTCCTACCTTGGTTCTTTTGCTCCCATGGGCCTCTTCAGGAATGGTGTTTTCTGATCTAGATCTTTTCTACCTATTATCAAAGTTCCTTCCTGATCCCTTCGGCATTGGTTGGATTTAGAGGACGTATGCCTCTTCTTCAGAGTGTCCGTGGTTCTTGAACCTCGAACCTCTTCCTTTGTGCTCCATTGAGGTGTGGCTTTCCTGCTAATTTTAGCTGCTTAGCCTTTTCCTCAATTTCCTTGACATTTGCAGAGTCGTTGTCTAAGAGGTGTTCCTCTTCTGAGTTTGTTTGCAAGTCACCCATCTGAGACTCGACCTGGGGGGTCGCTTCAGTCTCTGAGATAAGCTCCTTACGTTCCAAAGAACTAGATGTTTGAGGCTGTGAAGCCTCTGAAAGTTGGTTGGGGCCTTTTTGGTTGGTGACCATAGTAGTCCCATGAGTAGCAAGGGAAAGAAGGTCGATCCAAGCAGAGCCCCGCATGCTTGGACAAGGCTGGTTGAAACTGGAGGTCGCCTGGTGTCCAGAGTCCGCATACTAGGGTCAAGCTCCCCCTTGACCACGCAGCCCTCGGCGTATGATGTTCCACCTTGGCTTGGGAATGAGTTTGAAGGGACATGAAAATAAAGACCAGTAAAGGATAGTTGAAGCAGATTTTTGAGTCAGGGGACTCGATAGAGAGAGTAGTATGAAAATAGCGGAAGTAAAAGATATAGGATAGAAGCCTGCCAGACTAGCACCCTGACTCTGCAGAGGAAAAAAAAAGAAAAAAGAAAAAGGCTTGAAGAGCCTGGAAGAGTTGATTCAGGGAGTACCCAGGTTGGACGCGCACAATTTTGCCTTTTAAGTGAGAGAGTAGGAAGGCAGTGCTTCGTGGACGTTCTGGCTTGGCACATGTGAATACGCTTGAAGAGCATACCCACTTCCAACCCAACCTTACGTGTTTATTGTTTGTTTGATACAGCTCTAAGCCATTTAATTATTAATGTCTAAAGGAAAGTGGCTATTGTTCAGTAGCTACTAAAAGTATCTCACCCAAGTCTCCTTAAAGTTTAGGGCCTAACAGTTTTGGTTGTAACATAGGCTAATTGCCTTAAAAAATAAATTCATAAGCAAGTTTATTTTTAGAAAACTCAGAGCTTTATCAGGCTTTCAAAAATGGTCGCAGTACAGTAGACTGTTGATACTGTACTCCAATATTTTTTGGCCTAATACATTCTGTAAACCAACAATATGTCGGCGGCAATATATCCTACTGATTGTGTTCATTTCTGTGAAGTATTGCAGTACAGTTTCAAGATTTTAATTTTTTTCTCTGTTAATTTAACTGATGTTTGTATCAAATTGGTTACAATACTCAACTACCATACAAAAAAATGTAGGCCTACTTAAAAAATATGTATATATATATATGGTATATATACACTGTATATTTTTGTGCGCTAAGTTTTGATTTGGTTAAGTAGACTACATGTGTTATTGTTATTTTAGGGACATTTGTAAACTTTTTCTAAAATTTAACACAACATTCAAGTATTAAGTAAGAGTTCTTGGCTTTGGGCGGATCTGATGATGACTGTTTTAACATAACACATGGGGATTTTTTCTTGGTAAAATACATTGTTCAATACAGCTTCAAAATATAGCCTACCCGCTATATAGAACATACACTCCCTCATTGACAAAACTGCTGTAGAACATTTTGTTAGTTTTAAATATTACAATCGGCCTATTAATTTAATCATATCCTGGGCATAGCACCTCATTCATAAAATTGTAACCCTGACAAGATAAAAATTTAGAATTTTAAGTTACGAACTTATCGTTATAGTTTGTGTTGTATAGTACAGTACACCTATTTCATGTACGCCTAATAGGTACGATGGTTCACCATCGTTTGATGGTCTTTTATTCTCTGTGGATTCAATAAAAGATTTAAAGGCTTAGATTTTTAAATACCTCTTTTCAGTTGGACTGAGCAAATTAACCTCATCTCTAAAATAATTGTTAAACAATTTGTTTTTTAATTTCTTTCCCTCGTTTTTAACTCCCTGTTTGAAAGGTTTGGTTCCAGTTGTTAATGATTTTCTTTTCTTTTTGTTTCAGATCTGGGTTGCTGATCTTCTCGCATGAATCACTCATTCAGGAAACGGGAAACTTCTTTTGACATTGTACATGTTATTTGTGGGCTGCAGTGTAAATCTTATATCTGTTAAATTAACATGTTATCTTTAATATATTAAGATTCAAATTTATTGGCTTTTTATTAAAATCCTTTGCTGTAAATTTAATTCTATTATTTTTTAAATTATAGTTGAGTTTAATGATTATTATTAATGATTAAATTGTAGATGAAAATACATCCAGCAAAATTTATACGTAATTAAATAAATTCATTTTAACATACAAAAATTGAAGTAGTACGGTAAACACTTTGTTACATATTATTGAAAATTATGTTACATCCAGTAAAACTTGTCAAATACCTAGTTTAATGATATACATAGCCTATTGACTTTTTATGATGTACTCAATTTAATGTTACAGTAACACCTTAAATAATTATAATTGGGAGAACATATCTTTATTGGGTGATTTCATATCTTGAGTACATCTCAAAGTGGCTTTAAAAAGAAATCTGTGACATTTTAAACATATCCAGGATATCTATTGTATGTCACATCAGTAATTTTAATCTTCAAGGCATATAAATGAATACATCTTCTAGTACAAAATAGATTAACATCTTAATTACATCTCAAAGAGACATCAACAAGATTTCTTTAACATTATCAATGTGTTCAAGACATACAATAGATGTCAATAGATAAAAAAGGAGGCTTTAAAACGGTTAAAATAGGGATACCATTATACCTTATGGTCAAGTTTATAGTCGTAGACGGCTAAAATATGTCTTGAAAATGTCCTCCGAGACGGAATCTAGACTTCCTCTACATTAAGTGTACGAAAAGTTTGGTCAAATAAACGTTTAATTTACTGGTTTAGGAGTCTCGCGAGTCGTTTTGTAGACGTTGACCAAGTCGGAGCAAGACTTTTTTAACTATCTTGAAGAGGTTAGTGTGCTGTATGGGTTTTGTATTTGTTCCTGAGGTCCAGACAATAAAAAATATCGTATAAAAACATTTGCTCTAAAATGCTTCTTTAAGCCCCTTTCCGCCATTTTGGTTTTACACATAATAATTTTTATTTCCGTGAAGGATCGTTGTATTTGTAAGTTCATATTTGATTTAAACCTTTATGACATACCATAATGTCCATTTTCAAGAATTTTGTTTTATGTTTATTTTCAAGATTGCGGCCGTTTTCGATTTTTAAATTAAAATATCTTACAACCGTTAAATTTTATCAAAATTTTACTATTTATAAAAACGTTTACAAATAACATTATCTAACTAATGATACCAATTTAGTAATTATCGGACAAAACCTTACGGAGTTGTTGTGATACTAAAATAACCTAAATTTCTGCGAATCATAATGGAAAATCAATGTTTTTCTGAAGAAAATACTCAACAACTCCGTTATTTGTTGTTTGATCCTTAAAACTTTCCTAATATTGGTTAAATAATTTTATTTATAAACTTTTTTTAAGATCTTGATAAAATTTATTGGTTTTGAGATATTTAAATCGATTTTGAAAATACTCATCGGAAAAACATTTTTTCTGGAAATTGAAAATTGTCTCATGAAAGTTATCAATATGACCTTAATACGACCATCCGTTACGGAAATAAAAATTGTTATGTGTAAAAACAAACAAATGGTGGCTAGGGGCTTAGAAATTTTAGGACTAATGTTTATACGTGGTTCTTTATTGTCTCGACCTAAGGAAAAATATAAAAAATATTTGCAGGTTGTTCAGACACACCCTGTATAATAGCTTGCCCTGATGTAACCACACAAAACCAGCTACGCAACATCCCCTCTCGATTGATCCTAACATCCAATACTTTCATATTGTGGTAATATTTTTTTATTTATGAAGAACATTTCTCATTTTTTATGAATATAACTTAAATTGTTATATTTACAAAAGTGTGAAAAGTACTGTAAACGTTTTTTCACTTACTTTCATTAAATACAATATATATTCTAATACTTCGAATAATTTATCAATATCATAACAAACTAATTGTTGCCGTTTTTGACAAAGATTGAAAAAAAAAAAACAACTTTACAATATTTCTTCTTTATTATTATGTAGTTATACAAAATGATAAATGTTAAAACTTAATCATTTAAAATTCACAGTTAATAAAGTTTACATTTTATTATACTTAGGCTACATTTTAAAATACATTTTCCAAACTATCTGATATTTCCCAAAATGTTTACTGCAAGCTGAAAACCTATAAATATATTGTTTGTTCATTCAAATGGAATCAATATGTGGTGAAATATCCTGGTGTCCATATTTGCATTGTAGATATTCAGACCCGCAAAGTAGCCAAGGGTTGGGTGTGAAGCAATTCTTTTTTTGTGTTCTCCTTTGAAACTCAACCTAGAGAACAATTTATCTTTGCTTACTTTATACCAAAATGTTGAGTACTACGTGTTTAGAATAAACCTCTTGTTTATCGTAATAAGTGATGGATTCACTGGACCACATACATTTTATCGCTATTAATATGTTTAATTTTTCGCAAAATGTGACTATTTTCGATTCGTAGCCTGTAAATTCTTTTCATTTTAAAAGCATTGACCTATTTCTTTATTTTTACTTTCGTTTTTTCCGTTTTATTTAAAAATGACGAATCTCACCTTCAATTAAGTATTATTATTTTTCAGAAATATTGAAGTTTCGTTAGTACACATTTGAAAAGTTTTCCATTAAAATGTCTATCTAATGTTATTCTTACGGCCCATTTATAGTAAAAATCAAGGAAACAGTGAATCTGAAAAACCATCGAAAACAGTGTTAAAAATTGGTTTGGGTATTCTTCTTTGCTCATAAGTGCTCACCCAAGAAACGGTTTTACAAAATTCCTTCAGGGCTCCGCCGGCGGAGTTTCCTATGCTCCGAACACAAAAAATTCAGTATTTGATTATAACTCTTAAGGTAGAATATCTTAAGGTAGTCTCTTTAAAAATACTTCATTGCCTATAAAATAAATTAAATCACGAACGAAGCTGTTACTGGCAACAGATAGTACTTGTAATTGGATTTTATACTAACATAAAACACTGTGTTAATATAAAAGAATAATTTTATTTAATTTTGTTTTAGTATGATTATTATTTCTATTACTAAAATTGCATTAATTAATTGACTGTATGTCATTGCAAAGTTATTCAGCTATATGGCGAATCATATATAAAGTATCATCATTGTTAGCGATGAAGTACACAATGACAATTCGATTGATAGGGGATTTACTTTGGAGGATTAAGTCGAAGTTAAACTTTGATCGGTTTACTTTAACTTCAGCTGAATTCATTAAACTTATCCCTAAATCTTCAAGAGGCTTTAAATCGTATAATTGGTTATAAGCTTCAAAATGTAACTATATTAAATTGTAGTACAGTAACACGAATTTTGTATATCATTCCATATTGATCTTTTGCAATTTATTACTGTATTGCATAGGTAATATCGCACAATCACATACAGGGTGTCTCTGAACTCCTTACCGACCTTTTAAGGTATTATTCCTGGACCAAAGGACAAGTCAAAATATCATATTTAAATTGTCCGTAAGTCTTTAGTTACTCACACAGTCGCCATTTTGTTTTTTTTTTTCACATAATAATTTTTATTTCAGTAGTGTGTTTTGGTTACACCTAGACCGGAAGTCGTGCCATCTGCCCGAGCAGCTGCTGGCGGGCAGTTGACTTGGGCAGGTGGCGCCAGCTGCTATGCCATATAGCTTCCGGTGGGGGTTAGAGGGTATACATGAGATGCTGTAGTTATATGTTATGCCATATAGGTTGGGGTGGAGATGGCGATAGTGTTGGCGTTAGGGTGAAGTGAATTTGCGCATAAAGTGGGTTGAACTAAAAGTGAGCATAAATTAAAGTTATTTGAAAATTGAAATTCGTCGGTGTTAAGGAAACTCTAACAGTTGAACAAAAATTAAGAGTTAGTTGAAAATTGAAATTCAAACTTATAACTGGGATGTGGAAAAATATGTCAAGGTCATCCAGAGTAAGTTTTAAAAATTCCATCCAACTATCACCAGAAATAGTTTTAAGTTGAAGTAGTTGGTGATAGTGGGATAATTGATTTGTGCCATGGGAGAGGTGTTTATCGTATGAAAGTCGGCAATCGAATGAGAAGCGTCGCCTAGGGAGAGGGCTTATAAAACGGCAACCCTCCCCCCACCACCCCTTCCCCCACTCCTTTAGACCAATAACCGGTCGCCGACTCTATGTGGTGAAACTGAACTAGACATGGCGGCCGCCATGGATAATTCTAACCTCAAACTTTAGCTTAGCTGAGAGAATAGAGGATAATGAAGTAGGAATTGTGGTGAGCGCATTTATATAAGGAATGGTGGGGGTAAATAGGAAAACCTGTTGAACACAGTCGATAGGAGTAATAAGTTCAAAGTTGTGGAAGCATAACATAGAACGTAAAATGTCGTGAATAACACTATCATCAACGTTAACCTGCGAAGTTGTAGAGGAATATAACGGGTTAAAACTGTATTTCTTCCTAACTCTATTTAAATTAGTTCTACACTTTGAAATTGAAGATTTAGAAGTACTTCGTAATATATGTTGTGTTCGCAAAAGTTTTAACCTTAAACATTGTGCAACCATTATAGCTAATGTGTTACATTCAGAAGTTAAAAGAAGACTGAGGTATAAAATGAAGTGTAAAGGATATTGAAACAGAACACTATAGTAGTAATATTTGAGGTTAGAATTAACTAGACTCATTTAATGAAGTGGCTAGGAAGCCACATGCTGATGAATGCTAAATTGCATGTTAGAAGTAATGAAGTAGTCATAAAATAAAAACTAATGAGAGGTGATCACTGCGAGGATGCAAGGTAATGAATGTTTGTGACGCGATAAACTATCCGCTTTTATAGAGGCAGTAATAACCCTAGCCAAATGCCGGCAGATGCCAACCAACTACCTGGTTTTATAGCGCCAATTACTCCGGGCAGCTGGCGGACAGATGGCAAGAGAAGTAGGGGGCTTTGGGGCAATGACCGGAAAGGTCAATGACCCCCCCCCCCTCCCCCCCCTCCCCCCTCCCTCCCCCCCTCCCCCCCTCCCCCCTCCCCCCTCCCCCCGAAAAAATGGAGCACCCCCCCCCTTCCCCTACCACCCCTTCCCCCACTCCTTCCCCCACTCCTTCAGGCCAATGACCGGTCACCTGGTCATCGTCGGTCGCCGACGATAATTCTAACCTCAAACCTATGCGCATGCAACAAGTACTTGGATCGGAAGAGTGACTATGCTATTGCGCATGCGCCTAGTCTGTATTACTCACTTTAGCGCTACTTCGCATGGATAATTCTAACCTCAAACCTTGGTTTTGCGTCGCTGCCCATGCGCCGCTCCCCACTCCTTCGCCTTCCTTTTATACTGCTGCGAACTGGACTGGATTGAACACTGTACTGGAGTGAAACAACTTCCCCACTACTCGAGAATCCGAGGAGCAATACGAGCCTGATCTTAGCGTCAGTCGTCAACAAACTTTCATAGCGAAAGGTTGTTGGCGACTCAGCAAGAGGTTTCAAATATATAGTAGGCCTATATATATTTGAACTTCTTATACTACGTTGCGTTTTTTAATGCAATGTGGTATGTGTGTGTGTGTGTATTAGTTGTAAGTTGTATTTAATTTAAGAAATAATTTGCGCATTGCGATGTTAGTTATAAGTTGGGTTTAGCATTAAGGTGTATTAATTTTTAAGAGGTGTTTAGCATTAAGGTGTATTAATTTTAAGAATAATGATGGTATTTGGTTGTGTTGAATTATTTTGGTTTTTAATAATGATGTGTTGTTAGTTTTAAGTGTTGGTACTAATAATTAATGTTGTTTTGCCTTACAGCTAGATGTTAGGGGGTAGATTAATTGTAAATTCAGAAGTTCGGTTGAACTTCACTTAGAAGGGGTGGGACATCCGCAAATTGTAGGTAAGCGGACTAGGTTTTTTTCATTTTGTTTAGGAATATGATGGGTGGGTTTAGTTTGGGTGGGGTTAGAGTTGCGTTTCTGCATTAGCTGTTCCAGTTTCCCTATTTAGCGTTACGCTTTGATGCGGACAGGGACGTTACGCTTTGATGCGGACGGACCAGGGCCTCCCTTGCAGAACGTAACTAGTGGGTTGGGAGTGGGAACCCGTTAGGCAAACAGGGTGATGGGAACAGTATTACTGTTCCCATCACCTTGGTTTTTTATAAGTCTTGAGTGACCTTGACCTACTTTTTGAAAGGTCAATGACCCCCCCCTTCCCCCCCCCTTCCCCCCCTCCCCCCTCTCCCCCCCCCCTCCCCCCAAAAAAAATGGAGCACCCCCCCTTCCCCCATTCCTACCCCCACTCCTTCCCCCACTACTCCGGGTGAATGACCGGTCATGACCTGAAAAATTAAAATGGCTATAACTTGATAATGGATTGACGGATTTGGACAAGCGATACATCATTGAAAAGGTCTATGTAAGACAAACATTTTAGTAAAAGAAGAATTTGGTTATCTTATTTTAGTCAAAAATTATGCGAATTAATTGAAATAAATACCTTCTCTTTCCCCTTTTCCCCCACCTCCCAGGTCAATAATCAGTCTCGGCCAGCTGCTACCTCTCATTTGCATACTGTTATAAAAGTGGAGCGAGTGTTGTTCTTTCCTTCATTCTGCTTCTACATGCCGCTCTTGTCGTTTTCTCTCTATCGTTTACAATATTACTTGCTTGAAAATGCTCCCTCATGTGAATAAATATTTTAATTCTTCTGAAATTTCTGATGTTTTTCAACAACCTGAAGACACTTTAAATAACGATAGTGAGAGTGAAGATGATGATGATGATGATGTTGATGATGATCATGAATATCCCTTTAATCTTAATGAAGAATCTGAAGTTATAGAAATCAATCCAGATTATCCATTTCATACAATAAAAAAGTTTATGGCTGAAGCTCATTATTGGTTAAACAGAGGATATTGTGTACAAATTAGCTCCTTTATATTGTATGATGATAGTGATACTTTCCTTGTGACACCAAATGACAGAGACCGCATGCAGCAGTAGGCACAATCTATGATGGAGTGCTACAAACAAGGTGTGGATACTAAAGGCTATTTTCTTGCGAAACTAGTTTACTAACCAAATTAACCCCCCCCCCGCCCCTCACCCTATCCCTACCCAATCCTTATTCCTTCCCCCTCCCCATTTTTTAAATTAATAAAAGGTGGGCTATGAACCTTCAGGTTTCTAGTCTGTACTAGCACTTTGTGCCGTCAAGTATATCAATTTTATACCGTTATAAAAGCACAGTGAGTGTTGTTGACTCCTTTATTCTGCTCCCACAAGCTTGTCTTGTAGTTTCTTCTCTGCCTTTTAGAATATTATTTGTTTGAAAAAAAATGCCTCCTAATGTGAATTACCATTTTAATTTTTCCAAAATTTCCGATGTTTTTCTACAAACTGAAGACATTTTAAATAATGATAGTGAGAGTGAGAACGATGATGATTATAGTGTTAAACTTAGTGAAGAATGTAAAGTTATAACAATTGATCCACAATTTCCATTTGATACAATAGAAAAGTTTATAGCCGAAGCTGATAAATGTTTAAATTTAGGATGTTATATACGAATTGACTCTTTTATATTGTATGGTGATAGTCATTCTTTCCTTATCACACCAAATGACAGAGACCGCATGTTGCAGTGGGCACAATCTATGATGGAGTCCTACGAACAAGGTGTGGACACTGGTGGCTATTTTCTTGCACAACTAGTGTAATAACAAAATTACTCTTCCCCCACCCTACACCCTACTATGTAATAAAAGAAGAAATTAAAGATTAAACTTAAACAAAAAAAATATACTTGGACTTTGGTTATTAATTAGACACTTCTTAGAGAATGGGGAATAGATTACTTTGTAGTAATGAATTATCATTCTGCTTAGTAATCTATTCTCAGTTCTCGCTTAGTTAAAAATGACCTTGATACGTATAAAAATATCATATAAGCCGGATTATAAACAGTTATTCCTTATTTACTTGAAATGGCTCCTGTGGACAACACTGATTATTTAAAAAAACTTCTTATTTAAATATTATATAAAATTCAACTAGACAATTTAAATATGTAAGAAGATAAAAATAACAGCAAAACAACAGAAGTAGAAACTATAAATGATATGGATATAGATCTAACACAAAACTTGAGAAGAAAAATCCCGGCATGTCCATAAAAAAATTAACATAATTTTACAGCTTAAGGACTTAACAAATGTTACTACAACTATCTTAAACCAGCTTTTAAGTTGTCTTGGGGTTTGAACAATAATATTAAATAACATTAAACAGTTTAAAAAACTTTTATTACAATACTATAATAAAAGGAAATTCTTATTTTAATTTATAATGTCGCATATGCTACAAACAGTACTTAAAATAAAATGCATGTTTGTTTTTGATTTTTGGTATGGATGACAATTTAATGGTAGCTAAAAAGAAATGAATTAGTAAAATAAAATAAATACAATTAATTATCATATTTATCTACTTTTTACAATTATTTAAATCCTAAATTGACATTAAATTTAAATAGAAATATTTAGATTTTTATAAATCATAATCAGGCAAATGAAGTATTTTTATGCCAATTAGATTACATATATATTGTTAAACAACCGCTTAAATTTTAGTTGCATTGTTAAACAACGACACTAATTACATGTTACACACACATATAATAAACATTTAAAATATGGATAAAATCAGTATTTACTTAATAGAATAACTAATTGTATTTCCCATTGATGTAGACAAATAAATTAAAATAAAAATATACAATTCATAAAATATTTAATTGTAATATGTTCTACATAAAAACATATATTTTACTTTAATCCATAACAACTGTAGATATTTTAATACCAGTTTGCTATAAACAATTTTAACAAAAACAAAGGAATTAAAAAATACAATATACACACATATATACAGGGTATTTGGAAAAAAGTTTTAAAAATTCAGGAGGTTATTGCTCACATAAAAATAAGCAAAAAAAAGTTCCTGTAATTATACGTCTTAAAATGCTTTGTTATTCTGCTAGCTACCATTTTATTTGTTTACACAAGATTATTTTTATTTCCATAATGGGTATCATTGTATTAAGGTAATATTTGGCATTCACCTTTATCATAATTATTGTCAAAATTGGAGATTAAATTGGTTTAGATTAGTAAAATAAGTTTTAAATGAACTAAAACAAGTTCAATATCAGCATAAAATTACATAAAATAAGTACAATGCTCTCTACAATATTTATGGATTTCCTATTGAATTAGCTATTATTGAATTTATTAAAGTTATATAGATGCTTAAATTATTTATTGAGCATTATAATGTTACCGCGGTTTTCTTGTGTCTAAGTCATATATGTGCCTTGCAGTGAGCTATTTTTTTTTAAAACATCCATTTCTATTATTTGAATTCAAAGAAAAATTTACTTAATGTATTTACAAACATAAAAAACTGTGTTGTGTCTTTTATTTTATTTTTTTTTTTTTGCATATTGAGTTAACACGTCGCATGCTGCCGTACCCGATCGGGTACGGCGCTCGGCGCCCCTCGGGTGCGGCCGTACCCGATCGGGTACGCTCGGCAATGCCTTTCGTTTATCTCCGTATCTCTGTCAGTGTTGCTTGTATACTTCAGTCGCGCGTTGTCGCGTGGTGCGGTAGGACCTGTCTATTTTGTGTTTAGTCAGTTTCGAGTTCCCGCCATTTTCACGGTGTTAGTGACAGTCATTGTGCAACCCTTCACTGTGTCGAGTGTAGGGTTGATTGGTATATATATATATATATATATATCTATACATATGTATATATATATATATGTAACTATTTACTTCTAAAATTGTTATAATAAATATATTGATACATGTACATTACTTTTTTTCCATACATATACATATATATATATATATATATATATATATATATATATATATATATATATATATATATATATTTAAATGTGCAGAAGTTGATGGTCCTATGTAACGTTCAACATTATGAAGGTCCATGGGACATACCGTTTTTAAAGAGTACAGAATAGATTCCACAGAGTATATAACGCTATTCTGGGACTATAAACCCTTCCGAACCTTTATATTCACTGAAAATTGTTTATACTCTATAAATAAAATTATTACAGGATTTGTTGGTCCCTTGCGAAAACTTCGGAAGATGCTGTTCCTGTATAATATACCGCGTATAATGATTCTCATCATGCTGGTCCATTGCAAAACGTGATTTTGGAGGGGATGAGGGGGAATTGGAGTATAAAAAGTGTATAATCTACGTCATCATCTTGGTCCACTTAGTTCTAAGTAACCAAGAAAGCGCTTTTATTTATAGTAATGAATACTGTCAAGCTAGTATTACCAGCAACATGAAAGGGATATTCAGCAATTAAATTACATGTCTATCAATTGTTTTATTTGTTTTTTTAAGTTTAAGAAAAAAAGTTGTTTCATACATATTGCATGAAGCTGAAATTAAATATTTTCTAGAAATAAAACAAGTTAAAAGTTGAATCAAAATGTGGCATAATTTGTTGAGATGTATATGTTTAAAACACCATTTGTTAAAAAGACCTGGAGGAGTAAAATATTTCTTTTATTTTATCATTTTACGTAAACACAATTTGTTGTGAGTAGATTTTAAGCCTAAAAAATAAATACTCATTGAGAATAACGTGTCATATCACATGGAAATTTACCGATAAGGGAAGGTACAAACTAAAGGATTCTTTAAAATCTTAATTTTTTGTAATTATCTCTTCAAATGCTTACATTAAAAATCTCTTTAAGTAGAAAAGCATTGCCACAAACTCAACTAGAAACTAGAAATAAAGACCCAGTCAAACATGGAGGGCGATCAAATATTGCATTAATTAAAATCCATCAACCTTAAATACACAATAACTTCTGAAATTTTTGACATGTCTTTTATACGTGGTTTACAATATGAAGACTTTAAAAATTATTTTAATATAATGACAATACAAACGACAATTTCGTCGTAACCAACTGTAGTGGTCGCCCTTCAACGAAATTGAGAACCCTTCATTGGCCTCTTTCACATCATTAAAAAAATAATAAAAAAACACTTTCAATTTGGTCTGAGTACCCAATACCGATGGCAGTCTTTAAAAGGAGTCCGCTCATTACTGGATAACTGCCTGTCTGCCATCCCGGATATCCACATCGTCCGTCAAAGAGGATTAGTATGGGAGGAGAAGCGGTTAAATAACTTATTTTGGCTGAGGAACAACTTTAATACAACAATCCTTGTAAAGGATTTTTTACAACTAAATTTGCCATTGCGAGCTTGGTAGAATGACAAATATCCCGTATAGACTGCCCGAATCGTGCGCGCACTGCCCACTAACGGCAAATACGTGCAGATCAAAAACTTCCTGAAGTTCGTTTTCCCACCTTTTTGCAAGGCGGTGGAAGGCACGGATTGTCCGGAAGTAACCACGCCGTACTGGGCGAACCAGTGCACGCGCTCCCATAAGACAAATATTACTGAATTTTTAAAATTTCCGTACCAGCCACCCGTGTATTATGTAGTACCAGTGTTTGCATAGCAAGATGTAAGAAATGCCTGGTTTTTGTTTTAATTTTATTTTTAAACTGCAAGAGAAGAAGCATTGTAAATCCTCAAGAGGAAAGTTTGATTTTAAGTTTAATGCGGTAGCTTTCTGACGGATGCCTTTTGGAGTTGACCATGCTTTTTATACTTGAATTATCTTCATTTGGTTGCTTGAGGGTATTAACATACGTTTAGAAATATTAACTTATAGATTTGTTAAGGAGTTCCTTAGTTGTGACCTACACGATCGAATGCTAAGTTTGTGCTACACAATACAGTAAAAATGTCTTTAGGAATATAACTACGAAAAATTGTCACAAGACCAATATTTAAACCATTATTCTTTAGATTTTTTAAATAATAACTATGACTCTGCTACCAATGATTACAGATTGAACACAATTATAAAGCGTTCCATGTTTTGTTTATACATTTTACACATTTTTGTCTAAAATCAAACATTTAGACACATAAACTGATAGATTTAGAAAAGCGGTTCCATAAGGTTCCTACACATAGTAGGAAATGACACGGAAAGGAAACGGACGGGACAGTTCCTGATGAATGCTCCCTGTGTTATCAAATAGGAGCGGATACACATGACAGGACGGGACGTGGACAGGACATTCTACGTGTCGGATGGATCGCGAGATGAGCATTTATTCGCCAAATGTCGTGTCCCGTCCGTATCCCGTCCTGGTATGTGTAGCCACCCCTTTCAACAGCATCGCAAAATTCTGAAGGTAGCTCTGTGTAGTGAGTGAGTGTGGTCTGGCGACCGGCAGGATAAGTGGTGTCTGACGGCTGTGCACGCAATGTCCCACCTCAGACATGTCCTGTCCGTATCTTGATGTGAGCCAATATTTTAGGTATAGTGTTGTAGATTTTCCAATATAATTTTTTTTTTTTTATTTACTTTAACTGAAGAGTCAGCAGTGTCCGCCTAATTGGATTTTTATTCCCATAAAACAAATATTAAATTTCAAACATCCACTATGCCTTTAATATTGGTCAAAAAAGATTCATCTGTATATCATTTGAAAAGAAACTTTAACACCTAGGGCCCTATGAAATCAACAATTTTATATTATTGATTTTTTGATTAATAAACAACAAAGTAATCTTAACATTAACCGGCTTGACATGAAATATTGGTTTTATACTCTGAATGATTACAATCACACGTCCATAAAGGTGCTGCTGCTATACATCGACGTGACGTGACGCGACGTCGCTGTATAGCCGCTACCAACGTCCATTCGGCCGTTCGGCTTTCGCCTCGGGTATCTTCGTACGCAATCGGGAAACTTCGGAACCAATGAGAGCAAGGGTGGATTTTGTGTGATTCCATTTAGAACCCTAATCAAATATTGCACAAAAATTCTATGTGTTGACGACGGTTGTTTAGGCCTATATAATTTATCGAAACACAAAAGGTAACCTCTATATTGCCAGTAGTGATTATGTCGCTACTCGTATGTTTATTTATGCATTATAAAAATTATTTCAATACTTTATTAAATTTGTTATTAGTTTATGCTAAAATGCTGGAATGTACGTACAATGACAGTAAAATGTTGTATTTCTGAAACAGTTACACAGGAAAACCTAATTCATTTGGAGTAATCAGCAATTAGTCTTAATTTGTTGAGAATATTAGTCATTGGATACAGTAAAACCCACTTTATAATATAGAAAACCTTACACTTCAAGTAGTGGTTTTTGGCCACTTTTAAAACCGACCACGTGCCCACCGAGCCACGTGCCGCGGCAGCTGGCGCCAGCTGCCATGTCACATAGCTTCCGGTGGGGGATGGAGGGTATATATGAGATGCTGTAGTTATATTTTATGCCATATAGGTTGGGGTGGAGATGGCGATAGTGTTGGCGTTAGGGTGAAGTGAATTTGCGCATAAAGTGGGGTTGAACTAAAAGTACGCATAAATTAAAAGTTAGTTCAAAATTGAAATTCGTCGGTGTTAACAAAACTACAACAGTTGAAGAAAAATTAAGAGTTAGTTTAAAATTGAAATTCAAACTTATAACTGAGATGTGGAAAATATGTCAAGGTCATCCAGAGTAAGTTTTTAAAAATCCTATCCAACTATCACCAGAAATAGTTTTAAGTTGAAGTAGTTGGTGATAGCGGGATAATTCATCCGTGCCATGGGAGAGGTGTTTATCGTTTGAAAGTTGGCGATAGAATGAGAAGCGCCGTCTAGGGAGAGGGCTTATAAAATGGCAACCTTCCCCCCACCACCCTTTCCCCCACTCCTTTAGACCAATAACCGGTCGCCGACTCTATGTGGTGAAACTGAACTAGACATGGCGGCCGCCATGGATAATTCTAACCTCAAACCTTAGTTTTGCATTGGTGAGCATGCGCCACCCCCACTCCTTTACCTTTCTTTTATATTTTTAAAACCGAACAGATGTCCGGGCAGCTGCCCCTACGGGCAGATGTTCGGGCAGGTGTTGGGGGCAGAGATGTTGAAATATTGGGGTGGAGATGGCGAAGCGTTGGCGGTCGGTTGAACTGAATTTGCGAATAAAGTAACTAGGGTTGAACTAAAAGTGCACATAAATTAAAAGTTAGTTGAAAACTGAAATTCGAAGATGTTAAAGAAACTGTAACAGTTGAACAAAAATTAAGAGTTAGTTTAAAACTGAAATTCAACAGTATAAACTAAACTCTGACAGTCGGACAAAATTCCAATGTAAGCGAAGTTATAGGTTAGACGTAATTGAGCCTGGTAACGAAGCAGCCATAACGTATAACTAATGAGAAGTGTTCAGCGCGAATGCGAGGTAATGAATGTTTGTGGCGCTAATAAACTACCTGGTTTTATAGGTGGCAATGAATTACTCCGAGCAGAAGCCGGGCACTCGGGCAGATGCCTCAGCGACAGATGCCACTAGCGGGTCTACTGCTCGCGACGGGCGCAAATTTTAATTTGCCGCGTTTCATTAACACTGTAAAAAAATATAGTTATCGTCAAGATAAAATTCTGATATTTTAGTATGATGAACACTACTATATAACGGTGCCTATGGTAATGTTTTTATGCCGAAATTAAAATGATAAGACGAAGAAAAAAATACAAAACTATAGCAAAGCACTTTTGTTTGAAATTTATGACATCAAAAAGTTAGTAAGCGAGGAAGTTTTTTATTTATTGGTCAGGTGAATTTTGTCAGCGGGAAAGTTGTTGGAAAAGACTTAAATCGCAACTTTGTAATTTACAATTTTTTTTGTAGAACGCTTCGTTTTGGTTTTATTCTAATTCAAAGTTAATTAGCTCCGACGCTCGGAGCTCTTGTCGCACGTATACAACTTTAATAGTTATAATAATTATGTTTTTATTATTATTATTTTGTTAATTATTATTTTTAAAAAGGTGATTGTATCCAAAATAATTACTGTGTAATTACTGCTTAATAAGACACTAGATATTATAAAAAATACATTGATATATACGACGTATTTTTTATTGAAGTTTTAGTTGAGTTTTGATATTGTAAATTTTACTAAGATATGTGTTATAAATAAAACGGTTTATTTTTAAAACACAGAAAAAGTAGCTTCCCTTATTGACTGTATAACATATGGCTGTTAAAACATGCCTATAAATGTTTTTACAAAAAAATTATTTCCACAAAAAAAGGTAATATCCAGCAATTTTATGATATAAAAAGTTCTCAACTAAAAATAATAAAAATAAACTGACAGTAAAGGTCTAATTTTGTCGCCTTCTCTTAAAAAGTAACCACACTTATCATAACAACAAATGATCTGGTAAATATCAAATGAAGTTGCCATGCGCCAACAAGTGGACAATTAATTCCGACACTGTCTTGCTTTCCCTACTCCTTCCAGGCCAATGACCGGTCACCACCGGTTGCTGACTCTATGTGGTGAAACCAAACTAAACATGGCAGCTGCCATGGATAATTCTAACCTCAAACCTGCTGCGCATGCAACGAGTTCTTCGGATCGGAATCACTCCATGCTGTTGCGCATGCGCCTAGTCCTGTATTACTCACTTTAGCGCTACTGCGCATGGATAATTCTAACCTCAAACCTTGGTTTTGCGTCTCTGCCCATGCGCCGCTCCCCACTCCTTTGCCTTCCTTTTACACTGCTGCGAACTGGACTGGATTGAACACTGTACTGGAGTGAAACAACTTCCCCCACCACTTGAGAACCCGAGGAGCGATACGAGCCCGATCTTCGCGTCAGTCGCCAACAAATTTTCATAGCGAAAGGTTGTTGGCGACTCAGCAAGAGGTTTCAAATATATAGTAGGCCTATATATATTTGAACTTCTTATACTATGTTGCGTTTTTTAATGCAATGTAGTATGTGTGTGTGTGTGTTTAGTTTTAAGTTGTATTAAATTTAAGAAATAATTTGCGCATTGCGATGTTAGTTATAAGTTGGGTTTAGCATTAAGGTGTATTAATTTTAAGAGGTATTTAGCATTAAGGTGTATTAATTTTAAGAATAATGATGGTATTTGGTTGTGTTGAATTATTTGGTTTTTTAATAATGATGTGTTGTTAGTTTTAAGTGTTGGTAATACTAATTAATGTTGTTTTGCCTTACAGCTAGATGTTAGGGGGTAGATTAAATGTAAATTCAGAAGTTCGGTTGAACTTCACTTAGAAGGGGTGGGACATCCGCAAAATGCGGACTAGGTTTTTGCATTTTTGTTTAGGAATATAATGGGTGGGATTAGTTTGGGTGGGGTTAGAGTTGCGTTTCTGCATTAGGTGTTCCAGTTTCCCTTGGAATTCACGGTTACGGTAGACCCGGACCGGACCGTTACGGTAGACCCGGACGGTCCAAACAAAATTGCGTCGATGTCCCTTGCAGAACGTAACTAGTGGGTTGGGAGTGGGAACCGTTAGGCAAACAGGGTGGTGGGAACAGTATTACTGTTCCCATCACCTTGGATCATTATAAATCTTGAATGACCTTGACCCACTTTTGGAAGGGTCAATGACCCCCCCCCCCCCGAAAAAATGGAGTCGATTTCCCCCCCCCCCTCCACCCCCCCCCCTCCACCCCCCCCCCTCCACCCCCCCCCCTCCACCCCCCCCCGAAAAAGTGGAGTCGATCCCCCCCCCTCCCCTTCCCCTTCCCCCACTCCTTCCCCCACTACTCCGGGTGAACGACCGGTCATGACCTGAAAAATTAAAATAGCTATAACTTGATAACGGATTGACGGATTTGGACAAGCGATACATCATTGAAAAGGTCTATGTAAGACAAACATTTTGGTAAAAGAAGAATTTGGTTATCTTATTTTAGTCAAAAGTTATGCGAATTATTTTAAATAAATACCTTCTCTTTCCCCTTTTCCCCCACCTCCCAGGTCAATAATCAGTCTCGGCCAGCTGCTACCCCTCTCATTTGCATATTGTTATAAAAGACGCACCGACTGCGGCTAACATTTCATTCTGATTCCAGACGTTACGCTGCGAACTTGGAGCCACAACCATGTCATCTCTGCCAACTACAACTTCTACTTTAACTTCTACTTCTACTTCAACTTCTACTACGGCTGTTATTGCACCAAAGAAAACTCTTCGTCTGAAAAATCCTCCTGACTGGTACAAGAAGCAACTTGGATCCCAACCTTCAACTTCTGGCACTATTCTTCCGCCTACCAAGACTTCTAAACTTCGAAGCATTTTTTCACCGCCTTCGCCTTCTACTTCGCTTTCAAACGACTCCACACCGCCATCAACCATCATGCCGCCTCCACAGAAGCCAGCTCCCCGTCTTAATACCCCTTCATTTGAATCTTTGCTTCATCGTCTTAGTACACCTGTCATTCCACTGTCACCATTGCCTCCTACCCCACCACTTACTATGCCTGAAGACCACACCTATCATAAAACTAAATCCACTAAGCCTACTCCCAAACCTGCTCCTAAGCCTGCTCCTTCAGAGCAATTTCAATTATTACAAGAAGAGCGTCGTAGGGCATTTAGCCGTCCCACTACTTGCCCTGAACTGCTCACTAGGGGAATTAAGAAAGGATCAGCTTGTGGGAGGAAATGTGTTAAAAACGAAAGTTTTTGCCGTGTACATGTCGTGAAACATCTTTCTGGACCACAACTGACAGAAACCCCCACCATTGAAGACGATCCTGAAATAATATCCGTCAGAGGAGAGAGGCTTAAGAAAGGTTTGAAATATTTTTTTCTAAGTGTTGTTGACCACCAACACATTTTGGCAAAATGTAACGGCTTAAAATATAAAATTAGAGTTTGTGAGAGTTTGTGTAAAGAGAAGAGATTTAACAATTTAGATTCTCAAGACTTTCTCCTCAGGGATAAAAAGGATCGTATTACAAGGTGGGGGCGTAAACAGTAAATTCACTTAGTTTTTTCCAAATTGTTGCTTAAAAAAATAATGGGGGAGAAACCCAATGCGTTATAGCGTTGTGTTTCTCCCCCATTATTTTTTAACACTCTAAGTCTCGTGACCTACTAACCTACTTCCATCCGAGTAGTAAGAAAATTACTTCCCCCCACTCCTTTGGGTCGATGACTGGTCACGGTCAGCTCCTACCCCTCATTTGCATACTATTATAAAAGCAGAGCGAGCGTTGGTCACTCCTTCATTTTTCTTCTACACGCCGCTCTTGTTGTTTCGTCTCTGCTGTTTACAATATTTCTTGCTTCAAAATGCCTCCTCATCTGAATGAAAATTTCAATTCTTTTGAAATTTCTGATGTTTTTGAACAATCTGAAGACACTTTAAGTAACAACAGTGAAAGTGAAGATGATGAGGACGATGATGATTATACTGTTGAACTTAGTGAAGAACGTAAAGTCATAGCAATTGATCCACAATTTCCATTTGATACAATAGAAAAGTTTATGGTTGAAGCTAATAAATGGTTGGACTCAGGAAGTTATGTACGAATTGACTCTTTTATATTGTATGGTGATAGTCATTCTTTACTTGTCACACCAAATGACAGAGACCGCATGTTGCAGTGGGCACAATCTATGATGGAGTGCTATGAACAAGGTGTGGACACTGGCGGCTATTTTCTTGCACAACTAGTGTAATAACAAAATTACCCTTCCCCCACCCTACACCCTATCCCTTTCAAATCCTATAAAGAAGGGGGAAAGGAGTGGGGATTATAAAATGGTGGGGGAATGTGTATAAATGCAGGTTGTTTGAAGAGACTTTTATTATTGTGGCTTTAGCAGAAACAACATGGAGTTTAAATCTTCAGCAAAAATAAGGAACAACATAATAAAGAGAGAAATTCGCAAGAAAGAAAAGATTGAACTTATAAAATTACAACTTATAATACCTTCTATTGAAATTGGATGTAGCAAAATAAAGACTTTGGTGAAAACTAACGAATATTTGTTACAATTGCTAAAAACAATCGAAGAATTGAAAAGCAAGAATGGACATTCTACATAGTAAAATTTGAACATTTTAATATAAATAAGTAAACCCAAAAAAGTAGATGTAGAATAGAGAGTGAGGAATAGATCACTTTGTGGTAATGGACTAACATGCCACTTAGTGCTCTATTCCTCGTTCTCGCGTTAAATTGGATTACCTTGACCTATTTGTTTGACTGTTAGAATTTGGTTAACACTGCTGAATTTCAGTTTTGAACTAACGTTTATTTTTGTTCAACTGTTAGAGTTTTTTTAATACTGTCGAATTTTAGTTTTGAACTAACTTTTAATTTATGCGAAGTTTTAGTTCAACTCTAGTTAATTTATGCACAAATTTAGTTTAACCAAGTGTCTGTGCTCTAGCCATTTCCACCTAAAAATAACTAGAATTAGTTGGGTGGGGGAAAGTTCGTTAAAGCTTGAATATAAAGAAGTATTTACTAAAACTTTAATGGGAATAAAGAACACGAATGAACAATTAGTTTGTAGAAGGTTAATATTTTTGTTCAAAACGTTTGATTTCCTTGGATAGTGGTGGGGGAACCGTTATAAAAGGAGGAACGTGAGAGCCCATTTCATTTCTTGGCGAAATTTCGAAGAGTAAACATCTCAACATGTATCGTTGCGATAAATGTTCGGAATCGTTTCACGATGAAATTCTATTAGAATGTCATAAGGAACTAATTCACAACAACCCAGAAGAAAAACAAGAACAACAAGAACAAGAACAAGAACAAGAACAACAAGAAGAACAAGAACAACAAGATGAACAAGATGAAATAACAGCAACATATTCAACTACTTTACCAAATCTACAAGTATTTGCATTACCCGGTAAAGTAGTAATGCATCATAAGATTCAAAATGAAAACTTGAAGCTAGAAGAATTTATTAGAGAAGCAAAACCAATCATAAGTAAAACTTTAAAAGAAGAATTAAAAAGATTAAACTTTCTTAAATTTGGTTTACTATTAGAAGCTATGTTTATAAATGTACAAGAAGAATTATCACCAAGAGGATTCATAACAAAAAACCGAACTATCATGGAAAGTTCAGACATTGATTCAATAGTTGAAAACTGTATAGAAGAAATATTAACCAAAATTCAGGAACACGAAGGAAGAGGATCCGGATGGAGTCTTACAAGTATTGAAGTATTAGATATAAGAGTTCACAAACATGGATATGGACTAATGGGATCTAGTTACATTCCTTTGCCCAAAAGAATTAAGGATACAAGATCATGTATTAATGTGAAAAATCAAGATAATGAATGTTTTAGATATGCGATGACATCTAAGTTTGTACCAAATCATTTTGATAAACCTAACCAACACTATGAAAATCAAAGACATAGGTACAATTTTCAAGGAATTACTTACCCTGTATCACTGAAAGATATATCAAAATTTGAGAAGAAAAATCCTGGTACATCTATCAATGTTTTTGCATTAGATAGTTCAAACAAAGTGTTTCCTTTACGTGTCGTAAAAGAAGAGCTACCAGATCATACGGATTTACTACTACTAACGCGAGGAGATGTGTCTCATTATGTGTACATAAAAAAATTTGACTCTCTTGTTAACAAGCAGCTTTCTAAAGATCGACACAGAAAGATAATTTGCAAGAGATGTTTTAATTTTAAACGAGAAGGAAGACAAGGAAGAGAATGGTTACAAGAGCACAAAAGACTATGTAACAATAATTATGAAGCAAAGATTAATTTACCTTCGGAAAACAGAGCATTTGTTACATTTGAAAAGGTTCATCATCAATACCGTATCCCTATAGTTGTATATGCGGACTTTGAATCAACACTAATTCCTATAGAAGATGAAAATTGTGAAGCTAGAAAAAGTGTCAAATATCAAATGCACAAACCAAATAGTTTTTGTTTAATGGTTAAATCAACATTATCAGAAGAACATTTAAACCAATATGGATTAACTTCAGAACCTTTAGTATATCGTGGTGAAAATGTGGAAACAATATTTCTTGACCATTTATATTTAATAGCTGAAAATGTACAAAGATTATATACGAATATCGTACCAATGAAACCGATGGAGGAAGAAGAGGAAATTCAACATGAAAATGCAACTCATTGTTTCTTATGTAAAAATGAATTTACCATTGACAATTATAAAGTTAAAGATCATGACCACCTTACAGGTTATTACAGGGGTGCTGCTTGTAATAAATGCAATTTGAGCTATCGTTTACCACTATTTATTCCTGTGGTTCTGCATAACCTCAGTGGGTACGATGCTCATTTTATAATACCTGAATTAGGAAGAGACAATGGTTCAATAGATGTGTTGGCTGAAACTTCAGAAAAATTTATAAGTTTCTCTAAAACAGTTGGAAATGTAAAATTAAGATTCTTAGACTCCTACCGATTTATGCCGTCAAGTTTGTCTAAACTTTCTGAAAATTTAAGGAAACAAGATTTTATTGAAACAAAGAAGATTGTAAGTAACGACAAACTGGATCTCGTACTTCGAAAAGGTGTTTTCCCATATGATTATATAGACAGTTTAGAAAGATTTAATGAAACATCACTTCCGCCAAAAGAAGAATTCAAAAGTAAACTATACGACATGGACATATCTCAAGAGGATTATGATCATGCATGTAAAGTATGGAATGAATTAGGATTTACAACATTGGGAGAATATTCAGATTTTTATGTTAAATTAGATGTAACTTTATTATGTGATATAATGGAAGAATTTAGAAATACATGTTTTGCAGCATATGGATTGGACCCTCTTCATTCATACACTTCACCTGGACTAGCATGGCAAGCCATGTTGAAAGAAACAAATTGTAAATTACAACTTCTTACTGATATAGATATGGTTTTGATGTTAGAATCAGGAGTTCGAGGGGGATTGACACAAAGTGTAACCAGACATGTTAAGGCGAATAACAAGTATCTGCCAGATTATGATGCATCAAAACCAACAACATTCCTAGGTTATTTCGATGCAAATAACTTATACGGATGGGCAATGTCAAATCCCCTTCCATATGATAATTTTAAATGGATAGATCCAGAATCGATTGGAAACATTATGGATTTACCAAAGCATGGTGAAACTGGTTACATTTTTGATGTTGATTTTGAATATCCTGAACATCTTCACGATCATCATTACGATTTACCACTTCTTCCAAAGACTGAAATTTCCCCTACTGGAAGATGGCCAAAATTAATGATGACTTTAACCGACAAGTCTCGATATGTTGGACACTACTGGATGATACAACAAGCTTTAGACTTAGGATTGAGAATTACAAAAATTAATCGAGTACTACAATTTTCTCAATCTTGTTGGTTAAAATCTTACATCGACAACAACACAAGAAGAAGAGCCACCGCTACATCAAGTTTTCAAAAAGATTTTTTCAAATTAATGAATAACGCAATATTTGGCAAGACTTTGGAAAACAAAAGGAAACATAAGGATATCAAATTGGTAACTGATCCAGTAAAATTACAGAAATTGGTGCAACAACCAAACTTTGGTTCATCTATAATTATTAATGAAAATCTAGTTGTTATTTCCATGAACAAGAAGTCAGTTACAATGGATCGTCCTTTGTATCTTGGAATGTCAATCTTGGATATTTCAAAAACACATATGTACGAGTTTCATTATAAGAAGATGGTTAACTATTATGGAAGAGAGAACATTGGTATTGCATATATGGACACGGATGCACTAATTTACTGGATTAAAACAAATGATATGTATGAAGATCTACGCACCTTTATATATAAAGATGATTTCGACTTTTCCGATTATCCTAAGGATCATCCAAATTACGACTATGACAGAAATAAGAAAGTATTGGGAAAATTTAAAGATGAAACAAATGGTGTGCCGATGATGGAAATTGTAGCATTAATGTCCAAACTGTATTCATTTCAACTGTACATAAACGAAAGGAACGAACATCAAGTCACGAAAAAGGCCAAAGGAATAAAAACTTCTTTCCTGAAGAAGAACGTACAGTTTGAACATTATAAAAGATGTTTGTTTGAAAATGTTGAAACAACTGCAACGTTCAACACTATTAGAAGTTATAATCATCAACTTTTTAGTGTCAAACAAACAAAGTGGGCATTAAGCTACAAAGATGACAAGCGTCATATTTTAGAAGATAAAATTAATACTTTACCATTCGGCCACTACTCTCTAAACCCTATCGACCAGTAAACCTATTCTTCGTCCTCTACCTTCTTCCTTTTTCCTTTCCGTAAAGAAGAGGGGACATGGCAAGCCCAATGCCATGTTCCCTCTTTTTTACACTAATATGAAATGGCCTTGACCTATATTCAAACTATATAAATGAGAATAAACTATTCTATGGATCAGTATTTTTACATGCAGTGTACAAGCAACATCTGAAGATGGAAAGTGTGAAGGACAAGATTGTAAATGAACTACATAAACCAGCAAGAAGAAGATTTCCAAGAAGAAGTACAATCATTAAAGGAATGAATGATCTTTATCAAGCTGATCTCATTGAAATGATACCGCACAGTAAATTAAATAAAGGATTTAAATATATTTTAACAATTATAGACTGTTTTACTAAAATAGCTGACGCTTTACCAATGAAGGATAAGACTGGTAAAAGTGTTACAAAAGCTATGGAAACCACAATACAAAGAAATAAATTTAAAATTAAACATCTACAGACCGATGATGGAAAAGAATATTTTAATAAAGACTTTGGAGCTTTGATGAAG